>SJXQ01000765.1:0-24214 GCA_006408695.1 Aepyceros melampus | reverse complement strand
CTGAGTTTTCCAAATTTGTTGGCATATTTAGTGCAGCACTTTCACAGCATCATCTTTCAGGATTTGAAATAGCTCCACTGGAATTCCATCACCTCCACTAGCTTTGTTCGTAGTGATGCTTTTTAAGACTCACTTGACTTCACATTCCAGGATGTCTGGCTTTAGATGGGTGATCACACCATCATGATTATGTTGGTCTTGAAGATCTTTTTTTGTACACTTCTTCTGTGTATTCCTGTCACTTCTTCTTAATATCTTCTGCTTCTGTTAGGTCCAGATCATTTCTGTCCTTTATCGAGCCCATCTTTGCATGAAATGATCCCTTGGGATCTCTAATTTTCTTGAAGAGATCTCTAGTCTTTCCTATTCTGTTCTTTTCCTCTATTTCTTTGCATTGATCGTTGAAGAAGGCTTTCTTATCTCTTCTTGCTATTCTTTGGAACTCTACATTCAGATGCTTATATCTTTCCTTTTCTCCTTTGCTTTTCACCTCTCTTCTTTTCACAGCTATTTGTAAGGCTTCCCCAGACAGCCATTTGCTTTTTTGCATTTCCTTTCCACGGGGATGATCTTGATCCCTGTCTTGTGTACAATGTCATGAACCTCCATCCATAATTCATCAGGCACTCTATCTATCAGATCTGGGCCCTTAAATCTATTTCACTTCCACTGTATAATCATAAGGTATTTCATTTAGGTCATACCTGACTGGTCTAGTGGTTTTCCCTGCTTTCTTCAATTTCAGTCTGAATTTGGTAATAAGGAGTTCATGATCTGAGTCACAGTCATCTCCTGGTCTTGTTTTTGTTGACTGCATAGGGCTTCTCCATCTTTTGCTGCAGAGAATATAATCACTCTGATTTCGGTGTTGACCATCTGATGATGTCCATGTGTAGAGTCTTCTCTTATGTTGTTGGAAGAGGGTGTTTGCTATGACCAGTGCATTTTCTTGGCAAAGCTCTATTAATCTCTGCCCTATTTCATTCTGTATTCCAAGGCCAAATTTGCCTGTTACTCCAGGTGTTTCTTGACTTCTTACTTTTGCATTCCAGTCCCCTATAATGAAAAAGACATCTTTTTTGGGTGTTAGTTCTAAAAGGTCTTGTAGGTCTTCATAGAATCATTCAAGTTCAGCTTCTTCAACGTTACTGGTTGGGGCATAGACTTGGATAACTGTGATATTGAATGGTTTGCCTTGGAGACAAACAGATATCATTCTATCACTTTTGAGATTGTGTCCAAGTACTGCATTTCGGACTCTTTTGTTGACCATGATGGCTACTCCATTTCTTCTGAGGGATTCCTGCCTGCAATAGTAGATAAAATGGTCATCCGAGTTAAATTCACCCATTCCAATCCATTTTAGTTCACTGATTCCTAGAATGTCAGTGTTCACTCTTGCCATCTCTTGTTTGGCCACTTCCAATTTGCCTTGATTCATGGACCTGACATTCCTGGTTCCTATGCAATATTGCTCTTTACAGCATTGAACCTTGCTTCTATCACCAGTCCATCCACAGCTGGGTATAGCTTTTGCTTTGGCTCCATCCCTTCATTCTTTTTGGAGTTATTTCTCCACTGATCTCCAGTAGCATATTGGGCACCTACTGACCTGGAGAGTTCCTCTTTCAGTATCCTATCATTTTGCCTTTTCATACTGTTCATGGGGTTCTCAAAGCAAGCATACTGAAGTGGTTTGCCATTCCCTTCTCCAGTGGACTGCATTCTGTCAGACCTCTCCACCATGACCCACCCGTCTTGGGTTGCCCTGTGGGCATGGCTTAGTTTCATTGAGTTAGACAAGGCTGTGGTCCTAGTGTGATTAGATTGACTAGATTTCTGTGAGTATGGTTTCAGTGTGTCTGCCCTCTGATTCCCTCTTGCAACACCTACCATCTTACTTGGGTTTTTGTTACCTTGGGCGTGGGGTATCTCTTCAAAGCACAGCCACTGCTCCTTACCTTGGATGAGGGGTATCTCCTCCCACTGCCCTTCCTGACCTTCAGTTTGGGATGGCTCCTCTAGGCCTTCCTGCACATGCACAGCCGCCACTCCTTGGACGTGGGGTTGCTCTTCCCAATCGCTGCCCTGGCCTCGGGCATGGGGTTACTCCTTCCTGCCACTGCCCCTGGCCTTGGGCACTGCCCCTGGCCTCAGACACGGGGTGGCTCCTCTCAGCCATTGCCCCTGGCCTCGGATGTGGGGTTTCTCCTCCGGGCCGTCGCCCCGACCTCGGATGTGGGGTAGCTCCTCTCGGCCACTGCCCGAGACCTTGAGAAAGAAAACTTCATTATCATTAGCAAACTCACAAATGTTATTCACCCAACAAAGATGACTCATGACCCAGAAATGGCCATGTGTTGATATAGGACAAAAAAAGAGCTTAAAAATTGTCTAGCTCTCCTCCACTCCTGTTTTACATGTAGGAATGTAGATTAAATAACACAAACATGGGAAACAGAATATTTTAGAAAACAGAAAATCAAGATAGCTAAGTGACTTTTCTGAGATGTGGCAATGTTAGTGAGAGGGTACAGGCAGGAAGGCCAGGGGTCTCCAAATGGAGGAAATAGGTGATGCCATCCAGCCATCTCATCCTCTGTTGTCCCCTTTTTCTCCTGGCCCCAGACTCTCCCAGCATCAGAGTCTTTTCCAATAAGTCAACTCTTCACATGAGGTGGCCAAAGTACTGGAGTTTCAGCTTTAGCATCATTCCTTCCAAAGAAATCCCAGGGCTGATCTCCTTTAGAATGGACTGGTTGGATCTCCTTGCAGTCCAAGGGACTCTCAAGAGTCTTCTCCAACAGCACTGTTCAAAAGCATCAATTCTTTGGTGCTCAGTTTTCTTCACAGTCCAACTCTCATGAGAAGGAAATGGCAACCCACTCCAGTGCTCTTGTCTGGAAAATCCCATGGGCAGAGGAGCCTGGTAGGCTGCAGTCCATGGGGTCGCTAAGAGTTGGACACGACCTAGTGACTTCACTTTCACTTTTCACTTTCATGCATTGGAGAAGGAAATGGCAACCCACTCCAATGTTCTTGCCTGGAGAATCCTAGGGACAGGGGAGCCTGATGGGCTGCCATCCAGGGGGTAGCACAGAGTTGAACATGACTGAAATGACTTAGCAGCAGCAGCATTGACTATATAACACCCAGCTGAAGATTAGCAGAGGGGTATTCCTTCTGCCCCCTTCTGATGCCTATGTCAGAAGCTTTCTCTATCTCCTTTATACTTTAATAAAACTTTATTACATGAAAGCTCTGAGTGGTCAAGCCTCCTCTCTGGCTCCAGATTGAATTCTTCTCCGGAGGCCAAGAATCCCTGTGTCTTTTCATTCAGCAACAACCTTTCATTAGTAGCCTAGCTATACTGGAACCTTCAACTCTAGACGAAAGCTTTATATTCAAGAAGGTTACTACAGTAGAAAGAACACAAAGCTTGGAGGAAGGTAAACTGAGGGAGTTTTCCAGTCCTGCTCTTCCTGACTATGTGATCTTGGACAAGATGCTTGTTGATTTTGAGGTTTAATTTGCTCATCAATTAAATGTGGATAATCCTTAAGAAGTTGTAGTTGACATGAAGTAATCTGTGCAAATAAAATTAACTCTTCACAGTAAATGCTAAATATGGATACTTGTAGTTTTTAACATTAAGAATTGAGCACTTTCTGAGAGAGTTGTTACTTTTTTGCAGCCATTAAAATCCCTTGAGAGTATTCTAGAGAAGTACTCTGGAGGCCTTTTCAAATAGTTGGTATATCATGTATTGGGCACCAGTTACAATTTTGGGAATTCCAGCTCAATGCATAAAATAATTTAAGCAAAATACAAAATAATATGTAATTAAATGTCAAATTCAATGAGATTGACTATATTTCTCATGGAATTAAGTAACAAAGATATCTTGTTAACAATAATATTAGTTTCCATTTATTACTTGGTTAAAAGGCACATCAAATACATTTAAAGAACTTGTTTAGTCTGGTAATGACACATTAGAAAGATAGCTTTTGGATATAATTAGTAATATGATTTTAATAAGAAAACTGCATATAACATCTTACAAATTTGCACTGAGTAAACCAAAAAGTTTCATTTGCATATGTTCTGTAAACATACTCTAACTCTGAACTCATATTTGCATACTGTTTGCAAAAGAAACAATTTGGACAGATTCAAAACCAAAATCTATTTAAAATCCAAACATTCATAGTTCCCATTCTTTATGAAAGGCAAATTCTTTTCAAAGTAACAAAGCTAAACAGGGTTTAAGATTCTGCACGTTTGCAATAGCTCACTCTAAGTTTGTACATGAAAAATCTTAACTGCAAATCAGAAGAAAAAAACATGGTAGAAACCACATAGGGTCTTTGTGCTGTGCTTTGCCAGTCAGTAGTGTCTGACTCTTTGTGACCCCAAGGACTCTAGCCTGCCAGGCTCCTCTGTCCATGGGATTCTCCAGTCAAGAATACTGGAGTGGGTTGCCAAACCCTCCTCAGGGGACAAAAATATGGAAGGCTTCGAATGACAGGCTGAGGAGTTAAAGTTGAGAATTTTGCCCAGAGTCATCCCTGGGCCACTTTTTTAAAAGCAACAGAACAACATAACCAAGGGGGAATTGGGAATAAGTTACTTTAAACTCAGTCAGAGATGCCCAGTTCTTGTTAAATGTTTGATCTGTTTTTGAACATACATTTCCATGGTCCTGAAAGTGATGACGAGTTTTGGACAAGCATGTCTGTGATACTGCCAAACTTAAATTCCTCTAGTGCAAGATGCCTTAGAGAAGTGTCATGCACAGAGCAAGCTTTCAAAACCTTCTTCAGAGAATGAAAATGTGCATGGTAATTCTGAAAAGAATTCTACTTCCAGTTTTATAAAAATAAAAGTCTACCCAAACAAAATTATATGTGGATGTCAATTATCTAACAAAAGTTGTTAGGTCAATCAACTAATATAAATAATGAATGGTCAATTTCTTTACTAAAGTGAAGACAGAATTTGGACACTCCTGCCCCATATATCACATGCTCTCCACAACTGACTGAATAATTTGCAGCTATACATATTTCATCAAACATAGGAACTTTGATAAAAGATGGATTGATTCAGTGGTTCGACCCAACTGTATATTTCTTAGTGATTGAAGAATAAAGTCAATGATGTGAAACCACTGAAAATTTAAAAAACTTGAAGCTTTTGAAATATAACTTAGGGTATCTGTGGTTTATTTATAAAACAGATGCTTTTCCTGTGTCTGATGCAATTCTAAATTATGTTTATAAATATAATAAAACCCTCTAGTGTGTTACACACTCAGTAGTGTCTGACTCTTTGCCACCCCATGGACTGTAGCCCACCAGGCTCTTCTGTCCATGGGATTTTCCAGGCAAAAATATTGAAGTGGGTATCTTTTCCTTTCTCTGGGGGATCTCCCTGACCCAGGGATCAAACATGGGTCTCCTGCATTTCAGGAGGATGCTTTACCATCTGAACCACCGGAGAAAGCCAAAACCCTCTAAGGAAGGTACTGTTATGAAACCCATAACCCCCATTGGACAAGTGAGGAAACTGAGGAACAGAGAGTTGGAGAAATTTGACAGAGTTGATGGTAAGACAGGTTTCAGATCCATAAATCTGGGTTCCCAAGAACAAGCTCCTATCTAGTAGTCTACTCATTTTTCAAAGTTTTTTCTCAGTTTCCTTTTTAAAAGGTGTCAAATATGTTACTGTTCACTTATCAAATGAAACTTAAATTGAGTTCTTCCTTTATGCCAGGCACTGTTCTGGGTGGCAGAGACACCATGGCAACCTAAACACAGTAAAAAAAAAAAAAAAAAACTCTGCTTTCTTGAACACATGTTCTAGTTAACCAAGACAGGGACTAAATAAGTAACCTTGCCATATGCAAAAATATGGATTAATCTTGAGGACATTTGCTAAGTGAAATAAGCCATTCAAAGAAGGACAAATATTTCATGAAAGTGAAAGCAGCTATTTTGTCTCTTTCTTGTTTGCCAGTTGTAAGAAATGGAACTTGATGTGGTCAATTTTCAGGATGAAGTAGGTGGCCTTGGGTGGAAAATTATTAACAAATGTTTTTCCACTCAGAGCTAGCTAATTTTGTCTTGGAAAGTTACTGACAAGCTACTGTTGCCTTATAGCTTATATCTGCAGAGTCCCTAAATAACAGGATGTTTGGGGAAGGGATAAACTAAAGTCCTTGTTGAGAAATGTGGGCTCAGCATGGGAAGGAAGAAGAAAGAGACTTTGGTGATGTCCAGGAAGATTGTAACCCCATAATACTCAGCCAGTGAGGAACCAGGGAGGGATCTTCATACCAGGTAAAAGAGTGCTTGCTATGACTGTCCCAGGTGTGCCTGACCACCAGACACCAATCCTGCAAGATTGTCATTAAAAATCTCACTTACTCAGTGCTCCGTGCCTCCAAATCCATCCTTTGGCTGGTGAGTGTGTTTCTCATATGATTGCTATTCCCTTCTAAACTTAAAAGAACCTAATTATATGAATGTGGTCATTAAGCAATTGAAACTAGCTCCTGAAATATGCTCTCCTGAAAGCACACCAGGCTTTGTCTAACCTCTTGATTCTTTTCCTGGAAAAAAGACTAGCTCTCTATCTCCAAAACTCCCTCAAAGCAATCCTGTAGGCAAATCAGTCAAGGAGACAAATATCAGAAGAGAGAGCCAGGCAATCTGCACACAATGGAGATGGAGAATCCAACCTCCCACCTCAGAGACTCACTGATATTCTTCTCCCTCTATTTTTCTCTTTAAAAACTGCCAAGGCTGAGCAGAATCTTTTGAGTTGACCTTTGTACATGAGTCTACCATCTTGCCAGATTGCCAGCCTTTCTGATTAATGCATCTGTCTTTTCTACTGACACTTGCTTCTTGAATTATTGGTATACGAGCGCCAAGCAGCCGAAGCTGGGTTTGGTTACAATACCACCTAGATGAGATATATTAAATAGTCAAATATACAGAAGCAGAGAATAGAATGGTAGCTTCGAAAGACTGGGCAAGGGGAAAGCAGAGAGTAGCTTTAAATAGATTTAAAATTTCAGAAATGCATGATGATTAAGCTCCAGAGTTCAGTTTTACAAAAGTGGGCCTAAAGTTAATAATACTGTCTTGTACACTTAAAAATGTAAGGGAGTGAATCTCCTGTGAAGTATTTTTAGCACACACACAATGTCAAGAAAAAGAAAAAGTTAGCATGAGCTTCATGAAGGACATAAACCAGGATCCTGTATTATGGGGGTGGACTCCATCATATTAACTGGCCAGGAAAAGTCTCTCTGAAGAGGTGACAATTTAGTTAAGACCTAAGGAATTGCTTTTGGAATATAATACTATAGCTTCAGTATTTTGCTAAATCAGGTTTCAGCTATATTTATCATGTTTTTCTAGAGTAAATGGGTAACGCAGAAGATATGCTAGTTCAGAACTGTTTTTTAAAAAATTGAAGTGATTATGAGCAACCTGAAGTGAAGTGAAGTCGCTCAGTCGTGTCCAACTCTTTGCAACCTCATGGACTGTAGCCTACCGGGCTCCTCCCTCCATGGGATTCTCCAGGCAAGAGTACTGGAGTGGGTTGCCATTTCCTTCTCCAGGGGATCTCCCAACTCAGGGATCAAACCCTGGCCTCCTGCATTCCAGGCAGACACTTTAACCTCTGAGCCACCAGTCCCTATGAGCAACCTAGACAGCATATTCAAAAGCAGAGACATTACTTTGCCAACTAAGGTCCATCTAGTTAAGGCTATGGTTTTTCCAGTAGTCATGTATGGATGTGAGAGTTGGAGTGTGAAGAAGGCTGAGCGCCGAAGAATTGATGCTTTTGAACTGTGGTGTTGCAGAAGACTCTTGAGAGTCCCTGGGACTGCAAGGAGATCCAACCAGTCCATTCTGAAGGAGATCAACCCTGGGATTTCTTTGGAAGGAATGATGCTAAAACTGAAGCTCCAGTACTTTGGGCACCTCATGCGAAGAGTTGACTCATTGGAAAAGACTCTGATGCTGGGAGGGATTGGGGGCAGGAGGAGAAGGGGATGACAGAGGATGAGATGGCTGGATGGCATCACTGACTCGATAGACATGAGTCTGAGTGAACTCCGGGAGTTGGTGATGGACAGGGAGGCCTGACATGCTGTGATTCATGGTGTCGCAAAGAGTCGGTCACGACTGAGCAACTGAACTGAACTGACACTTTATTCAAGAACATACTTCAAAATCCTTAACTCCAAATATAAAATATGTAACATATCCATCAATTAATCTAATCAAGGATATGTTAAAAATAACATATTTCTAGATGCGTGCAATTGAAGTAATTAAAATGCAAAATAAAGATGAAGACGCAGTTCTGAAGTTATGTTAATGTTCACATGTTTATACATTGGTTTTTGAAATCTACATATGTTGTTGCTTCCTCTTCTTCTATCAATACCTTTTTCAAAAGAAACTTTGGTAGTATTTTTCAGACAACCTGCAAAATGCTTTACCTAACCAGCGAACATTAAAATTATACTGGGAAAAAAACTAAAGAAAATGATTTTCTCTTTCAATGAAGACTTGATTTCTCTGCACTTGAAACGATTTTGCAATTGTATTGTTGCAATCTAAGAAAGATGCAGTTGAGATGGAAGAATGACTAGAAGGTTAACAGATGACCAGAGGATAAATCTGATTTTATATATAAAAAAGGAGAAAAAAAGTGGACTAAATACTTGGACTTTTTAGCAAGATCAGGTGAAAATCCAAGGGATTGTTAGAGCTGACTGAATGAAATGAATACTATTAACTATTCTATGTTAACTAGTAACTATTTCTATGTTACTTTCAAATTTATAGAATAATTTCATGACCTATATCAATCTATCCTCATAATAGTAGTAGATTAATATGCTTTGCCAGTTTCATAGGTAAGACAATTATATCTCAGGAGAAGTGAATTTAATTGGGAAAGACAATATGGTTAGAGATGGGGCATGGATTTGAATGCAATACTTGTATTTTAATTTCAAAATTCCATAGCAATTTAAAAGGTATAGACACTTCTTAATCTAAGAGCTTGTTTCTGTAGTGTCTATTTTTGCTATTAAATTTTGTATAGGGAAATAAAAGCTATCTGAGTTTTTTATGATTTAGTTTTATGACTGTAAGTTAGTACACACCAGAGAATTCTTGCAAATTCGCAAGATGCCTAAATAACTAACAAGACTGACATCTATCTTTTTCACTTATTTTCTATATTTATTGATGTTCATGCTTACATCTACTCTATAAGTTATTTTAAATCAAAATCACTTACTATAAAGTATCTTCAGTATTAAACAATTTTTAAAGGGACAAATTCTAAAAAGAGAAGCTACTTAAGATAAATAGAAGACAATAGTTACAAACACTGGAAAAAACAAAAGGCAACAACAATTCAGAGACTGACAGTTGCAGGAGGCTGCTGCAACCACCAGGGACAGAGGTGCAGAGGGAGAGGATTATATTACCCTGTGCTGGAAGTGGAAGCTGAGGCTGCCCTGTGAGCTGGAGCCATGATGGCTGGTCACCCAAGGAGCTGTCTGAAGTATGGAACCACGGAGAAGAAGCAGCCACTGCCAGAGACACTGGTAAAGAGTAAAGAGAAAAAGAGAGACATACTCTACCTCTCCTTTCTGTCCATCCTCCAATCTTTCCCTGGTATTCTCTAATTAGCCAAATCTTCCCTGGTGGCTCAGATGGTAAAGCATCCACCTACAACACAGGAAACCCGGGTTCAATCGCTGGGTTGGGAAGATATCTCAAAGAAGGAAATGGCAACCCACTCCAGTACTCTTGCCTGGAAAATCCCATGGGTGGAGGAACCTGGTAGGCTACAGTCCATTGGGTCGCAAAGAGTCGGACATGACTGAGCGACTTCACTTTCTTTCATTTAGCAAGAGAGACCAAGAAACATGATGTGCAGAACTGAGCTCTCTGCTTTTAAAAGAAGAAGGAGAAGGAGGATGAGGAGAAAATAAAGAAGGTGAGGAAGGCAACACCTAAATAAAGAGATAAACTGAGGCAAGCTTGAGTTTATTGAATCGAATTGAATTGATTCAGGAATAGCAGAAGAATTGCAATTCAGGAAATATGAGCCTATAGCAAGATACAAGCCTGGAGAATTTCGGGTGGGCAAGGAGTGCAAAGAAGGTAAAATATTAGGTTGGTGCAAACATAATTGCAGTTTGAGACTGAATTTTAAATCATTATAACCAGGCTCAAACACATCTTTATTAATCAAAATAAGAGCTATTACAATCAACACTTTTTTGCCAAGGAGAAATGTTTGTATATTCCTGTAGCAGAAAAACCCATGCATTGGGATTCACTGAACTCTTGGAAAGCATTTCTGTGTCATGATGGTTGTGGGAGCATCCCTGCAAAAATTGCCAAGATGCTTGAAGAAGTGGTAGCTGTGTGGTGAGAGGTCAGGTGAATATGACAGATGAGGCAAAATTTTGTAGCCAAAATTGTTCGACTTTTGAAGCATTGGTTGTGTGAAGTGTGATCGGTCATTGTCATGGAGAAGAACTGGGCCCTTTCTATTGAGCGTTGCTGGCTGCAGACATTGCAGTTTTCAATGCATCTCAGCAATTTGCTGGCCATACTTCTCAGATGTAATATTTTCCCTGGGATTCAGAAAGCTGTGTGGATCAGACTGGCATCAGACCACCAGAAAGTGACCATGACGTTTTTATGGTGCAAGCTTGGCTCTATTAAGTGCTTTGGAGCTTCTTTGTCCAGCTACTGAGCTGGTTCCACTGGTTGTGATATAAAATTCACAGTTTTTCATGCACCAGAATTAAATGGTTCATTGTTGTTGCACAGAAAGAGCAGGAGACACTTCAACATGAAGATTTTGTTTGTTTGTTTTTTCCATCAGTTCATGAAGCACTCACTTAAGGAGCTTTTTGCCTTTATAATTTGATTCAAATGCCAAATGACTGTAGAATGGTTGACATTAAGTTCTGTTGTGAATTGTCTCCACTGCTTTATGATCCATTTTGAACTCAAATAAGAAAATCACTCAGAAGTGCTTCTTGTCTAATAAAATTTCCATAGTCTAAAATAAATACAGATATACAGCAAGCAATGTCATTAGCCAAAAAACATAAAATGAGAAATGTGCACAAAAATGGTGTATAACATAACCACATTTTTTATTTAAGAATACATTCCAATATCAAACAGCAAAGTTCAAAAATGCAAAATCACAATTACTTTTTCATCAACATAATTCTGACTTATTTGAAAAGACTCTGATGCCAGGAAAGATTGGAGGCAGGAAAAGGGTATGACAGAGGATGAGATGGTTGGATGGCATCACCAACTCAATGGACATGAGTTTGAGTAAACTCTGGGAGTTGGTGATGGACAGGGAGGCTTGGCATGCTGCCGTCCATGGGGTTGCAAAAAGTCAGACATGACTGACCAACTGAACTGAACTAAATACATTCAATGTTAAAGGAGTAAGTTCATTTGTTCAGGATAGGGAGAGACTCTTGGCAGATATTCCTGGGCGAGGTGGTAAATTTTGGTCTCCTCTGAATCAGCTATTTGAATGTGAGGTCCATGAACCAGGGGAAACTGGAAGTGGTCAAACAGGAGATGGCAAGAGTGAACATCGACATTCTAGGAATCAGCGAATTAACATGGATTGGAATGGGTGATTTAACTCAGATGACCATTATATCTACTACTGTGGGCAGGAATCCCTGAGAAGAAATGGAATAGCCATCATGGTAAACAAAAGAGTCTGAAATGCAGAATGATCTCTGTTCGTTTCCAAGGCAAACCATCCAATATCATGGTAATCCAAGCCTATGCCCCAATCAGTAATGCTGAAGAAGCTGAAGTTGAACAGTTCTATGAAGTCCTACAAGACCTTTTAGAACTAACACCCAAAAAAGATGTCCTTTTCATTATAGGGGCCTGGAATGCAAAAGTAGGAAGTCAAGAAACACCTGGAGTAACAGGCAAATTTGGCCTTGGAGTACGGAATGAAGCAGGGTAAAAGCTAATAGAGTTTTGCAAAGAGAAAGCACTGGTCATAGCAAACACCCTCTTTCAGCAACACAAGAGAAGACTCTACACATGGACATCATCAAATGGTCAACACCAAAATCAGACTGATTATATTCTTTGCCGGTAAAGATCGAGAAGCTCTATATAGTCAGTCAAAAGAAGACCAGGAGCTGACTGTGGCTGAGATCATTAACTCCTTATTACCAAATTCAGACTGAAATTGAAGAAAGTATGGAAAACCACTAGACCATTCAGGTATGGCCTAAATCAAATTCCTTATGATTATACAGTGCAAGTGAGAAATAGATTTAAGGGAATAGAGAATGGACATCATCAGATGGTCAACACCAAAATCAGACTGATTATATTCTTTGCCGGTAAAGATCGAGAAGCTCTATATAGTCAGTCAAAAGAAGACCAGGAGCTGACTGTGGCTGAGATCATTAACTCCTTATTACCAAATTCAGACTGAAATTGAAGAAAGTATGGAAAACCACTAGACCATTCAGGTATGGCCTAAATCAAATTCCTTATGATTATACAGTGCAAGTGAGAAATAGATTTAAGGGAATAGAGCTGATAGACAGAGTTCCTGATGAACTACAGACAGAGGTTCGTGACATTGTACAGGAGACAGAGAACAAGACCATCCCCATGAAAAAGAAATGCAAAAAAGCAAAATGGCTGTCTGCGGAGGCCTTACAAATAGTTGTGAAAAGAAGAGGAGCAAAAAGCAAAGGAGAAAAGGTATAAGCATCTGAATGCAGAGTTCCAAAGAATAGTAAGGAGAAAGAAGAAAACATTCCTCAGTGATCAATGCAAAGAAATAGAGGCAAACAACAGAATGGGAAAGACTAGAGATCTCTTCAAGAAAATTAGAAATATCAAGGGAACATTTCATGCAAAAAGAGGCTCAAAAAGAACAGAAATGGCATGGACCTAACAGAAGCAGAAGATATCAAGACGTGGAAAGAATACACAGAACTGTACGAAAAAGAACTTCATGACCAAGATAATCATGATGGTGTGATCACTCACCTAGAGCCAGACATCCTGGAATGTGAAGTCAAGTGGGCCTTAGAAAACATCACTATGAACAAAGCTAGTGGAGGTGATGGCATTCCAGTTGAGCTGTTTCAAGTCCTGAAAGATGATGCTGTAAAAGTGCTGCACTCAAAAGGCCAGCAAACTTGGAAAACTCAGCAGTGGCCACAGGACTGGAAAAGGTCAGTTTTCATTCCAATCCTAAAGAAAGGCAATGACAAAGAATGCTCAAACTACCGCACAATTGCACTCATCTCACACGCTAGTAAAATAATGTTCAAAATTTTCCAAGCCAGGCTTCTGCAATACGTGAACCATGAAATTCTAGATGTTCAAGCTGGTTTTAGAAAAGGCAGAGGAACCAGAGATCAAATTGCCAACATCTGCTGGATCATCGAAAAAGCAAGAGAGTTCCTGAAAAGTATATATTTCTGCTTTATTGACTATGCCAAAGCCTTTGACTGTGTGGATCACAATAAACTGTGGAAAATTATGAAAGAGATGGGAATACCAGACCACCTGACTTGCCTCTTGAGAAACCTATATGCAGGTCAGGAAGCAACAGTTAGAACTGGACATGGAACAACAGACTGGTTCTAAATAGGAAAAGGAGTATGTCAAGGCTGTATATTGTCACCCTGCTTATTTAACTTCTATGCAGAGTACATCATGAGAAACACTGGGCTGGAAGAAACACAAGCTGGAATCAAGATTGTCAGGAGAAATATCAATAACCTCAGACATGCAGATGACACCACCTTTATGGCAGAAAGTGAAGAGGAACCAAAAAGCCTCTTGATGAAAGTGAAAGAGCAGAGTGGAAAAGTTGGCTTAAAGCTCAACATTCAGAAAACGAAGATCATAGCATCTGATCCCATCAGTTCATGGGAAATAAATGAGGAAACCGTGGAAACAGTGTCAGACTTTATTTTGGGGGGCTCCAAAATCACTGCAGAAGGTGACTGTAGCCATGAAATTAAAAGACACTTACTCCTTGGAAGAAAAGTTATGACCAACCTAGATAGCATATTCAAAAGCAGAGACATTACTTTGCCAACAAAGTTCTGTCTAGTCAAGGCTGTGGTTTTTCCTGTGGTCATGTATGAATGTGAGAGTTGGACTGTGAAGAAAGCCAAGCGCTGAAGAATTGATGCTTTTGAACTGTGGTGTTGGAGAAGACTCTTGAGAATCCCTTGGACTGCAAGGAGATCCAACCAGTCCATCCTAAAGGAGATCAGTCCTGGGTATTCATTGGAAGGACTGATGCTGAAGCTGAAACTCCAATTCTTTGGCCACCTCATGTGAGGTGTTGGCTCACTGGACAGGATCCTGATGCTGGGAGGGATTAGGGGCAGGAGGAGAAGAAGATGGCAAAGGATGAGATGGCTGGATGGCATCACTGACTCAATGGACATGAGTCTGAGTGAACTCTGGGAGTTGGTGATGGACGGGGAGGCCTGGCGTGCTGAGATTCATGGGGTCACAAAGAGTTAGACGTAACTGAGTGACTGAACTGAACTGAACTAAACTGAAGTTCTTAAAAAGATCATTCTTCTGAGGGTGCATGCTGAGATTCTCCATTTCATTTCATCTACTTTAAAAAGATGCATAACTGAGAGTTGTGAGTTAAGTTCTATTTGGGACAAAATGAGGACTGCAGCCTGGGAGACAGCTCCTCAGATAGCTCTGAGAAACTGCTCCAAAGGTAGGCGTGAGGGGGTCGGTGGGGTGAGGTCAGTATATATGTGATTTTGGTGAAAGCGGAATACATGCAATCAAGTACATATTTTTCCAGAAGGTTTCTACTAGTCTTGTGAAGCTTACACTAGTTATGAGGAGCAGTCATCACCATGAAGGATGTTAGTGTTTTTCTGGATACAAGAATTGGGCTCATAAAATTGGTTTCTGAGAATATCTGAGTATCTGAAGACCTGTCCTGCCAGTTTTTCCCAGAACACAGAGTACTTCATCTGGGCTTTCACTCTGAACTCCTTTCAGGGGTATGAAGGTCAGCAGCTGCAGCAGCATGTAATTGAATCCTTACCGAGGTAGATGGCAAGCACCCATGGCAAGTGCCAATCTGTAGCTGACAGTATCATCTGATATCTCACTTTAGATTGAAATCCTGACACCAGGAGAAAAGGAGGAGAAAGAGTAAGTAAAGGAGAATTGGAGGAGAAAGTTAGAGGATGGGGAAGGGGGAGGAAGAGACAACAGCAGAAGGGAGCGGGAGGAATGGATATAAGGGAAAAAATCAGACAAATGTGGAGCATTATGGCATCCAGAAATAAGCATTTCTGGAGTTAAAATCCTTTAATTGATATTCTTCTGGACTTCTATTTCCTTTTCTTTCTAGTCCCTTTCCCAGTTTTATTGAAAAATAATTGACATATAATACTGTATACATTTAAGGCACACACCATAATGGCTTGAAATTTTATATACATTGTAAAATGAATAGCACAGCAGGTTCAGCTGATATTCACCTTTTCATATTGATACAATAAAAAGAAAAGAAAAACAATTCTTACAATGAGATTTCTTAGGACTGACCCTCAATAAGTTACACAGGAGTGTTCGATACAGTCATTATGCTGTACTTAATAACAAGTACTTGTTTACATTACAACCAGAAGTTTGTACATTTTGACCATCTTTCTCCATCTCTGGTAACCATAAGACAGACCTTTTTTTCTATGAATTTGGTTTTGGCTTTGTTTTTCAATTTCACATATATGTGAGACCATACAGTATTTGCCTTCTTCTGTCAGACTAATTTTATTTAGCACAATGCTTTCAGGTACACCTGTGTTGCAACTAGGATTTTCTTATTTTGATGGTTGGATAATATTTCATTATAATATTCATAAGAATATGATTTATAATTACAATGAAAGTGAAAGTGGCTCAGTCATGTTTGACTTTACAATCTCATGGACTCTAGCCTGTCAGACTCCTCTGTCCATGAAATTCTCCAGGCCAGAATAATGGAATGGGTAGCCTATCTCTTCTCTAGTGGATCTTCCCAGCCCAGGAATCAAACCGGGGTCTCCTTCATTGCAGATGGATTCTTTACCAGCTGAGCTATCAGGGAAGACCATAATTAACATAAGAACTATATATTCCTTAAAGGCTGAAAGATTTTACCTTTGAAATGTTGAGGAAGATTTTTTGACAAATTTCTAAATTATTTTGAAGATTTTGGCCCAATTTAATTTTCTAAATCTCATTGAGTAGGTTTCTATTTTCTAAAATACATAGATTTGACTCACATGTAGATTCAACAGCTCATTCTTAATGATTTAGAAAAAAATTGTACATAAGATTTAATTTTGCAATAAAATCTTTTGAAGCATTGCTGTCTTCTTGAACAGTGTAGAAATTGGAATAGAACATATTTGACATATAAAATTTCTTATCCGGTATATTAAAGAATCAATTTTAATTTCTTCCTTGAATACAGTCTCATATCTAGGGTTAACAAACCACACTGGTATTCTAATGCATCATAGTTACTAAAGGTATGTTGTGCCTACAAAATTGAATTTTATCCTGTAGTGGCCTGAAACTTAATGGTCCCACACATATATAGTCAGCAAAGTTGCTGTCTTTTAAAATTAGTAGTTCAATATCTATCTAAATCCTCTAAAGAATAAAGCTTATGCTCAGAACCCTAGGCCTTTTACTTTTCCTGAGACCCAATATTTGCAGCCCTGCTTCTATGGAAACAGTCTATATCTCATCTTTTACAAAGTAGGGTGTCTTAAACCACAATCTCTTTTAAAAATATCACAGGGGTTAAGATTTAAAGTCTTTATACCATGCTTAAATATTAAAAGGTAACTAACTGCAAATAAATGTAACTGCATTGGAAATATAGGCTGCAAACTACCAAGGGGGGTGGGGTGGAATCTGTGCTTAATAAGCACCAATAAAGCTTAAATTTTTCATTAAGATTTAAATTTGTGTTAGTTTGTTCTTTGAAATTTCACAGTATATTTATTAAAGTGTCTGGCTAATGCCCCAGTTGGCAGTTTCTTTGATTTTCCACCTCAAAACTGCAAGCATCTTTACCACTAACAACACCCCACAAGAGCAGTTGTTGTTGTTTGTCACTCAGTCATGTCCAACTCTTTGCAACCCCATGGATTGCAGCTCTCCAGGCTTCCCTGTCCTTCAGAATCTCCCAGAATTTGCTCAGACTCATGTTCATGGAGTCAGTGATTCTATCCAACCATCTCATTCTCTGTCATCCCCTTCTCCTCCTGCCTTAACCTTTCCCCAGAATGAAGTTCTTTTCCAATGAGTTGACCAAAGTACTTGAGCTTCAGCTTCAGCATCAGTCCTTCCAATGAATATTCAGAGTTGATTTCCTTTAGGATGACTCATTTGATCTCTTTGCTGTCCAAGGGACTCTCAAGAGTCTATAGCACTACAGTTAGAAAGCATCAGTTCTTCAGCACTCAACTTTTAATATTGTTCAGCTCTCACATCCATACATGACTACTGGAAAAACCATAACTTTGACTGTATGGGCTTTTGTCAGCAAAGTATGTCTCTGCTTTTTAATATGCTGTCTGCTTTTGTCATTGCTTTTCTTTCAAGAAGCAAGCATCTTTTAATTTTATGGCTGCAGTCACCATCTGCAGTGATTTTGGAGCCCAAGAAAATACAGCATAACAGCATAGAGACCTTTAAAATGAAAGGACTACAGAAAAACTCCTAAAGGAAATAAACCCTGAATATTTACTGGAATAGCTGATGCTGAAGCTCAAGCTCCAATAGTTTGGCCACCTGATGCAAAGAGCCAACTTACTGGAAAAGATCCTGATGCCGGGAAACTTTGAGGGCAGGATGAGAAGGGGACAACAGAGGATGAGGTGGTTGCATGGCATTATTAACTCAATGGATATGAGTTTGAGCAAACTCAGGGAGATAGGGAAGGACAGGGAAGCCTGGCATGTTGCAATTCATGGAGTCAAAAAGAGTCAGATACAGTTTAGTCATTGAATAATAACAAAAACAAAAAAGCAACCAAATCACATGATCATTTTTGGAAACATTTCTAAAGGAAACCTAGAGGACACAGCAGGGCTCTGTACATTCAATTTCTCCTCCCAAATTTATAAATTGGGCAAGCTTCTTTTGTAGGACTGCCTGGGTAACAAAGGGGTAGTAAGTAGGATAGTGAGAAGCAAGAAGTATTATATTAATGAATACCTTTTATGCAAGGAAACATGAGGAATAGGAAAGAAATATCTCTCCCTAACAAACTAAAGCAACAACATCATTGTTAAAGGGATTTATATATATATATAGATATAGATATCAAAATTGCATTAAAGTAAAATTTAGTTACACTGACAGGAGATAAACAAATGTTCAACAGATCAAGTTAAAAAGGCAGGGTATACTCCATCACTCTCTAATGCATTTCATTTTGTTTCTTTATAATCTTTGTCACTATCTGTTTTGCTTAAGTGTCATTCAAGAAGGATCCATGAGGATATATTTTGGAGTATCTTGTTCACCTGAGACTGTCTAACTGTTGTGCAAGCACAGTCATTAAATAAGAGTAAAAATTGAAGAGACGAAAATAGCCAAGAACTATATTTAAGAATAATGAAGTTAAAATTGTAAAGCAAGAAAAAAAGATAAAACACAAATGTTCAGATCAAAGGGACCAGTGAAGGCTGAACTGGTGGATAAAAGATCTTCACAAAGAGTCACATGATACTTAGAATATCAAAGACAAATGATCCTAAAAGCTTTTACCAAAACCAAAACAGATTACCTCAGAAAAATAAGGACTGGTTTGACCAATTTCTAATCAATACCACCACATACTAGACAACAAAGGAGGAACAACTTTTAAATTTTGGTGAATGATGACCTGAACCAAGTCTTCACAAGGTGCCAAACTTTGTTATAAAAGCTCTAAGTATACAACTTATTTAATCCTGTGTGTTAGACACCATTAAAACTCCATCTCTCAGATGAGGAATTGGAAGCACAGAGAAGAAAGGTAACTTTGTCAGAGTTGCAGAGTGTTGGTTCTGGTGTTTGACCCCTAGACTTCTGGTTCACAGTTCTGGTCTCTAATTTATTTTCTACCATGCTGTTGCTGTTCAGTTACGAAAGTCGTGCCCGATCTTTGTGGATGCAAGGACTGCAGCACTCCAGGTTCTCCTGTCCTTCCCTGCCTCCCAGAGTTTTCTCATGCCCATGTCCATTGAGTCACTGCACTGCATGTCAAGTATGAGGACAAAACAGAGACATCTTCATTATTGAAGAACTCAGACTTTACTTCTTACATCTCATCTTTTGGGAAAAAAGTAAATCGTTGAATCAATTAACCAATCAGCCAAACAGAAACAATAAAAACTCTAAAAATAAAGACATAAGTTCTTGCAAACAATATGTTCAATTTAAAAGAATATGAAGAAAAGTTCCATAATTTTAGCTGTGGAAACTGGCTTATAGATCAAATGCACTAGATTAGAGCTTGAGAACAGGACTTCAAGGACAATTCAGAAATAAAGCAGACGTAATGAAATGTGTGATACATATAAGAGAAAAAGTAATCTTATATCTATGATAAAGGCATTTACTATATAAAAAGAAGAAAGAAAAGAAAGGTAAAAACAAATGCCAGGAGAAATAAAACAAAGATAACCTAAAAAAATCAAGATACAAAAGTCAAGCTAAATTATTCTATAATTTATAATAATTGATAAAAAGACTAATTCTTCACTCTTGTAATGTCATTCTTTAAATGATATCAACTAGAAACATAAATTAACATTTCTTTCTATAGGTCCAATTATAACTCTTTGTTCTGTAATGAACCATAGTTTTTAAATTATAGTAGTAGCAGCAGCAGCAGCATAAATACTATTGTTTTAATAATTTGTAATGAGTAGAAATGCAAATTGAATATTTCAAAGACCTAAAAAATAACAACACTTGAATAAAAGTTTAGGTGATTTCAAAGCAAATTGACTAAATCAACCATTTAACTACTACAAATATTACACATAGTTTTTTTTTTACAAATACTACAAACAATAGTATTTGTAAAAAACAAAAACAAAAACTGTGTGTAATATCTGTAGTAGATTTTAAATTATAGTAGTAGCAGCAGCAGCAGCATAAATACTATTGTTTTAATAATTTGTAATGAGTAGAAATGCAAATTGAATATTTCAAAGACCTAAAAAATAACAACACTTGAATAAAAGTTTAGGTGATTTCAAAGCAAATTGACTAAATCAACCATTTAACTACTACAAATATTACACATAGTTTTTTTTTTACAAATACTACAAACAATAGTATTTGTAAAAAACAAAAACAAAAACTGTGTGTAATATCTGTAGTAGTAGAAATCACCTAAACTTTTATTCACGTGTTAAGTTATTTTTTAGGTCTTTGAAATATTCAATTTGCATTTCTACTCATTACAAATTATTAAAATATAAGTAGCCTATTTAGGTATTCCTATAAATGGAGAACAGGCATTTAAACTTAAATATCTTTAAGAACTCTATTTTAACATTATTTTACTAAAAATTCACACTTCAAACAAGCAGCATCTGTAGATTTGACAAGCATTGAGTGCAGAAGTTGACAAATGGATGTAATTCTGGAAAGCAAAGTAATGTGTTACCTGTTATACTGAACTAAAATTAAGCAAAATATCAAGCAACCCTACTGGTTGCTGAATAGCAAAAGAATGTGAATTGGTTATTTCAATGATGCATGGATTCATCTAAGTATAAGAAGTAAGAATATTGGCCATTTTTAAGTGATAGAGATGATTTAGCAAATGCTTGCAAATTGCTACTAGAATTTGCAGTAGAACATTGAATAGCTCCACTTCAGTGACAAACGTGAAATTAATTTAGCCTTGCAAAGAATTGTATAAAACTGTTAAACCATCAAACTTCTTTCCACCATGTATTTGGACTGAATAGACTCATAATTATCTATATCACTGCTTTCTTCTCTTGCTTGCTACATTATCAATAATAATATCTACTTATATCAAATAAACCCTTCTTAGATCACAGCTTTGTTGTGATGAAGGGGCTTGCATAACTTGATGAAGCTATCTGCCATGAAGAAGACCCTGATTCTCAGAAAGATTGAAGGCAAAAGGAGATTAGGGCAGCAGAGAATAAGATGGTTAGATAGTATCACAAACTCAATGGACACGAATTTGAGCGAACTTTGGGAGACAGGGAAGGATAGAGGAGGCTGGCATGCTGCGGTCCATGGGGTTGCAAAGAGTCGGACACTACTAACAACTGAACAACAACAAATAACAAACGCATGGGAAACTCATGAAGAAACAAAGGAAAGATACACAACTTTCTTTAAACTTTCACTTTGCACTTGCTTTCTATTTGTATAATACAATGAAGGATGGGTAACACTAATGTTTCCCCTTTTACAGGACTATTTTGTAGATTGAATTAATTTGTATATACCAATCATTTAGAAAAGAGGCTCTCACACAGAGCAAGCACTGTGTAATTGTTAGTTAGCATTGAACAATTCATCAAAATCTCTTCTTTTAAACTTTTGAATCATAACAGCCTCTTGACTATTATTTCCAGTAGAAGTTCATAAATAAGTACCAAGATAAAGTACTCAAAGTGTATTGATCTTAAGACATAACCTTGGAGATTATTTTTGTCTTGGCTAAATTTCTAATGCAAGTTTATTATCAAATGATTTCTTTTTTTCCCCACTTGTAGAGTATTCTACTCCATCACCTTCATCCCATCAATATAAACAAACAAAATTTTGTTATTGAAAACTTTGTTGGTGTAGGATATGGTTAATGATGTTTTAAGAGTATTTAGTCCTGATTTTTTCTTCTCTTTCTTAGTACAGTTCTTTTACTCAGCAAGTCTAATAATTTTTTTTTTAATTTTTTTCTTAAAGTAATCAACCTAACATATTTTCCCTGGGGTAGGACTCATTAAAATGTAATTTGGTTTCTAAAATAATATTATTTGATCTTGCTTCTAACTAAACACAGTATAGTCAGTACAGTCAAGATAGATGTATTAAGTTGTGCAATATTTTTCATGGAGATTTCTCTCAATCTTAATTCATAGCTTTTTTGTCTGTTCTTTTTTGTTAAAAATGCCATGTCCTATATCGTAGATTGCAGTTTCAAAACCTGAATAGATAAATTATAATGTTTATGCATAGGTTATTCTCAATTAGGTAACTTCTGGATGCATTCACACAGTCCTTTATGTTTTTATATTATCAAGAGTATCTAGAGTGTTTTAGGTGAAATGCGAAGATAATGTTTCAATTGGATTTTCACATTTTTCCAATCTACCCTAACACATTCATTTTTAAGGCCTAATCCTAGTAACATCTCCATTTTTCAAGTTGTTTAAAAATAGTATGTATTATTGACATTATTTTCTAAGTGAGAAAAAAAATTAATTGGACAATTTCAACTTTGCTATATGACTCAGATACCTTCAAGCTATTCCCAAAGGAGTTTTGTTTGAAAGCTCAGTTGCTAATGAAGTTAAAAAATATCTCTTTTGTAAAAAATGTAATTTTATTTCATTATTTATTTTAAAATAAACCATAAATGATTTATTCTTTTTCATGTGGTTTTAAATTATTTATTTCTACATTGTAAACATAATCTCTATTTTACCTGTATTAGTTTTGCATTTGAAAACAAATAATTCATTTAACTGTAATAGGAATTAATTATTTACAAAGCTTGAATTATTGTAATCCCTAATAGAGATAAGACCCTTTTCCCAACAATGCCTGTAGTTCTTTGCACAAAAGCTTTATTTTTTAAAAAAACTATGGAATCCCTACGTATTTTATAACAGAAATATAAGCAAAAGCCTTAGAAGAGAATGTATAGATAAGTCGTGATAAAATTTTATGCTTATCATATATCATAGGGCTTTATCTTAAAAAGAAAAAATGTATAGGAAAAGACTCACTACATTTACAGCTGCCACTCATTTTGGACTAAAATCCTGCTGATATGAAGGTGAACACAAATCAGACTACAACAAATGGTATATATGTGATGCTTCCATAAAACCAAAGTACTAAAAGAATACTTAAAATATTTTATCTGAAACCACTTCCATGCATATTAAAATAAAAACATATTCAAGGCCAAAATTTATATTTATTTTTATATATAACTTTTCATATAAAATGTTCTCAATTTGAGTATTTTAACAACAGAGTCTGTGCCGCATTCATCTTCATTTCCTAAGTATGTCTTATGGGGAGAATAAATCATAGCACATCAAGTAGTCACTGTCTTTTATGGTTAGAAACGGAGTTAGAGATAAAATGTTCATGATCTCTAGTCTCTGTTGTTGTCGCTTTCAAAAAAGCATTTTTTTCATCTTTTTCTCTTCTTTAACATAGATAATCTCAGTCCCTTGCAACTTACTTCTCTACTATCTGATTGACTTTGAACCTTGGGACTGTTTGTGCCACTGACAAGTTCAAGGAGCATGCCATTGAATAAAATATTCAAGAAAGATATGATTTTGAATTACCCTGTCTTTTTTTTTATCCATTCATGTTAATATTCTCATTTGGGATGTTGAGACTGTTTACTCTCAGTTTCCTTTGATCCCCAGATAATCTCTGCAAATACAAGTGAACCTAATACATATTCAACAAATAACTGAATCTCCAAACACTTCAGTTTGATAATGTCATAAAACTTTCTTTATCTGGTATATTTCCCTCCTTTAAAGTAGAGAAACGGGTCACATTAGCAAAATAGTGTACCCACTTGTTCCCAGAGCGTCAATTGCCCGCATGTTATTCTGCCAGGGTGATACTTGCATTTTCCTTCTGTGACATAGGAAGGCTTCCGTTGGGAAAAATATAGATCTGCAGCTGTGATGGAGTCAAGGAAGCCTTTCACATGAGTGACAACACAAGACAGCCAAGTACGCAGCAAGGAAGCCAAATCAGTTACGGAGCTGGAGTTGCTCACTTGGGGCAGAACAAACCGGAAACAGAAGCAAGTGAAAACTAGAAGTGGAATAAAGGTGTAG
>SJXQ01000763.1:310470-331704 GCA_006408695.1 Aepyceros melampus | reverse complement strand
TATTTGGAACCAGTCTGTTGTTCCATGTCCAGTTCTAACTGTTGCTTCCTGACCTGCATACAGATTTCTCAAGAGGCAGGTCAGGTGGTCTGGTATTCCCATCTCTTTCAGAATTTTCCACAGTTTATTGGATCCACACAGTCAAAGGCTTTGGCATAGTCAATAAAGAAGAAAGTTTGTTAAAAGGCAAGTAAATTAAAAGTATCTGTGGGCCTTTAGAATAGAAGTATATTCCTGATCCCTATCCAAGGAGATTATGACCTAGTTGACCTGAGAGTGGGGCCCAACTGTATTGTGGAAAGCACCCGGATTATTCAGGTGGGCACCCCTAATTGAAAATGTCCGATTATGGTGCCCCAACCTTATGACTTGGAAGTCACTTTCACAATTATTTCCGTGAGTCTTTAGCCACAGTTAATTACAATGAGTTAATACAGTTAATTACAGAGTCATTGGAAAAGACTCTGAGGCTGGGAAGGATTGGGGGCAGGAGGAGAAGGGGATGACCGAGGATGAGATGGCTGGATGGCATCACCGACTCAATGGAGGCGAATCTGAGTGGACTCCGGGAGTTGGTGATGGACAGGGAGGCCTGGCGTGCTGCGATTCATGGGGTTGCAAAGAGTCAGACATGACTGAGCGACTGAACTGAACTGAATTACAATGAATAGTATTATCTCCTTGTCCTTGTCGGAGACCAGAGGACTCACACCGAAGCCTGTCTTCTGAATCACAGTCCGTGGTTTGTCCCCCATTCGTGTGACGGGCCAGCACCCAGCTGTGCCTGGAGTTCACTCAGTCGCTCAGTCGTGTCCAACTCTTTGTGACCCCGTGAACCGCAGCACACCAGGCCTCCCTGTCCATCACCAACTCCCAGAGTGCACCCAAACCCATGTCCATTGAGTCGGTGATGCCATCCAGCCATCTCATCCCCTGTCATCCCCTTCTCTACCTGCCCTCAATCTTTCCCAGCATCAGGGTCTTTTCCAATGAGTCAGCTCTTTGCATCAGGTGGTCAAAATATTGGAGTTTCAGCTTCAACATCAGTCCTTCCAATGAAAACCCAGGACTGATTTCCTTTAGTGCCTGGAGATACATTACCAAAACGAAAGGTGTATGTGTGAAGGACTGGTGTCCAGTAGTTCTAAAACTGTTTTTCTTACTTCTCTTTTAGAACATATTGCAAAGTCAAGTGTCTGTCTAGCTCCTCGAACTGCCATCAAATAGGCTTACTTCCTGCCCTACTAGGAAATTCCCAGGGTATCATTTTGAAAATGATTAAGCCAATCCTAATAGAAACGGTCTATATTTAAAGTGGTATGATAAATACAAAATGAATGTACAAGAACTGTACATTCGTGTGATATAATTACCATACACGTGAAACTTGCTTTGAAAATGTGGAATGGATATTTCTGAGTGCCTAATCGCAGGAAGATCTGGAGGTTTTATGTACTATAATTATACACAGTGCTGTGAAACAAAGGAGTGAATCCTATAGCATTTTAATGAAGAGACTATGTAATATAGGCTTGGATTCTTTTGTTTTTCTTCCCTCCTACTCAACACTTTTCCAGCAGCATTTCAACTTCTATCTTTTGAAATTAGCTGTCTGGTTAAAATATTTTAATATTCAAAATACTAATTTAATTTTTTAAGCTTTAAGTTTTATTAGTCTTTTAAAATAAATTTTCTCAATGTAGGATAACCAAGGAAATATGATCTTCAATACTTCACAGTAACATCAACCAAGAATCATAGGTTCAGATCCACACAGTGAAGAAAGCTTTAGAGATTCATTTGTAAAAGCTAATCAAAGTTCTTGACTATCTCAGGGACACTATAACCCTCTACAGGTTTTGCACTGTGTTGTACTTTAGGGGGCTGAACAGCTTAGTTTGCCCTACAAGTTTTCTCAGAATCAGGTCTTTTGGTGCTAAAATCAGGAAGTAAAAGTTGCTCAGTCGTGTCCGACTCTTTGCGACCCCATGGAACATACAGTCCTTGGAATACTCCAGGCAAGAATACTGGAGTAGGTAGCCTATCCCTTCTCCAACAGATCTTCCCGACCCAGAAATTGAACTGGGGTCTCCTGCACTGCAGGAAGATTCTTTACCAGAGTCCTCCACAATCTAGATCACAAACTTGGTCACCCCATCACTTGTTAGTAAAAACGTAAATAACATGATTCTGAGTCAGTGAGAACTCATATTCTAATGGAGCAGGTGGACGTGTTCACAAAGGGTGAAAGAATTACGCAACAGGTGTAATAGAGATTTGAACATTCAACTGGAGGAAGCTGGAGGGTGAAATGACTAATCTTGATTTTGAAAGATTTTGCAGAGAAGGTAGAATTTGAACCAGTATTTCAAGTGGGCATCAGACTGAAAGAATACACTGCGTAAATGAGACATGAAAAGACTGTGTATCTGGGGGTGATGGGTCATCTCAGGAGTGGCTGGAGCCCAGGCAAGGGCAGGTGCGTGACTGGAGACGAGACGAGAGGCTAGCCTGAGGCAGGGCTTCACCTGTCTCCATCAGCAACAGCCAGTCGAGGGAAGCTTTTCAGGAAGGGTGCTACTGCTCCATGCTTCAAACACCCACGTCCTTTTTGTTAGTAATGGAGACCCTAAGATGTGACATTGTGTATATGTGTGTGTTAGCTGCTTAGTCATGTCCGTCTCTTTGCAACCCCACCGACTACAGCCCTCCAGGCCCCCCATCCATGGGATTCTCCAGGCAAGAACATTGGAGTGAGTTGCCATTTCCCTCTTCAAAAGGAACTGTAGAAAGAAAGAAAGTGAAGTCACTCAGTCATGTCCGACTCCTTGCGACCCCTGGATTGTAGCCTACCAGGCTCCTCTGTCCATGGAATTTTCCAGGCAAGAGTTGCCATTTCCTTCTCCGATGTGACATTGGGTTTTCCAAACAGCGTTTCAAAGATGCTACTTTTTCTTGTTTGTTTTCACTTTTCAGCTGAGGGGGAATGATCTGCTACATATTTTAGGAAGATGATTCTGCTGGTTTTGTGAAAGATGCATTGAGGAAATGAGACATGAAGCAGAGAAATTATAGAGGAAGCTATGTTAAATGTTTACGCTGAAAATACTGATAGTAGAGATAGGAAGGAGAAGACAGTTGTTAGATGCATTTGCTAGGTAGACCTAACAGAATTTAGCATCTTGACCTATGACGCAATGAGTGAGAGAAAGCAATCAGTGATTCCTGGAATCCTCAGCTAAGGGAGAAAAGCATTTGCAGATAAGATAAAGAGTTTTGTTTTATTTCTAATCAAACAAGAATAAGAAGCCCCAGTTACATTAAATTAATAAATTATCTCAGTCTCACCATGATTCGACATATTTTTATACTTTTACCTTTTAAAAGAACTAAGATCTCTCTGTAAAATAAGTTAGTCTTTACCAGAAGATTTATCTGTATTTAATCTTTATTATCTGTATTTTATCTTTATCTATTATCTATATTTAATCTTTATCTGCTGCTGCTGCTGCTGCTAAGTCCCTTCAGTCGTGTCCGACTCTATGTGATCCCATAGATGGCAGCCCACCAGGCTCCTCCATCCTTGGGATTCTCCAGGCAAGAACACTGGAGTGGGTTGCCATTTCCTTCTCCAATGCAGGAAAGTGAAAAGTGAAAGTGAAGTCCCTCAGTCGTGTCCGACTCTGTGCGACCCCATGGACTATAGCCTACCAGGCTCCTCTGTCCATGGGATTTTCCAGGAAAGAGTACTGGAGTGGGGTGCCATTGTAATCTTTATCTATTATCTATATTTAATCTTTATCTATTATCTGTACTTTATCTTTATCTATTATCTGTATTTAATCTTTATTATATATCTGATTTAATCTTTATCTATTACCAGATTTTTTTCATGTCGAAAGTTTTTTCTAGTATTTTTTCATGACTGTATAGGCTTCCATCTGGTCATGAACATTCTAGATGTGTTTTGTTTCTTCCTGACCTCCAAGTCTGCAAAGTATTTAATTTGTTAAATTCTGATTTCAAGAATCAAATTCCCAATAAAAAATATCAGGTTGAATAATATCCAGTTGTCAACACTGTGTATTTGTGATTTTGATTCTTTGGCCAGAAAAGATCTTCTGAAACCTTACAGATTGCACCATCTTAAAGGTTTTATATTCAGAGATTCCATGTGAATGTTCAATGGGAAGCAAAATTGTCCATAGTCTAGCTGCTGATGAGACCTGCTTTGTGTAAAATTCTCCAAGTGCTGGAATTGAAAACACTGGTGCTCTTCTACAAAAGCAATACTTGGTCTTTCTGTAACTGAATGATACTTAATCAGCATGAGTGAGTGAATAAAAGTCACCCCATGGTGTCCAACTCTTTGAGAATCCTCCAGGCCAGAATCCTAGATTGGGTAGCCTTTCCCTTCTCCAGGGGATCTTCCCAACGCACAGACAGAACCCGGGTCTTCCCAAGTTGCAGGTGGATTCTTTACCAGCTGTGTCACAACGGAAGCCTAATTAATCAGCATGACCTTTATTAAGTGACTGCTATGAGTGAAGGCCTATGCTAGGTTCTAAGACTGGAGATGAATTGAATACGGACTTGCCTCTCTAAGCCAGTGGAAGAGTTATTTAAGGTGCAGATTCCAAGACCATGCCTCTAAAAATCAGGTTTTAGTAAGTCCTGGACTGCAATTTAGGAATCTACACTTTCAGAAGGCCCTCTGGAGACTCTGATGCACATGAGAAATTCTTACACCCAGTAGGCAGGCTCTGAGTCTACGATACACCAGCTGCGGGGCCCTGAAAAAGTTCCGTAGTCAATCAAAGCCTTTTCCTCATCTAGAATAATAATTATATACAATAGAGTTGCAAGTTTAACTGAAAACACAATACAATATAGAGTCATAAGTGTTAATTGAAAGTCATGTGTTGCATGCGGCCCAGTGAAATGAAAATACATGGCCCTTGTTAAAAAACAGTAATTTCAAGAGACCAACAGCAGAGAATTAAACCAAGCATGGTGATGGGTTAGTAGCTAAGTTGTGCCCGGCTCTTGCGACCCCATGGACTGCAGCCCGCCAGGCTCCTCTGTCCATGGGATTCTCCAGGCAAGAATGCTGGAGTGGGTTGCTGTGGCTTCCTCCAGGGGATCTCCCCAACCCAAGGATGGAACCCGTGTCTCTTGCGTCTCCTGCATTGACAGGTGGATTCTTTACCACTAGCACCATCGGGGAAGCTCACTGAAAAATATACTCATATATAATATATAGATAAATCCACACACACCCACAGTATATCCACATACATTTGCTCAACACAGCTAACTTTACTCATTAGGGTATCACCTGTGAAAGTGAGAAAAGGTTGCATAAAGGAGGTAATACTGAGACTGAGGCTGGAAGGAGGGGACCCTGTTTGTACGCGGCCACAAGGGAAAAATCTAGCGGAGAGAGCAGAAACAGGCTTAACCAGCACTGCTGCTGAATTGCCCATGCCACTTAACTGGTAACAGCAAGAGTAGCGTCTGAGGATTAAGGATTAAGGTCATGGGCGTAAACGACCTTAGGACGCTACAACAGTTCTCCCCAGGGTGAGAAATCCAGGTAGAAGCTTTGCTTCCTTTGTTTTATCCACATTCTGGCTAGGCGGCAGTCAACCACCAGGAGGCGCGATTGATCCCCGTAACCCCCGAATCTCTGCTCCTTTCCCCAGCAATTGTTTAGTAAGACTTGAGACTGTCCCATAACCCTGGTACTAATTCATATAACCACTGCCCTAGTTGTATTTTATCTTGTTTCATTTATTTTTTAAATTTAAAATGAAGCACCTGTATTTTAAAAAATAGTTTTTACTTAAAAATGTATTTAGTGCTTTCTGCAAACCAGCAATTTTACAGTCACTTTGTTGTTGCTAGTTGCGAGGTCACGTCTGACTCTTTGAGCCCATGGAATAGCCTGCCAGGCTGCTGTCCCTGCGATTTTCCGGCACGAAGACGGGAACGTGTTGCCATTTCCTTCTCCGGGGCATCTTCCCCACCCAGGAGTCGAACCCAAGTTTCCTGCATTGGCAGGCGGATTCTTTACCACTGAACCCCCTGGGAAGCCCTACAGTCACTATTCATGCATGAAATTTAATTCTCACAACAATCCTATGAGGTGGCGTTTTAGAAACACAGAGCAGAGGTTTCATAAGCTAAGTCTGTACTTCAGTACCTACTTCCCAAACCCCAGAAGGAAGTATTCGTAAATTTTATGTATGCCTTTTCAAATTTCTTTCAACGTGAAAAAAGTTTATGGAAGTGGAAGTGTGCTCAGTCGTGTCCGACTCTTTGCGACCCCATGGACTTTAGCCTACCAGGCTCCTCTGTCCATGGGATTTCCAGGCAACTATACTGGAGTGGTTTGCTAGTTCCTTCTCCAGGGGATCTTCCCGACCCAGGGATCGAATCCAGGTCTCCTGCATTGTAGACAGACACTTTACCGCCTGAGCCACCAGGGAAGCTGTATGCATATATTTATATCTAAACCAACATGTAAAATGTACATAGCTGGTTTTAATTTTTTTAGAACAGTTAGATTATATAATGTATTGTTTACAATTTGTTTTTTTTTTTTTAGTGTAATCTATTGATATTAAGAATTTTCTACAGAGTGCATAATGTTGTTGTTTAGGGGCTAAGTCATGTCTGACTCTTTTGTGACCCCACGGACTGTAGCCCACCAGGCTCCTCTGTCCATGGGACTTTCCAGTCAAGAATACTTCAGTGGGTTGCCATTTCCTTCTCCAGGGGATCTTCTTGACCCAAAGATCGAGCCCGTGTCTCTGCATTGGCAGGCAGATTCCTTACCCCTGAGCCACCGGGAAAGCCCATAAATGCACATAGATCTACCTTATTTTAAAGCATACGTTGTATTCTGTTTTCTCTTTTGCCCAATAGTTTATTTTATTTCTTTGCTATTTCAAGTAATGCTACAATAGAAATCATTGTACCAATTATGTTTGCTTTCTCTTCCTGCCATTTCCTTATGAGGGATTTCCAGAAGTGAAATTGCTTTGTCCATAACTGTGCAGGTTCTAGATTTTGACAGTTACCAGCAGATTGCTCTCTCATACTCCAACAATTTTGAAATGTTTTGTTCCTCTCTCTATCTTCTCAGCTGTTTTCTTTTTTTTTTTTCCTTTCCTCATTGGAAGAAATAAGATTCTCCAAAACCTGTTGTGACTGGTGTTTTGAATATAATAAACATGAGATTCACCAGTCACTATTCTTGACCAGATGGAGAACAGCCTATAATATACACTCACAGCACGTTTACCTGTCTAATGGACAAGAAGAATCGCCACCCCACTGGAGTTTTCCTATCAATTTCTGTAATATTTACACACACTGCTATGGAAGAGGCAGCGTTGAGCCATCTTGCTAATGTTATTCTCAATAGAAAAGTATAGGAAAAGCAAGGTATAAGCAGCTATGATCTCTAGAAAAAGCACCAGGTATCTCCTTCATCCTTCTTACCCAGGGACTATCAGAGTTAACATACTTGTCTGAACATAGGAAGAAACGCACTCATCCATTGAAAGAAATCATCACTGTGCTATTTATTGTCCTGGGCAAGTATGGTTCAGGCCTCTTGGAGGCTGCAAAAAAATGAACAGTCTCTAAGGATATTATAAGGAATAAAGACGAGTAGGAATGATCTGTAAATAATTACATTTGAAATGAGCATGTGAAATCACTTGCCCAAGATTACACAGTTGAATGGCAACAGAATTAATGCTGAATCCGGGTCTCAGCTCTGTGGATATATAATATTTGTGAATGAATGAGCTAACTGCCCCCCGTGTTCGCCATGGCTACTGCCAATGTATACTGAAAATTAACTTCACACCAAGATAAATATACATACAGAGCTTTAGAGACAGAAGAAAGATATCATTTCTAGCTGGAGATATTTAAAAGCTTAAAATAGATATTTGAATATTGGCCTTAAAAGATGGGAAGGATTGCAGCATTTAGCAATTGGTGGGCAATGGGTACTTTTTCCATCTAAAGAGGAGTAGGAACAAAGACACTGAGATAGAAAAGGACAAATGAGTTTGAAGAATTTTTAATCCAAACAAATGGGTTAGACCAAGATTGTCGAGAATCTTAAGTACTAGGGAAGAGTACTAAAGATTCCAGAGCTACTGTGGGTTTGAGAAATGCATAGGGACCAGCATTCTTGTTCGAAATGTGCTGTTCTAGCAATGCTGACTTCAGAATAGTTTTTCAATATTTTATTTTCCTGGAAGGAAAAAAAAATGCATGTGACAGCAAAATGAATTGCTTTTAAAAATTGCTTTAATTTTCACTTCCTCTATTTAAAAAGCAAGAAACCTAAGGGGAGTAAGAAATGTTACCCCAAATGTCCAGTTTCAAGAAGGAACAGAATATTAATGGGGAGATTCTAAATCTCAACAGCCTGTTCAGCAAATCAGACTAAATGCAGGGCTGCCCCAGCTGAATATATAGGGTTAGCATTGGACTGAGTACATTTGGGGTAACACAGAAATGTTTATCAGTGCAGTCAAGAACAGCTTTTCGTTTGAAAATTAACACATTGGAAAATACTTCCTACATGGCCCTGTCGTCTGCTTTTGTGCTAAGTCGCTTCAGCCGTGTCCGACTCTTTGTGACCCCATGGACGCCCGCTAGGCTCCTCTGACCCCGGGACTCTCCAGGCCAGAACAGTGGAGTGGGTCGCCATGCCCTCCTTCAGGGTATCAAACCCACATCTCTTACGTCTCCTGCGCTGGCAGGCAGATTCTTCCGCCTGAGAAGCCCAGCTCCATTGTCTGTGCCACAGCAAAGAACCAGTGGGCTTGTTAAGGCAGATCAGCACCTTTCAGCGAGGAGTGTTGCTGAGGTTGAAATAAGTGCAGCTAAGGCATTTCACATGTCCTCCCCGCACACCTTCCATGAACTGTGCATTTTATGCCCTCCTCCTGTATTTTCCATATGTACAAGCGTGACCTGGAAACATATCGAAGTCTTGCTCACCCAGAACAGAACTGTTGACGCTGAGAGCACCGTATGACGTGTGGCAGATGAAAGGATGCTGACCCGGCCGCTTAGGTAGAAGGAACCAGTCTTGATATCAGGGTGTGCCTCCCGTGATGAAGCCAGACCTTAGTCACGGTGCTTTGAGATGATGAATCTATTGCCCATCTCCAAGTTCACCAAGTTATTTCCTATCCAGCCGTGCCTGGAGCGGGGAGTTCAGTCTGAGTCATAAAGAGCTTCCATCCTCACTAAGGGGCTCAGGCTTTTTTTATACATAAAAGCAGCTATCATTTATGATGAGTTAACCAGCATGTTCTGAAATTAGTGATTACATTTCCAAAGAGAAAACATTAAACATTTTCAAGTTCAGATATCTTAACGGAGACATCGTATGAAACGATGACCCCACAAGGATAATTCTAGGGCCATAAGATGCAGAACAGGCTGGTAACAGATTTTGTAAAAGGTATAAATCAAACCTGAGGGCCAATATCCCAACAGGTAACGTGCTTTATGTCCTGTGGATGTCTGTCTCCCAGATGACTGAAGCCTTCAGCCTCATATCTCCATGCCATACCAGGGGTTAATCCTTTGTCTTCTAAGAGCAATAGGTAACTTTAGAAAGGATTCTATTAACTAGAACTAAGTGTGAAAGTACAAAGATATATAAACCTCAGGCTTGATGAAAGAGTATAAATATGGCAAAAATTTTGCACTAAATATTATATATATCGCTTCTAATTTTTTCTTCCTCTTCCTCCAAGGTCCAGTTTACAGGGAATTAGCTTCCTCTAAGGGTATGTGACTCTCCTTCTTTACTGGAGGCACTGTACTAGTGTTTTCATATGTCTGACTAATCCTAGTGCCAGCAATTCAAGTTGAATAAATATTTCCATTTGAGACTGAGGAAATGGAGCTCTTTTTAAACTGGTTTTTAAGTAACAGAGCTGGGCTGAAATTAGGCTTATCTGTTTTGAAGCTTGGCCTCCTTTTACTGTTATGATTAATTTTCAAACTGTTTTCATATGTGTGATTTGATTTAATTTGCACAGCAATCATGTGAAGACAATGGTATTCTGCCCTTTCCCACCCCTTGATGCCAAGCTTCTTAAAAAAGGGTGGTTCTCTACTCCTATCTTCTCACTTATTTTCTCAATCCACCTCCGTCTTATTTCCGACCCCACTATGCCCTCAAAATCACTCCAGTTGCTAAGTCTAATGGGTATATTTTCAGCCCTTTTGTTAGATCTTGGTTTCTAAAACCATTCTTCCATAAAGGGAACCAACATTCCTTGCAGAAACAGCAATTCTAGGACTGGAGCGAGAAATATGCAAGATGAACTTGAACTATCTTGTAACACCAGAATATGAGGATGTGAAAAATGAAACAGAATAACCTGCAGTGGTTTGGGGTGTGTTAAAGGAGCTCACAGGAAAAACTGGAGCAATTCGAGCAGCGAATTAAGGGAAGTTGTACTGAATTATCATCCAAAATATAAAGTAAATATTTTTTAAGACCATCCTGGTCTAAATAAATCATTGGCTAACTTAATAAATGACGAAGAAGAGACATGTCTCCCTTGCAGAATGATTTGTGTAGACGCTCCACCCTCCAGTGAAGTCGCTCAGTCGTGTTCGACTCTTTGTGACCCCATGGACTGTGGCCCACCAGGCTCCTCTGTCCATGGGATTCTCCAGGCAAGAGTCCTGGAGTGGGGTGCCATTTCCTTCTCCAGAGGACCTTCCCGACCCAGGGATCGAACCCAGGTCTCCCGCATTGTAAGCAAGATGCTTTACCGCCTGAGCCACCAGGGAAGTCACCTCAAGGGGGGTACCATATTTCCTACCTCTCTTATGCTTGACTTCCAAAGAGGACAGTATGGAAAGAGGCAGGGCCTTTTCGGTGGAGGAGTCTGGCAAGCACTGCCTCAGCCGGGTGCCTGTGGTGGCACAGGCGGTCATGAACTATGCTGCCAGGGGCTCCTCTGATAGAAGGCGATGGCAGTGGCTCCTCCGGCTTCTGCTTTGCAGGTGGAGGTGCGGTCACTCGTCTGCAGGGGTGACTGGGGGTGTGTGGGGGCAGAGCCCTTCTCCAAGCTTCTGGATTTCAAGCTTCCAACTTTCCCCTCTGCACCCTTCAGGATTAAGACTCCCCTGGCTCCACCGTCCATCACACCAGGGACCCAATGCAAAGCAGCAGTGAGTCCCAAAGGAGAGGAGAAGAGAGGAAAGGGTGAAAAACTGTTCAAGAAACAGTGACTGAAAACCCTCAGAATTCGGCAAAAGACACAAACCTACGGATTCAAGAACTAAATGAACCCCAAATAACAGAAACCCAATGAAATCCAGGCCAAGATGTGCCAGAGTCAAACTTGTGAAAAACAAACACAAAAACGCCTGAAAGCTGTGATACTCATGGGGGGAAAGCAATGTGAACAATGGCGAATTTCTCATTATAAACCATGGTGTTCAGAAGGAAGGGTTATAACATTGTTTAATGCTAAAGGGAAAGAAATGTTAACCCAGAATTCTATATACAGTGAAGGCATCTTTCAAGAATGAAGGGTGACTCAAAACAGCCTCAGAAGAATGAAAACTAAGAATTTGTGGCCCATCAGTTCAGTTCAGTCGCTCAGTCATGTCCAACTCTTTGCGACCCCATGAACCGCAGCACACCAGGCCTCCCTGTCCATCACCAACTCCTGGAGTTCACTCAGACTCACGTCCATCGAGTCAGTGATGCCATCCAGCCATTGCATCCTCTGTCATCCCCTTCTCCTCCTGCCCCCAATCCCTCCCAGCATCAGGGTCTTTTCCAATGAGTCAACTGTTTGCATGAGGTGGCCAAAATACTGGAGCTTCAGCTTTAGCATCAGTCCTTCCAAAGAACACTCAAGACTTATCTCCTTTAGGATGGACTGGTTGGACCTCCTTGCAGTCCAGGGGACTCTCAAGAGTCTTCTCCAACACCACAGTTCAAAAGCACCAATTCTTTGCTGCCAGCTTTCTTCACAGTCCAACTCTCACATCCATACGTGACTACAGGAAAAACCATAGCCTTGACTAGACGGACCTTAGTTGGCAAAGTAATGTTTCTGCTTTTGAATATACTATCTAGGTTGATCATAACTTTTCTTCCAAGGAGTAAGTGTCTTTTAATTTCATGGCTGCAGTCACCATCTGCAATGATTTTGGAGCCCCCCAAAATAAAGTCTGTCACAGTTTCCATTGTTCCCCCATCTATTTGCCATGAAGTGATGGGACCAGATGCCATGATCTTCATTTTCTGAATGTTGAGCTTGAAGCCAACTTTTTCACTTTCATCAAGTGGCTTTTTAGTTCCTCTTCTTACCCTAAAATAATGGCTGAACAGAATTACTGAAGCAGAAAGGAAATGATAAAAGAAGGAATCTGGAACTAACAGGAAAAGAACAACAAAATAGGAGGGAAATGTGAGTAAATGCAGCAGACTTCCTCCCCTTGATTTTCTATATTATAGTTGACAGTTGAAGTGAAAATTAATATTTTTCTGATGTGGTCTTTACTGTATATGGAGGAAATATTTAAGGCAGTTCTATTATAAGTAGGGAAGGTAAGGAGAAATTTTAAGAGATAAGATTTATGCAGTTTCTAAAAAAACTAAACATACTCTACCATACAACTCAAATTGTACTTCTAAGCATTATTCCAGATAAGTTGAAATTTATTTCTACATAAAAACTGACACACAAGTGTCCATATTTACATTATTTACAGGCAATAACTTGTATGTATTACATGTATCTCAGGGGAATTAAGCTGAATTAAAATATCCAATCTCAAAATGTCACATAATATATAATTCTTGTTAAATATTATTCACAAAAATGGCAAAGCTATAGAAAGAACAAATTAGTATTTGCCAGAGGTTCAGAGCTGGGCTTCCCAGGTAGCTCAGGTGGTAAGGAATCCACCTGCAATGCAAGAGACTTGGGTTCACACGCTGGGTTGGGAAGATCCCCTGGAGGAGGGCATGGCAACCCCTGCAGTATTATTGACCTGGAGAATCCCCATGGACGGGGGAGCCCGGCGGGCCACAGTCCACGGGGTCACAAAGTCATGACTGACTGACTAAGCTTTACAGCACAGGAGATGGTTGATGGGAAAGGGGTCTGACGATGAAGGGGTGGCACGCTGGAGGCCTTCAGATGACAGGGGAGTTCCGCACCCCGACTGCGGTGGTGCCTGCACCAATCTAACACAGAACTACACACGTGCAGAGGACCCGTGTCAGTTGTCTAATGCTCAGTATAGCTATGAAGATGCAACCCCTGGTGGAACCAGGGTGAAGAGGATGTAGGACCTCTCTGTATGATTTTTGCAACTTCCTAGAGAATCTATGGGTATTTCAAGATAAAAAAGCTTTAAAAATTTATTCCATATTGTTGTATCCACATGGTAGTAACAGTAATAATAACTCATAAAATCTCTTCTAACATCTGAAGCCTATGATCATAGGAAATGAAAAATTAGTGTTTAATTATATAGAGAGAGTTATAGAGAGACATAAAAGACTTTCAACATAAAGACATATATGCTATATTAGTGTAAAATTTCATCAGAGAATTGGAGTAGAAATAACATTTCCAGAAAAAAAAACAAAACAAAACATGATTTCTTTCTGTTGATGTATTTGTAATTGAATAGTAGTGGTGTCTTAGTGAGCTTGAGTTTTTATAACAAAATGGCACAGACTTGGTGACTTGAATAATTGGACTTGACTTTCTTACAGTTTTGGAGGCATGGAAGTCCAAAATTATGGTGCCATTCAGGCTGGTCCCCTGGTGAAGGCTCTCTTCCTCACTGTGTCCTCACACAGCAGGAGATGCCGGGTGTCCGTCCTTAGAAGGGCACTAATCCCATCATGCAGGCCGCACCGTGGAGACCTCACCCAAACCTAATTAACAGCCTCCATGGCCCCAGCTCCACATACCAGCACACTGGGGCTAGGGCTTCAACGTGAATTTTGCGTTGTTTAGTCACCCAGTCGTGTCTGACACTTTGCGCCCCATGGACTGCAGCACACCTGGCCTCCCTGTCCCTCACCATCTCCCAGAGTTTGCCCAAGCTCGTGCTCATTGCATCAGTGGTGCCATCCAGCCATCTCATCCTCTGATGCTCTCTTCTCCTTCTGCCCTCAACCTTTCCCAGCATCAGGGACTTTTCCAATGAGTCATCTGTTTGCATCAAATGACCAAACTTCCGGAGCTTCAGCTTCAGCATCAATCTTTCTAGTGAATATTCAGGGTTGATCCTCCTTGAGGTTGACTGATTGGATCTCCTTGCAGTCCAAGGGACTTTCAGGAGTCTTCTCCAGCACCACAGTTCAAAGGCATCAATTCTTCGGTGCTCTGCCTTCTTTACAGTCCAGCTCTCACAACGATACATGACCTCTTGGAAGACCATAGCCCTGACGATATGGATCTTTGTCAGCAGAGTGATGTCTCTGCCTTTCAGCATACTGTCTAGGCTTGTCATCACTTTTCTGCCAAGAAGCAATCATCTGCTTTCACAGCTGCAGTCACTATCCACAGTAATTTTGGAGCCCAAGAAGAGGAAATCAGTTGCCACTTCCACCTTTTCCTCCTCTATTTGCCATGCTAAAATGGGGTCAGATGCCATGATGTTAGTTTTTTTAGTTTTTAGTCTTAAGCCAGCTCTTCCACTCTCCTCCTTCACCCTCATCAAGAGGCTCTTTAGTTCCTCTTCACTTTCTGCCATTAGAGTGGTACACCTGCATATCTGAGATTGTTGATGTTTCCCCCACCTGTCTTGGTTCCAGCTTGTAACTCATCCAGCCCAGCATTTCTCATGATGTGCTCAGCATATAGGTTAAACAAACAGGGTGACAGCAGACAGCCCTGTCATACTCCTTTCTCAGTCTTGAACCAATCGGCTGTTCCATACAGGGTTCCAGCTGTTGCTTCTTGACCCGCATACAGGTACTCTCATCTCGCTGAGAGCCTTCCAAGTTTGTCATGATCCACACAGTCAAAGGCTTTAGTGTAGTCTATGATACAGAGATAGTGTTTTTCTGAAATTCCCTTGCTTTCTCTATGATCCAGCGAATGTTGGCAGTTTGATCTCTAGTTCCTCTTCCTTTTCTAAACCCAACCTGGACATCTGGAAGTTCTTGGTTCAAATAATGCTGAAGCCTAGCATGCAAAATTTTAAGCATGACCTTACTAGCCTGGGAGATGAGTGCAATTGTCCAATGGTTAGCACATTCCTTAGTACTACCCTTCTTGGGAATTGGGATGAGGATTGATCTTTTCCAGTCCATGGCCACTGCCAGGTCTTCCAGATTTGCTGACATAATGAAAGCAAAACCTTGATGGCATCATCCTTTAAGGATTTGAATAGTTCTGCTGGAATTTCATTCAACATGAATTTTAGGAGGACAAAAATCAGCCTATAGCAGGTGAGTATCCAGACACTTCACTGAATAATTTAATTTGACTGATTTAACAGTTTCATTTTAAATACTGACATCTATGATATCTTTGCAGTATTTAAGCTTGCAATAAAAGTTTTTACGCATCAACTTAGAGTAAATGAGCTGGTGCCTCGTTTTCAGCGATTGTTTCACGTGTTTCCATGGCAATGCTCTTAAGACTTGCTGCCTTACCCCACCTGGGAGGTCACGCCTCTGGAAATTATTGCAGTTAATTGCCCTGACCCCTTGCCTTACAGCCTTGAACCAATTGGCACTGTTCCTGAACCAGTCCAGGCTTGACACCTTTCACGGCAATTTCCCAACTCCGCAGCTGCTTTATCACACGTACCTTCTGATCAGGGACTTCTTTTGCTCTAAAGCCATCAATAAAATTCTACTTGTTTAAGATCTTCTAGAAATTTATTGAAATCTCTTTTTCCCCTCATTTCACTCTATTGATGAATGTTTTCCTCTTCGTATACCTTGAATATTAATGTGGTTTGGACAGCGGGGTCAAATGGTGCATGATATGCTCAGATCAAAATCCGACCAGAGAAGCCTGAAGGATTTGTAAAATCCCCTGGCTTTTCCCTGTGCCTACCATCTTAGCAGAGTGTCTTCAGAAAGGACGTGACCACTTTCTTCTGAACGTCTCCTAACTATATTCTGAAAAGAGCTCTCTCTCTTTGCCTAACTATCTCACACCAGAGTGCTTAGGGAATGATGGTCATTTCTCAGATACTGCTAATGACACTTAAGTACTTAAAATTTTTATTCCTAGAACAGTTCCACTAACACCGAATTATGGCTCTCTCTAGTGTCTGACCATTTAGCAACTGTTACATTAGCCCAGAATTTGATGGTTATATCACAGGAAAGTTAATTTAGTTAGCTTCGAGATCTTTAAATAAGTTGGGGGGCAGAAGGAAAAAGAACAGCACTAAGGTGAAGCTGCTTTGTCTGAATCTAGCATGGAGCCGGGCTCTGGCAGGGGGGTCCCAACCCTGGCCCTCTCCAGCAGCGTGACCTTGGACGAGGCATGGAACCCCCACAGCCTGATTGCTCTGTGTAATGTGGCCCTTAAGGACTGGCTGGTGGGGAGTCCTGAGTAGAACCAAGCGTGTATTACATGTAATGCCCGACACATGTTGACAACCTCAAGACAGGTTGGCATTTTTAAAAATTAGTCTTTTTAAAACCCAAACGTTTAAAAATCGTGTCATTTACTCTCACAATTTTAGGTTCATTCACACACTTCCCTTGTGGCTCAGCTGGTAAAGAATCTGCCTGCAGTGTGGGAGACCCTGGTTTGATCCCTGGGTTGGGAAGATCCCCTGGAGAAGGGAAAGGCTTCCCACTCTAGTATTCTGGCCTGGAGAATTCCAGGGACTGTATAGTCCATGAGGTTGCAAAGAGTCAGACACGACTGAGTGACTTTGACTTCACTTCATGATTTTCCCAGGTGCCGATGTCAGAGTTATAGAAGAAAACATTTAGAAGGGGCTCATTGAGAATGTTTGTCTAGACCATGAGTGGGAGAAACATTGACCAAACTGAGGAACACGGGTCTTGGCTCTGTTACTACTTAAAAGCACAAGTATTTGAAACATGAGTTTGAACTAGGTGAGCACCCCGTAAGTTCAGTTCAGTTCAGTTCAGTTGCTCAGTCGTGTCCGACTCTGCGACCCCATGAATCGCAGCACGCCAGGCCTCCCTGTCCATCACCAACTCCCAGAGTTCACTCAGACTCATGTCCATTGAGTCCATGATGCCATCCAGCCATCTCATCCTCTGTCATCCCCTTCTCCTCCTGCCCTCAATCCCTCCCAGCATCAGGGTCTTTTCCAATGAATCAACCCTTCACATAAGGTGGCCAAAGTACTGGAGCTTCAGCATCAGCATCATTCCTTCCAAAGAAATCCCAGAGTTGATCTCCTTCAGAATGGACTGGCTGGATCTCCTTGCAGTCCAAGGGACTCTCAAGAGTCTTCTCCAACACCACAGTTCAAAAGCATCAATTCTTCAGTGCTCAGCCTTCTTCACAGTCCAACTCTCACATCCATACATGACCACAGGAAAAACCATAGCCTTGACTAGACGGACCTTAGTCGGCAAAGTAATGTCTCTGCTTTTGAATATGCTATCTAAGTTGGTCATAGCTTTCCTTCCAAGGAGTAAATGCCTTTTAATTTCATGGCTGCAGTCACCATCTGCAGTGATTTTGGAGCCCAGAAAAATAAAGTCTGATGCTGTTTTCCACAGTTTCCCCATCTATTTCCCATGACAGCCATTTTGCTTTTTTGCATTTCTTTTCCATAGGGATAGTCTTGATCCCTGTCTCTTGTACAATGTCATGAACCTCAGTCCATAGTTCATCAGGCACTCTATCTATCAGATCTAGTCCCTTAAATCTATTTCTCACTTCCACTGTATAATCATAAGGGATTTGATTTAGGTCATACCTGAATGGTCTAGTGGTTTTCCCTGCTTTCTTCAATTTAAGTCTAAATTTGGCAATAAGGAGCTCATGATCTGAGCCACAGTCAGCTTTTGATCTTGTTTTTGTTGACTGTATAGAGCTTCTCCATCTTTGGCTGCAAAGAATATAATCAACCATGTGACTTTAAACTCAAACATGACTCAAGTGACCCGTTAGAATTTCATTCCTAACCACTGGAAGCATGGTTATCAGGATCAGTCTGGTTATCAGGATCAGTCTGGAGAGAACAAGCTATCTTCTGGGCATATCATCCCTGTCCACCCCAAATCACCACTCATTATGCACCTGGTGCCTGCGTGCTGGAGGTGAGGAAAGAGACACCTGTCCCCTGCCGTGGTCCAATCTTGAGTTCTCACTTTGTTTTATGAAAGCTCTGAGAACTGCCATTATTATCCCATCTTTAAGGCCACTTAAATGAGTTGAAATAAAGCAATTCAATCTCCGTATGCCTTTCTCTTTGCAACATAGGACCTAGCCTCTGTTAATTAAAAAAAAGCACCCGATACACACATGTGCACACACCCACATGCACTGTACAGGCATGCACTTGAGTTTTGTTACCTGTGGGCTGACTTCTCACTGACTGTTCGCCCCTGTCAGCGTTGGTCTAACAGTCCTCTGCAAATCGGAAATGTTGGCAGCTCCCCTGCTTTTACATCACAGGGGTGCTGTGGGGAACAATTAAACATCTGGAGTCTGCAAAGATTATTAAGTGCTGGCAATTCCCCTCTCAGGTAATAGCTTCTGAGCCATAAAGGGACAGTTAAATAAGCACTTCCATTTTAATATCCTTTTCAGGAGATAAAAAGGATTCTCCAATTCTAAAATGTCTAAATTTGGCACTGCTGTTGGAGGGGGTGAAGGAACTTCATAGTTACACAATTTCATGAAGGGATACGTGCCTTCTTCTAAACTTCTTTAGGTAAAATTTTTCTTGGGATAACTTTTAGAAGCTCAGGTGCCATGTAGGAGACTATTTTCCTGCTGGAAATGCATTCTTGCCCAGGAAGTCCGTAACCCAGGCAGCCAGACTCCAGTGACTGTGCTTCTGAGTGGACAGGCTCATTTTCATCCAGCGAATGGTGGGTTTGTTCTTTTCGCATCTGTTTATCACGTTTGGCTGTGTCTGGTCTCAGTCGCGACCTGCGGGATCTTCTATTCCCGTGCATGGGCCTCTCTGCCGTGGCCTCTCTCTCTGGCCGTGGCCTCTCTCTGGCCGTGGCCTCTCTCTCTGGCTGTGGCCTCTCTCTGGCCACGGCCTCTCTCTCTGGCCGCAGCCTCTCTCTCTGGCTGTGGCCTCTCTCTGGCCATGATCTCTCTCTCTGGCCGCGGCCTCTCTCTCTGGCCGCGGCCTCTCTCTCTGGCCGTGGCCTCTCTCTGGCCATGATCTCTCTCTCTGGCTGCGGCCTCTCTCTCTGGCTGTGGCCTCTCTCTCTGGCCGTGGCCTCTCTCTGGCTGCGGCCTCTCTCTCTGGCTGTGGCCTCTCTCTCTGGCCACGGCCTCTCTCTCTGGCCGCAGCCTCTCTCTCTGGCTGTGGCCTCTCTCTGGCCATGATCTCTCTCTCTGGCCGCGGCCTCTCTCTCTGGCCGCGGCCTCTCTCTCTGGCCGTGGCCTCTCTCTGGCCATGATCTCTCTCTCTGGCTGCGGCCTCTCTCTCTGGCTGTGGCCTCTCTCTCTGGCCGTGGCCTCTCTCTGGCTGCGGCCTCTCTCTCTGGCTGTGGCCTCTCTCTCTGGCCACGGCCTCTCTCTCTGGCCGCAGCCTCTCTCTCTGGCTGTGGCCTCTCTCTGGCCATGATCTCTCTCTCTGGCCGCGGCCTCTCTCTCTGGCCGCGGCCTCTCTCTCTGGCCGTGGCCTCTCTCTGGCCATGATCTCTCTCTCTGGCTGCGGCCTCTCTCTCTGGCTGTGGCCTCTCTCTCTGGCCGTGGCCTCTCTCTGGCTGCGGCCTCTCTCTCTGGCTGTGGCCTCTCTCTCTGGCCACGGCCTCTCTCTCTGGCCGCAGCCTCTCTCTCTGGCTGTGGCCTCTCTCTGGCCATGATCTCTCTCTCTGGCCGCGGCCTCTCTCTCTGGCCGCGGCCTCTCTCTCTGGCCGTGGCCTCTCTCTGGCCATGATCTCTCTCTCTGGCTGCGGCCTCTCTCTCTGGCTGTGGCCTCTCTCTCTGGCCGTGGCCTCTCTCTGGCCGTGGCCTCTCTCTCTGGCTGTGCCTCTCTCTGGCCGCGGCCTCTCTCTCTGGCCGTGGCCTCTCTCTCTGGCTGTGGTGGGGCTCTGCTGCGCCTGGGCTCTGGCTTCCAGCACACGGACTCTAGCTGAGGCGCGTGAGCTTAGTTGCCCTGTCACATGTGGGATCTTGGTTCTCTGACCGGGGATGAAGCTCGCGTCCTGTGCATTGCAAGGCAGCTTCTTAACACTGGACCACCAGGGAAAGTCCTGAAAGGTGTTTTCTTTTCAAGCTTAAACTGTGCAGTGGTTGAGTCCCATCGCTGCTAAACCTGAGGACTGTGTCTCATCGCTTAGCTGTCCCTTCCGTCTCTTGCACCTCAGCCTCTCGCTGCCTCTTTCCCCTCAGCTCTTAATCACATTCTCTTTGCTCCCATCTTTAGGAGAAAAACACCAACACTGGAAGTCCAAAGTTCCTTCAGCCCCTAGGTCTCCATATAGCTACCTTCCGCTGCCCTGTAGTGTGAACTCTTAAAAAACAAAATGAACAAAACCTCGTTACTTCCCGCTCATTTTAAACGCCCAGTGGCCAGATTTCTGCCTTCTCCCCTTTCCCTTCCACAAGCAAATCCCCCTGAGCATGTGCTCGCTCTGGCGTCAGAGGGCCTCTTAGTGGCTGCATCCTGAAAACACTTGGTTCAGTGTCCACCCTGATTTTCCCTGGTGGTTCAGAGGGTGAAGCGTCTGCCTACAATGTGGGAGACCTGGCTTCGATCCCTGGGTTGGGAAGATCTCCTGGAGAAGGAACTGGCAACCCACTCCGGTACTCTTGCCTGGAAAATCCCATGGACAGAGGAGCCTGATGAGCTATATTCCATGGGGTCGCAGAGTCGGACACGACTGAGCAACTTCACTTCACTTCGATTTTCCTGTGGCCTTTGACTTCTTTCTGAAACGTCCTAGAACTTCCTCCTGTGGCTTTCTTGCTCCCGTCTGGTCACTCCTGCTGAGGTTCTGTGCAGGGCCTTGAGTGTTGGGCTTCCCCAGACTTCTCAGGACGGAACTCT
>SJXQ01000763.1:205867-309314 GCA_006408695.1 Aepyceros melampus | reverse complement strand
AGATGTCTGAAGCCTGCCTGGGGTCTCCTCCTGGGCATCTGTGCTTACTCTACCCCAAACCTGCTCCTATTATATCCTGCTCTTCCTCCAACGCTCGCATCTCAACAAATGGCTCCAGCTTCTAACTGTTAAAACCAGAAACCGACGCGTCATCCTTGACAACTAAACACAGCATAACCTGAGTGTTCAGACAAAGTTTCCAAGAGCAGACCGAGTTTGACGCACAGCTCTCTCATTTATTAACTGCGTCATCATGGCTGCGATGTTTTTACCTGTCTGGGCCTCTAGTTGCTCATCTGTAAAATTTCTTTAATAATAGTATCTATTATCATCACAGTGTGATTATCATAATTAAATAAAAATGCAGTGTAACTTTTGAAAAGCATTTTACTAAAGTGTGCTTCCCTCTACTGTTTTAATGCCTATTCTGCCTATATAGACATAATTCTCCCCTGTCCTTAAAGGCACTCAGCATCTCCCAGGGCCCTCGCTCTAAGTTCCTCATCTTGTCCTACAGGACCCCGCCTGTTCAGTCTGGGCCCCACTTCCAGCACTCAGCCTCAGGCAAAAGGATGTCCTTGTTCCTGGCTCTCTGCCTCTGGGGCTTTCCACATGTTCTCCCTTCTGCATGGAAGCACTCTTTCACCCCTTTCCCAGCTCCTTTTGCTTGGACAGCTCTTACTCATTCTGCAAGTTGCAGCCTAAAGTCACTCCCTAGGAAGTCTGATCCCAGTTCAGTTCAGTCGCTCAGTGGTGTCTGACTGTCTGCGACCCCATGGACTGCAGCACGCCATGCCTCCCTGTCCATCACCAACTCCCAGAGTTTACCCAAACTCGTGTCCATGGAGTCAGTGATGCCATCCAACCGTCTCATCAGTCTGACCCCAGACGGGTTTAAACACCCGGCTCTGAAGCCGCACCCCACCCCGCAATCTCTGCGCAGCCGGTGTGCGGCACTGCAGGGCATCCCAGGGGTCCCTGTCCAGTACCTCCCTTAAGCTGTGTCCGCTACAAAGGAGGTGACTGTGTCTCTCTTACTTCTCAACCTCATTGTTTGGAACATCCTTGGAATATAGGGCTTTGTATTGAAGGAAGAAATCACATCAAGTGTGAATCTGCGGATGCTTGGGGTTCTGGGAGGGGGAAGAGGCTAGGAAGCTCACTCTCTCATAAGAGAAAAAGATCGGAACAGTCTAATTTTTAATAAATAAAGCATTTTAATTTTTAAATGAATATTTTAATTTTATTCCTTTTTATTTTAAATACTTAAAACTTTGAATCCTCAGTGATGGGGCTTCATCACAGATTTCAAAAGTCAGTTTTTAAAGTAGAAAGAAACCCTTCAGTTCTGTTTCTCAACTTTGTCAATCCATAGTCCATCATGAGAAATCAAGCAGTTTTACACTCTCGTGGCTCTCTGCCCCCAGCTCCCCCCACACACACGAAAATTAGCGTGTAGGGCATCTTTTAGGCGGTTCCACTGATCAGTTATTATAACTATGAATATGGTTTTTCAAACTACAGTTCCCTCTGGAGTCGTGTGTTTTACCCCAGCCACATCTCTCATACACCAGAGTTTATAGTAAAAGGAGATGTAATTTCCTTTGTGAACGAGTATGCGCCTGAGCGATGTGTGTGGGTTTCATTGAACCTGCGGATGCTTCTTATCCCCAGGCAACCGTTCCCCTAAGGATCGCGTCTCCCTTTCGCACCAGGTGCAGCTACATGATAGACAACGTGGTTCTCCTGATGACCGGCGCGCTGCAGGGCAGACCTGTGAAGGACGCTCTGGTGAAGTGCCACCCTCTGGGCTACTTCACGGAGATGGAGGCAGTCAACATCGCAGAGACACCTTCTGACCTCTTCAGTGCCATTCTGGTCGAGACACCGCTGGGTACGAGTGCACAAGTGACCATGCAGCTGCCTGTGTGTGTTATCACACTGTTAGAAAATGCGGCGGCAAGTCACATTTGTCTCCAGGAACGCATGTCATACTGTACAGATTCCTCGAAGGGGACCTGGCAGAATCATCCGGTCCAGCTCCCTCCTTTTTCAGGTCAAGATGAGTGGTGCAAGACTGCCCCAGATCCCATGCAGACTATTGGTAGCCGAGAAGGGCCAGGCCTCATCTTCCAACCTCCAAACCCATGGGCTTCACTCCTGATCACAGCAGATAAATGATAAAATTTGTAATTTTTCAAAAAATTTTCCAGCTGGGTTTTAGTTGATTAGTGTCTTACCTTTTCATTTTAAATTTCTGTCTGTATAAGGCTGTGTCTGGGAAACACTTTGTTTTAAGAAGTTTGGGGATGCCATTTTCTGAGAAGCTCAGGAGTGTCTGTCAAACGACCTGAAGCAGTGATAAAATAAATGTTAATGTCATCATAATTTGGCATTGACAATCGTTGCAGCATTTAAAATGCTGAAGGAATCATTTTATATCTCCATTGTCAGGAAACCTAGATAATAGCAGTTTACTGTTGACATTCATCATAATAATTGCCATTTAAAACAAACTTTAAAAAGAAAAGTAATTACATCATTATTAAGTGTCGGTTGCTCCAGGAGCATAGCATGGCCGAAAGACAGTGAGTCTGAACACCCAGGTCCACAGGAATGAAACCAGGCCCTGTCGCCCCCAACCAAGGGACTGAGGACAATTCATTTCACTCCAGTTTCCTCATTCTGAAAACAATACTCTCTTCCTATCAAAGAGTTTTAAAAACTAGGACAGTTTTAATACAGCTCCATACTTGTACATAGTAAGGTTGCAAATGGTGAATACGGCTGGCTGATGTGGGGAGGGACTTCAAAAACGGAAACCATAAAGTGAGTAGTTCAAGGTGGTGAGGACTGAATATGTTCAAGTGTAGCCAGTGTTTACTGACGGCTTTCACAGAGCAAGTGCTTCCTCAGTAATCACTCCCCCCTTCACCATCATTGTTAGCTTCACTGAGGCTGTCAAGTGCCCATCACTCTACAGTCTCCTAGTTAGGGGTGAGCAGAGGGTGGTACATTCACGAAACATTTTCTACAATTTAAAATCCTATTTTGATTTATTTTGTATGACAATTTCTGCTTTCAGCTCCGTTCTTTCAAGACTGTACATCTGAAAATGCTCTAGATGAACTGAATATTGAAATCCTGCGTAATAAACTATACAAGGTAACTGTTTCCCCAAATGTGATGTTCTTCTTTGTTACATAATACACTGTAACCGGAGTTCTTCACTAGATGTCACTTACTTGCTAGCAGCTCAGCCGGTAAAGAATTCGCCTGCAAAGCGGGAGACCCAGGTTCCATCCCTGGGTCGGGAAGATCCCGTGGAGAGGTAACTGGCAACCCACTACATTATTCTTGCCTGGGTTGCAAAGAGTAGGACACAACTGGGTGACTAATACTTTTACTCTATTGACCAACGGTCGGCTCGGCTGTTTGGTATTGGCTTCCCAGGTGGTGCTAGTGGTCAAGAGCCCGCCTGCCAATGCAGTAGACGTAAGAGACGTGGTTCAATCCCTGGGTCGGGAAGATCCCCTGGAGAAAGAAATGGCAACCCACTCCGGTATTCTTACTTGGAGTAGAATACTCCTCCCTCCAGAGGAGCCTGGAGGGCTACAGTCCATGGGGTCGCACAGAGTCAGACATGACTGAAAGCAACTTAATGCTAGCACTAGCTCTTGCTAGCCAATTTCTGAATTATGAGGTTAGGCATAATGGGAACAAATCTCTTTTTAGTCCTGACCTGTCTTCTAGTTAAATACACGTATGTCAAGTTCTCCCATCCAGCAAGATTCTTGAGATGATCCCATTCCTCTCTGTATCCTTAGCTCTTACATGGCATCTGGCACATAAAAGGTGTCACCTGGATGGACGGATGGATGGACAGGTAGACAGATGAGTGGGGTGAACAACGGCAATCCATTTCCAAAGCAGCGGCGCACACAGCGACCCCTGGTTATGCAGGTTTCATCTCTGTCCTCAGCCCTGTCAGAGTCCGTGAATTTCACAGTGAACCTGCCCACACAGTTTTAATTTACTGATGGTGTGCAGCAGCCCCGGATGGCCAGCCTGTGGACACGACCCCACAGGCACCGCCTTGCACAGTATGGCCATCTGTCTGGACCGTGCTGCCGCCCTCTGAGACGCCCTGTGTGATAAGGGCTGAGGCAAAAGGGCTGTCCACTTTCACCCATGCAACCGCAGCATCTTTAGACACTCGCACAGAGCACCTGAATGGATATGCCCTCTGTCTAGCTGCTTATGCTGAAACATATGAAACCTCTCCAAGGCACTGCATTGCAGCAGTTTCTTTTTTACAAAGAGACTTATGGGCTTAGAGGAGGCATCCCTGAGATAGAGCTAACAGAAGCCACTGTTTTAAGCATTTCTAGGCATTAGTTCATTTAATCCACTCAGCAAAACTGCGTGCCATCCTCTCTCCCCAGATGAGAAAGCTGAAACACGGAGAGGTAAATTTAGTTGGCAGAAGTCAGCGAGCTAGTAGGTAGTGGAGCTGAGACTCAAACACGACTGCCTGACTCTACAGCCTGGACGCTGCCTTCCCCGTGTATTGCCCACACTCAGCGCCATCCCAAATGTGTCTCCTGAGCGCTAGGACTTTCACTTTCCATAGGGCCCATTCTGGATTTATTTGCTGAGCTCATGAGAGAGTTTCATAGTATTGTTAGAATAGTGAGAATTAACTATGAAATAATCCAAGAGCCATGCAAAAAAGTGCTTGCTAAGCTGTTTCAAGCTATGATAAGTTCAATTTTGTTCTTTTACAGAGTTTTGCAATATACTGCACGGTGAAAGTTTGCATCAAATATATTATAAAATATCTCCCTATGGGAGAAGTAATTCAGTTTTCATTAAAGAGTTTAATAAGTTGTGAAAAGCTGATTGATTAATTTCCAAAAGGAAAATATTTTCATTTTATTGTTTTGTGTTCTTCTTTTTAAGTCCTACATCGAGGCATTCTATAAATTCTGTAAGAATCATGGTGATGTCACAGCAGAAGTCATGTGTCCCATTCTGGAGGTAAGAAAGAGACCTTGACTTTTTTATGCTTAATAATGAGCTTACACGCTTTTTATTTATATAATCCTACCATTCTTTAATGCTTAGAAGTTCTTTTATCTGGAAATAAAATAGCAATATATTTTGTGTATCATTTGATGTCTTCACATAAGAGTGGTATTTTCCTAGTTTTCTACAGAGAAGAGCTATTTGGGAATTAGAAAAGAATAATGGGTATAGAAGTTTGATCATGATTTACTTGGATATAGTATGAAGGAAGCAGATTACAATTCACTAAAAATTTAGTATGGTTTGGACAACTGGTGCAGTATAGGTACCCATAACAATCACCAAGTTCCCTCCCAACATCGAGCCTGTTGGGAACCCTCACAACTTGTCAGCAAAACCCATTGTAGGTGGCGCTTCTCATGTAAGTCCTAAAATAAAGGCCTCCACGAGCAGCCCTTGAGCACCACCGCAGAAAGACCAGGGGTGCTGATTCACAGTCGGCGTGCCCACTTACTCCTCACACGTGGTAGATGCCACCATTGGCGCCCATCTCTCTAACTGATGTTATACTCCCTTTAGTTCCTTTTCATCATCATAGCTTTCATCTGTGTCCAGAGGCCCTCTTACTTGCAAATGACAGTCTGCACACACTCGGGAGACTCAGGCCAGAGATCAAGGGATCGGAGGGGAATTTTGAGCGTAGTTTGCACTGAGTGTTTTACCTGAATCTCTCTTGCTGACTTACTATTTCACTTGGATCTTAAAAAAAAAAAAGTATTCCCCAGTGGTCCAGTGAAAGGATTCTTCGCTTTCACTGCCAAGAGCACATGTTCAATCCCTGGTTGGGGAACTAAGAATCCTTGAAGCCACACGGCACAGCCAAAAAACAAAATGAAACAAAACTTACTGGGCTTAGAAAGCTCTTGCTTTGCCCTATGGAAAGAAGTTTTGTCTAAAGAATATCCTTAATCATTAGATTATCAGTTATACTGGTTTCATTGATGGGTTCAGTTCAGTCTCTCAGTCGTGTCTGACTCTTTGCAACCAGCACACCAGGCCTCCCTGTCCATCACCAACTCCCGGAGTTTACTCAAACTCATGTCCATTGAGTCGGTGATGCCATCCAGCCATCTCATCCTCTGTCGTCCCCTTCTCCTCCCGCCTTCAGTCTTTCCCACCATCAGGGTCTTTTCCAATGAGTCAGTGCTTCGCATCATGTGGTCAAAGTGTTAGAGTTTCAGCTTTAGCATCAGTCCTTCCAATGAACACTCAGGACTGGGTAGATATTAATATTTACATATTTGAATGACTTCTGATTTCAAGAAAAGCCTGATAAGAACTACTCATTGCAGAAGAAGAGAAAAAGCTGAAATAGCTTCATCTGCACACATTTTAACCTAATGTTCTGATACTGCCTTTGATAAAGGTGTGTGTGGGCATAGTTGCTTCAGTCCTGTCCAACTCTGCGACCCCATGGACAGAGCCCACCAGGCTCCTCTGTGCATGCGATTCTCCAGGCAAGGATCCTGGAGGGGGTTATCGCGCCTCCTCCAGGGGATCTTCCTGACCCAGGAATCAAACCATATCTCTTACATCTCCTGCAGTAGCAGTTCAGGTTCTTTACCACTAAAGGACCTGGGAAGCCCCTGATAAAAGTAATTCCCCTCAAACATCTAATTATTAAACCTTTACAGTTAAAGATACTGTTGAAAATTTAAAGTCAAAGCAGTCCTCGAAGTAAGAACTCTTTGGAGGACTCCAAAAATGTTTTTTATCTCTATCTGTATTACATAGGCAGTGGGCATCAAAACATATTTTTTCAAGACATGCCAGTTGTCAGAAAGTGAGTTCCAGACATGCTGAGCACATAATACAAGCAGCCTAGTGACCCTCTGAAGCACCTCACTTTCTTTTCATAAATTTGACTGCTAGCCACTCTATAAAAAGCCACATTATCTATGGCTCAAAGTATAGATTCTACATGGCATAATTCCTATGGCTTAGCAATGATTCACATACTTTGTACCTACCAAATACGTGGGAAAGAGTTATGTTAAGATCAATAACCTTCACATCTGTCAAAATGACTATCACGAAAAAGAATATAAACAACAAATGTTGGCAAGAATGTGGAGAAAAGGAAATCGTCGCCACTGTAGTTAGGAACATAAATAGGTGCAGCCGCTGTGTAAAATGGTATGGGGTTTCTCAAAAAAAAGAAAAAGAAACTAGAACTACCACGTGACCCAGCAGTTCCACTCTTGGACACACAACTGAAAAAAGCAAAGATACTGAGTTGGAAAGATACATACACGCCAATGTGGACAGTGGCATTATTTACAGTTTCCAAGGAATGGACGCAACCTAAAGGTCCATCAACAGATGAAAAGGCAAAGACGATGTAGTAGATATTTATAACAGAATACTACTCAGCCATGAAAAAGGATGAAATCTCACCATTTGCAACAGTTTGGATGAATTTGGAGGGCATTATGTTAAGTGATGGAGAAGGAAATGGCAACCCACCCCAGTATTCTTGCCTGGAGAATCTCAGGGACGGGGGAGCTGGTGGGCTGCCATCTATGGGGTCGCACAGAGTCGGACACGACTGAAGTGACTTAGCAGCAGCAGCAGCATGTTAAGTAAAATAAGACAAAGTACTGTGTGTTATCTGATATGCGGAATCTAAAAAATAAAACAAACCAGTGAATAAAACAAACAAAAAAAAAGAAGCAAACTGGTGGATAAAGAGAATAAATTAGTGGGAGGGGCAGAATGGGGGAAAGGAAGGGTTCAGTTGAGTTCAGTTCAGTTGCTCAGTCGTGTCCAACTCTTTGCGACCCCATGAATCGCAGCTCGCCAGGCCTCCCTGTCCATCACCAACTCCTAGAGACTCACGTCCATTGAGTCCATGATGCCATCCAGCCATCTCATCCTCGGTCGTCCCCTTCTCCTCCTGCTCCCAATCCCTCCCAGCATCAGGGTCTTTTCCAATGAGTCAACTCTTCGCATGAGGTAGCCAAAGTACTGGAGCTTCAGCTTTAGCATCATTCCTTCCAAAGAAATCCCAGAGTTGATCTCCTTCAGAATGGACTGGTTGGATCTCCTTGCAGTCCAAGGGACTCTCAAGAGTCTTCTCCAACACCGCACTTCAAAAGCATTGATTCTTTGGCACTCAGCCTTCTTCACAGTCCAACTCTCACATCCATACATGACCACAGGAAAAACGATAGCCTTGACTAGACGGAACTTAGTCGGCAAAGTAACGTCTCTGCTTTTGAATATACTATCTAGGTTGGTCATAACTTTTCTTCCAAGGAGTAAGCGTCTTTTCATTTCATGGCTGCAATCACCATCTGCAGTGATTTTGGAGCCCCCCAAAAATAAAGTCTGACACTGTTTCCACTGTTTCCCCATCTATTTCCCATGAAGTGATGGGGCCAGATGCCATGATCTTTGTTTTCTGAATGTTGAGCTTTAAGCCAACTTTTTCACTCTCCTCTTTCAGTTTCATCAAGTTAGTATGGGGTTTTATGAAATGTGATGCAAAAATCATAAAGTGCTATAGAATAATCTTTCATTTAATAAAAAGAAAAAAGAATAATAGCCTTACAGAGGTATACAATGGCAGTATTAATAGCTAACATTCATTGTATACCAGATACTGTCCTAGGTGCTTTCTATATACGAATTCACTTGGACTTCAAAATAGCACATTGAGCTGTGTAGCTTAGGACCTCTCTTTCAGAGGGGACACTGAGGCGCAGAGAAGGCTAGTAAGTTGCGTGACGTCAAGCAGCTGTCAGGATTTGAACACGGGTTACCTGGCTCCAGTTCTTACGTGTTTATCTACTGTGCAGAGTCAGACACAACTGAAGCGACTTGGCAGCAGCAGCCGCAGATCACCTCTACCTCAAATTCACCTGCAGCTCTTCTATATGACGCTAAGTGCTCATTCTTAAGCAAGATCATGCTCCCCGTGCTTTAAAAACCAGAAGCAAGTAAGAATTACGTCTTTGTCATCCTTGGTAATGTGAAAAGGACAGTACAGTATTAGAAGAATACTTATTGCCAGGAGGATTTGGTCAAAATACTATATACCCTGTGTTCTCTTTGTCTTTTCCCAATACCCAAGATACTACCTTATTGGATTTTTTTTCAAGCAGTGTTAAAAATAAAAATCCATTTAACTATCTTTATACGCGTAAGTAAAAGTATCAGTTACACATGATGCGCAATTATTACATGTCTAATGATATGATCAGAAGAGGCGTGTCAGTTTTATGTCAATATCCCAGGTCATGTAATTACTTCCCCTTTTGTTTGCACAATTATAGAGCGCTTAGAATTTCGAAGTTTTTCCATATATATTCTCATTTGATCTTATTTGGTAAGAGACTTCAAAAGACTGAGTATAGTGGAAGAGGGAATAAACCTAGGCTGGCAGGTGAAAATGTGACCTAATTACGAGGTTGTGGCTTCATATTTAAAAAAAAGAAATTGACTTACATCCCAGGCAAATGTGCTGCAGTGGGCTGTTCGCCTCATTCCTGCTTTTCCGATGATGTGCACGGTTAATGAAGCCGTGAAAATAACCACAGAGTATCTCTTTTCACCTCCCTGGGCCAGGACACATGCTGATAAGGAGGGGTGGTTCACTTCACTCTCTCCCTCTGCCATCAGCCCCTCTATCCACTGCTCCCACCAGGGAGACCCTTCCTCCTGTAAGGAACTGGCACGAATTTTCAGACTAATCAGCCCAACTCTGTCATACACAACGGATACGGGTTTTGAATCTGTCAACGGTGCATAGCTATCTTTTGCAACAGCAACGAAAACTATGTTATGGGTTTACAGTGCCTGAGTATCTGCAGGGAAAGGAAAGACAAGATGTTTAGGGTATGCTGGGCCACGCAGACTGGTTGGCCTCAGCAAGTGATACAGGGCTTACGGGAAACCAGCACCACCCCAGCTACACGCCTCCATCATCAGGTGTCATGGCAAAGTGTCTGCTTAGGGACGGTCAGAGACAGGGTGGCCTCTTTACAATTCAAAAATTATAGCTCTTTTTACGAAGAGAATACACACACCAACACACACACAGCCTCTAGGTTAGAAGAAAGCGGTAGATAGACACTTATAATAAAAGGGAAATTAAAATATAATAAGGCACCAAAGGAAATCGTATCCAGTTAGAGAGACGGAAGGCTTCAGACAAAAAAGATTGTATTTGAGGAGATCCTCAAAGGCAGGTAGAATTTCAACCTGGAGCGTTAAGGGATGGCGTGTGTGCTCTGTAGGCAAAGGGGGCAAGTGCTAACAAGGACCAGAAGGTGGAAAGCGAGCGGCGAGTGCACATAAGCAGCGGCGTCATCAGAGTCCTCTCCTCTTGGCGAGGCTTGGGAGGCCTCTCCGTTCCCTCCCAGCCACCCATCCCTGCCGCCTCTGCGCCTGTGTCCCTGGAACCCCCGCGACGTCACGCTCTGCCCAAGCGACTTCTTCCTCCGCCTTGGTGCCTGCAGTGCTCCCCACCCCGGCCCGTTTCTCTCCTTGTGATTCTAACATTTTAGCACTAGAAAGGACACTGAAGAGCATCTGGGAGGATGAACTCCACTGTCGCTCCACCTGCCCTTTGGTTATTTTCAGGGTCTCTTGTTGCCATGAAATCTCCCTCTTGCGTTTCTTTTCTTATCCCTGGAAGGCCTAAGATTACTGACAGGTTCGGTTATATTCAGTAGCCAGAGGCAGCTGCCTTTGCTTCCATATAAGGCTTCTCCTTGCTTGTGACGCACCCATAATTTCCATGAGAGCAATCAAAAGAATCAGAAAAAACCAACTCGCGCTCTACTGATAGGAAACACCTGTTCTAACAAAACAGTTCCAGTAAGAAACTGTTGTTAGTCTGGATTTGCTATTGGTTAATTAGTAAAAATAAATAATACTGTAGAGCAATTCACTTCAGCTCTGATGTGCATATGAGCGTGCTTGGGATCTCATTTCAAAAGCAGAGTCTAGTTCACTAGGTCTGGACTGCAGTCTAAGACTCTGAACTTCTAACCAGCTTCCCAGTGAGGTCAAAGCTACGAATCCTTGAAACACACCTCAGGTAGCAACATGGTAGAGAATATTAGAGAATTTTAGAGTGGTAGGACTGTGGACCATTCTGTTGGAGTTGGTAAACATTTAAGATCTTCCTGTGTCAGGCACTAGATATTCAAAATGAACAAGACAGACATGACCTCTCAAAGATTTTAGGCACATGCAGAGATTTTAAAATAATCTGGTAAGCACAGGTTGCTTTGGGTAGATGGAGAAGGTCTTCTTAGTCCAAGGTCTTCATGGCAGATTCCCCTGGCAGGCAGAGGAGGTACCTGTGGGGGACGGACTGAGATGCAATGGTCAGCATGGGTAGAAGCAGAACCAATAGGAATGTGAAAAAATAGAAGGCGATTTCAAGAAGGATTTGGTGGGTAGATGAAACACAGAGGCGGGATGTGGGGCTGGGAGCTCAGTGTCTAGTAGGGCTCAGCACAGAGGAGACAGGTTGGGAGTAGACTCACCCCTCCTGAGAGAGTGTGTGGTCAGACCTCACCATTTACAAATAAGGAAACAGGTCCGGAGAGCAAAGTCACTTGTCCCAAGTCTCATGATCCTAGCAACAGGCTTAGATTTATTGATATCTACCCTAGGATTTGAAAGAAGAAAATCAATACCAGGGAAGTACAAACAAATGGTAAGTAGCCTGGTTTGTTTTAAGTTATGACCAACCTAGACAGCATATTAAAAAGCAGAGACATTACTTTGTCAACAAAGGTCCGTCTAATCAAGGCTATGGTTTTTCCTGTGGTCATGTGTGGTTGTGAGAGTTGGACTGTGAAGAAAGCTGAGTGCCAAAGAATTGATGCTTTTGAACTGTGGTGTTGGATAAGACTCTTGAGAGTCCCTTGGACTGCAAGGAGATCCAACCAGTCCATCCTAAAGGAGATCAGACCTGGGTGTTCATTGGAAGGACTGATGATGAAGCTGAAACGCCAACACTTTGGCCACCTCATGCGAAGAGCTGACTCATTGGAAAAACCCTGATTCTGAGAAAGATTGAGGGCAGGAGGAGAAGGGGACAACAGAGGATGAGATGGTTGGATGGCATCACCAACTCGATGGACGTGGGTTTGGGTAAACTCTGGGAGTTGGTGATGGACAGGGAAGCCTGGCATGCTGCAGTCCATGAGGTCACAAAGAGTCGGCCACGACTGAGCGTCTGAACTGAACTGATGTCAGCATTCAGAAAGGGATGTTAACTGGTATGACGTGCACTTTTTTGTTCTAAACACTTTGCCAGGACCTTCTGTGTACATTATCTTGTCCTATCTCTGAATCGATCCCAGCAAGTAGGTCTTATTCTGATTTTTATGGAGGGGCATTTGGGACTCTAGGAGAGAAATGCTTGAGTAACTGTTAACAGAGAGCCTGGGAGCTGCAGTCTAGTGGGATGCCCTGGCCTCCTGAGCTGTGAGCTCTGGCCAGCAGAGCTGCTCTGTGGCAGGAAGAGACTGTGGGAGCATTAATAACACATGTCCGTATTATAATCAGCCATAGATTGGAAAGAAAGCAGATCGTTTTGAAGATGAATTTGTCTAGAGCATTTAGTAGGTGGTCCAATTTCATTGTCTCTGATGCTTGCAAACTCAGTTTGAGGCTGACCGGCGTGCTTTTATCATCACTCTGAACTCCTTTGGCACCGAGTTGAGCAAAGAGGACCGGGAGACCCTCTACCCGACCTGCGGCAAGCTCCACCCCGAGGGGCTGCGCCTGCTGGCCCAGGCCGAGGACTTCGAGCAGATGAAGAGGGTGGCGGACAGTTACGGAGTGAGTGCTTATCCCGGCATGTCTCACATGCTTTCCTCTCACATGCTTTAGAAGTCCACACGTCACATTTATACTCTATGCCACACGGTTATAATGTTTATAGACTAGAAGGCAGTATCTCTTGCTATGATGTCTCTCCCAAAGAAATACATCGTGTTTCTAACCCAAGCTAGTGTGTTTTTTAAGATTCCTGCCAAGCAAGTACTTGTTTAAATCTCCAGGGGATGGTCATTTGAGCCTTTTTTTTTTTTTTTTTAAATAAAGTGCTTGATAGAGCAAATTCCCCAAGGGACTGGTGCAGTGGAAATGTGAGCTCATGTCAGAGTTATGTGAAAGAGCCTGCCCCAGCCGCCCTTTCAAGTGCCTACTGGACAAACAGTGCTAGGTACAGAATGTCTCCCAGAAGGACAGGGGAGAAATGGTCATACTGTTTATAGCACTCCTTCTTCTCGGTGGCCAGGATTCAGGAAAGAGGGCTGCCATCTCCTCTCTTACTGCGGCACCTGGCTGCTCTTGGACAGCCTGAAGCTTCTCAGCTCAAGGTTATAACCACATCCCCTAAGCACCCTCCCTTCTGACTTGCAGACAGTAACACACAGACTCTCCAGGGAGCTTTTCCAGAACCAGAATGACACCCCTCTCATCTTTGCCTATGAATTTTTGCTCCCAGGGAAAGATAAGCCAACCAACAATGCATGAACCTTTGTAACGTCTCTTGTGTCACTGCAAGAGGCTCTTGAGCGTAATCCTAAAATTTGAGCTTCTCCCCAGTTTTCACTCCTTCCATATGAATTTTATCAGTTGTCATCTCAAAATCCGTGAAGCCATACTGTTAACCCACGAGCGCTCATTTAGCCTCTATAATGTGTCTAACCAGCCCTAAGAGACAAATGTGGAAATTAGCTCAAACCATGTGCACAGAGAGTAGAATTGTGTTTGCCTCCCGCCTTGTAAGCCTGAATAAGCCAACAGAATGGAATGCCATCCCTCCTCTCCTTGTTTGGATTTTTTTATTTCCTCAAGAGACCAAAGAGCCTACAAAAAGCATTCAGGCCTTCTGGATAGATTTTCCAAAATAGATGCGCAATTCTTATGTTGCTGGAAAGATATAATTATGCTTATAAAATGTGAAAACTTGTTTAAAAAAATAATGTCTTGCCTTTGTTTTTCAGGTATACAAGCCTTTGTTTGAGGCTGTAAGTGACAGCAGTGGGGGAAAGACTTTGGAGGATGTGTTTTATGAGCGAGAGGTATGGTGGAAATGAAAGTGTTCCTAGCGTTTACACCCTTTTTCTCATACTCTGGGGTTTTGTTTTTGTTTTTTTAATGCCTTGGGTTTTCTTTACAGTTGACCAGGCCAACTGACTAAGCACGTCCGTAGCTTGGACAGGTATTAGTTAGTGTCCCTGCCTTGGAGCGTCAAGGCCCTGAGGTTCACAGATGATGGCTTCCTGTGGGATTGTCCCACCCAGACAGATGTGCTCATCGTGAAGTTCTGGGAATGAGCCAGCTGTGCTGTGCTAAGTCGCTTCAGTTGTGCCCGATTCTGTGCGGCCCCATGGGCTGTAGCCCACCAGCTGCCTCTCTCCAGGGGATTCTCCAGGCACAAATACGGAAGTGAGGCAGCTCGTCCATAATTACCCAGAGAAACAGAGCTAGGATGACCTCATGATTGTGTGTTAACAGCTGTCATGGAGCACACTCCATTAAGGGCACACCCTTTAACCCATCCCTTCTTCAAGGAGGGTTTATCACTCCTGTGCAGTTATAACACTTAGAAATTATTTGCATGGAAATCCATCCAGTCTAGATTATTCTGTTTCCCTGAAAAGGCAGAAGAGTACTTTAATCTTAAAGCAGTTCATGGGCTACTAAAACGTGCAATGAGAGGACTTTGGGCAGGTAGCCCTATGGCGGGCCCCTCACATCTGGAGAATTTTTTACCATGTGTTTTATCCATTTCCCTAAAACCACTGGTTTTAGAGAGAAGCCTGAAATTTACCCACACTTTAGGGTCAGACTGGCTCCAGAAAGCAGTATCAGAGTCTTCCTGTAAGTCCCACTCTAGACATTTTCTAACAGCTCTCTAGAAGGAAGTGAAAGCAATGCAAGTTGTTTCATATAATAGAGATGTTTTAAAAGCCCACGCTCTTGCACTTCTGCTGCAAAAACCGCTGTTAAAGGGCCCCCCTTGGCGGGAAAAGTGCCTGCCTGCTCCTGACAGCGGGGAGCCTCCCCTTCCTGACAGTTTTGCTTGAGGTTTTCAGAACAGAGTAAGGGACTTGGTACCTCTTTTTCCTAAATGGAAAAGAATAAAGGGATTGTTCCATTTCAGACTGTACCCTAGTTAAAAAAAATTTTTTTTTTAATTTTCTTTAAACAGTTTAACTATATGTCAAGTTTCTAAGGAAACTCATAGTGTCACCTGGTCCAGATTCCAGAGTCCTGTATGACATTGCCCTGAAAAGGAGTTCAATAGCCTAAAAACAACTTGAAAATTGTAAACCGTTGTGGCCAAGGAAAAGTCTTACCTAAATGAGGGAAGCCCACTAGCTAGAAGCCAAATCAGTATCACTACCAATACTCACACACACACACACTCTCTCACACACACACTCACACACACACACTCACACACACACTCTCTCACACACACACACACACACGCACAGACCAAGTCCTCCTAGGAGTCGGTGAGTCAGTGCTAGCAGTGACTGAGATTTGGAGCTTGTCTCATAATTTTCCAAAGTTGCTTCTTAAACTGCTGGTTGCCTGCCTTTCTCTGCAAAGTGACACTCTCCCTTTAGACTTGCTGAATTTCCTGCTGCTTTCCTTTCTTTGAACCATTTGGAAATTGTCTATTTAAATACAGATAACACTAACCAAGCGCTAGCTGGTCTGTAGCTTCAGATTATTTCGTTAATGTAGTATGTTCCACATACGCTGATGGTCCATGCTTTTATTTTTTTCCTTCCTCAGGTACAGATGAACGTGCTGGCATTTAACCGGCAATTCCACTATGGCGTGTTTTATGCATACACCAAGCTGAAGGAACAAGAAATGAGAAATATCGTGTGGATAGCCGAATGCATTTCACAGAGACAACGAACTAAAATTAACAGTTACATTCCAATCTTATAGCCCCGTGAGGGGCCTCAAATGCAGAAGGTCATAAATGCTAAGAGGAAGTTATGAGGGAAATAAAAGAGTGGCGTTGTATTATCTAATCACACAAAAGTAAGAGACGTTGCCCTTCATGAAACACAGCAAAGCAACCCCGAGACAAAGCGTATCTCTTCCCAGGAGCCTTAAATCTTGCTATGTCTCATTCTTCACTGGGCCTTAGACATTAATTTTAATTAACCTGTGGTACTTTCCCTATTCTCGTTTTCTTCTTATAAAATCAAATCTATTAAAAAGTGTTTTGCTTTCCCCTGTTTCTCCACAGGCCCAAAGACTGAGTCCCCTCCTTTACTTGTTAAGCGTCCATTCCTTATCTCTGTCCACAAAAATCCAGAGTAGTACATAGGCATCAAGGACCACACAGGGGGGGAAACACTGTATTTTTTTCTAATACACTTCGATCTGGTAGGCTTGGGAAAGCTACACAGTTCCAAATCCTATTCCATAGGTGCAGCTAGTGTTAAATTTCTCATTAAGGCTACCAATTATAACTTATTTTCTCACAACTTTCATGAAACAAAAGGTATACCTCTCTTTCTTACAGTTTCTTCATATTAATACTTTGAGAAGAAAAAGTTGTTATATTTTATTCATTCAGAAACATGATTTATAGGTTCACAGGATATGAATTCTCTATAAAACTCCATTTTACCAGAGAAAGAAAAATCAACAAACACTGCTCCAGTGCTTTCTTTAAAAATAAAAATAAAAAATTCTAAATAGAAAAATCTGTGGGTTTTTTTTTGTTATATTTTAAAAGGTAGGCATATATTTGAAAGTTCTTCAAGTAAGAATATTTACAGAGAGTATAGAAAGTGAAGTCACTCAGCCGTGTCCGACTCTTTGCAACCTTACGGGCTGTAACCCACCAGGCTCCTCCATCCATAGGATTTTCCAGGCAAGAGTCCTGGAGTGGGCTGCCGCTTCCTTCTCCAGAGGATCGAATCTTCCCGGCCCAGGGATCGAACGCAGGAACTCTAGCCAGACGCTTTACCGTGAGCCACCAGGAAGTCCAGGAATACACCGCGAGTATATACTGAATTAGGCACAAAGACCAAGAAGTAAATCCATCTGGGGGGGAAAAGAAAATTAAACTTCTCATAAAATATTTTCTAATTTCAGTGATAGGAATTTTTAAGCAGGAGGAAAACCAGTGGCTCAGAGAGTCAGAGGCAGGCAGGTGCCCCGCGCAGGGGCCCGGGCCGGGCGCGCACGCGGAGGCCGCGCCGCGCAGGCTCCAGCGCGGGTTCAGCGGCCGGAACCAGCGGCTGCCCCGGGGGCAGCGGATTCAGCGGCCGGAACCAGGGGCTGCCCCGGGGGCAGCGGATTCAGCGGCCGGAACCAGCGGCTGCCCCGCGGCTCTCCCGGCCCCTACCTGCGCCTGCGTCTTCCGCTCCGAAGCCCGGGGGCCAGCAGAGGCCCGAAAACTACATTTCCGCAGTCTGCAGCGGGCGAGACTGGTAAGACTGGGCGTCCGGAAGGGTCGAGAGCAGAGATGCTGGCTGCAAAGCGGCCCCTTAGAGAAAGTCCAGGGCTTTCTCAGACCAAGCCCTTCCCACCCGCCTCTCCATGACCCGTGTGGGCGCTTCACATGCCCCAGGGCTGCAGGCTCAGGTTACCTCTCTCATCACCTCCATGCGAGGAATGAAGCCGTCAGCCCCCCGAGGGGGGCTAACCATAGGGTGGGCAGAAGAAAAAGGAATTCCCTGTCACCTCATGCGGGGTGCACCCTCTGCCCTGGAAAAACTTGGCTTCGAAGTGACAGCCTGTAAGTGTGGCTGGGGTCCGATTTCTCTGTCGTACCTCGGGGACCCTTTGGAAACCACGCCAGCAAACCAGGTACAGAAAGCAACACAAAAAACCACGAGGCAAAAATGCATTTCGTTCCCTAAGTGGTGGAAGCTGAGGCTCCTTGTCATCCCTTTAGCACCCACCTCCCAGCAGTATTCCATCAGTCTCAGATGCCCACCTCTATAATCGGCTGAGGTGGGTCTTGGCACACGGTATTCCAGTGGACTCGACACCCAGAATTGCTCAGTCTGCACCCCGTTCAGCCCGCGCCACAGGCAGACTTCCGGCCACCCCTACCCCTTCATTCCCACCCCCTTCTCGAAAGTTCCAAAGTCATTTATCAGTCTATCCGTGGGCAGGAGACTGTTAAATCTCTAAGAAAGTTTTGCAGTCACAATTCATGGTGCTTGGGGATTCAAAATCAGCAATTGCAGTTCTCAGGAAATTTGGAGAATGTCTGAGGCAGGGGAAAAAAATTTCAGCCCTTTTATTTGTTGCAATGCTTTAGGAATGCTGAGAGCAAATAAAAGGGACCATTCTGAATCTGGGTGAATTTCGCCTAAGGCTGTCTTGCTGAATATTGGACAAGTTGAATTAACCCTTCCCCCCAGCATGGCAGCAACTTAATAAGACATTAAGAAAGATAAAACTTTGTAGAGTGAAGGAAGACTTGGTGATCAGATTTGAGAGGTTTCATCACTAATAACTTTTAACCTACAACTTGAAACATGCTGGTAATGTCAGCTCTCACAGGCAAGATGTAGATATATGTGAAAGTGAAAGTGTTAGTCATTCAGTCATGTCCAATTCTTTGCGATCCTATGGACTGTACCAGGCTCTGCTGTCCATGGAATTCTCCAGGCAAGAATACAAGGGATCTTCCCAACCCAAGGATCCAACCCACGTCTCCTGCGTTGTGGCAAGACCTGAAATTGGGGGTTTTTATGTCAATCTGGATTGCTGCATACTACAAAATGTACGAGCTTTATAAATAAGAGAATAGGCTGCAGAAACTATCATAAGGGCCAAACCACTCGCCCTGAGCAATTTCCTAAGCTCATTTTCCTCTTTTACATCTTCATTACTCTGTCTGGCCGCCCATCAATCACTTTCCCGCTTTCTCCTCAGTCACTTTCTGCTGCGATTTCCAGCTTCAACGACCAACTTGATCCCTAAGTGAAATATGATTGGTCAGAGCACTGCTCAATGAGACCATCTGGCTGCTTATCCAAGGGAAGGCAAGTTGGAATCCTCTGAAAAGAAAAGAGAATGCACTAAGAAGATGCACATAGAAACAAGTGTCAATCAATATACTGGAAATTGTCCCCAGAAAATTATCATTCTCTTCAGATCCACAAAGTGTCATTTAAAGACTGGGATCATTGACAAGCTAGAAAAGTACATTGGTAGCTCTATGCAGACTTCTGATATCTGTAAGAATGTTGTCAACATTCCAGTTAGTGTGGATCTCTAATTGACAAAGTTGGAAGCCAGTTTTATAGATAAATACACAAGAAATTATTAGATCTCCATTTCAGGGAGCAAGTACCGGACTCCCTTTCAACAGAGCAGGCTGTCATTAAGACTGGTTGCAGTGGCTTCACATTCTTTAAAACTCCTCCACCTAGAGATGGAGGTCTTTGTCCCTTCTCCTTGTACATAAGCCGTCTTTAGTGACTTACTCATAACCGGCAAAATCCAGAAAAGCCGTGCTGTATGCCTTCCAAGGTTATTCAGTTCCCTTTGCTGACGGGATTTTAAGTCCTCAGCTACCATGTAAGTAGTCCAGCTCCCCTGAGCCTCCCATACTGTGAGGAGGCCAAGCCACATACAGCAGCCAAGTTTAGATACTCAGACAACATGGAGAAGCAAAGTATATTCAAGACAATCCCAGCTGAACTCCACCCAATAGTATCACATCTAGACTGCCATGTCTAGCCCAGGCCAGTCTTCAGATACTAAAGCTCAACGCCATATCTGACCACAACTGATGAGAGATCCCAGGCGAGAACTACCTAGACAAGTCCTGTCCTAAATTGCTGACTTGCAGTATCCTTGAGCTTAATAAAGCATTGCTGCTTTGGACCGCTAAATCGAGGGGACTTCTATGCAGAAGTACAAATGGAACAATGGCGCTCAGTAGCCATCCACTGATGCAGCCTACAGTGTCTGCAGCCACTCTGAAGTCCTTTTTTAGGCCTGCCTAAGTCATCCACTCTCCAATCATCTTTGCAGGTGGTTGGGGTAGGTATGGTTTTCTACGTATATCACCTGCAAATGAGTCTTGACTCTGACCCGGAGGGACTCCTTCTGTGCCATTTGAAGACAGAAGTGTCATGCCCAAGGCCAGATAGGAGCAAGCAGCTCCAGGTGACGGTGTGGCATCTTGCTTTGCAATAAGGTCTGGCAGCACCAGATTCACTGACACTGAGTCTCGCTCTTCAGAGGTGATAGTCATTATTACTTTTGTCATTTTTTGAACAAACAGCAATTTTAGAGTTTAAACTATTTAAACATTTTCAGATTCTTCTTTTGTAAGTTTTTTAAAATTAAAGCAGTTCACTGTGTATTCAGCTCTTCATGCTGATGAGATACATATTTTGTTGTATAAGATGTTCACTATTTTTAATTTTTTGGTTTGATTTAGTGTTCTATTTTTAATTTTCTGCTTTTTTAAAAATGAGTGAAATGCATTTTTAAAAAATGAGAGAAATGTTACAGTTCATTTCTGCAACATCAGGAATTTTTTTAATTAACAGATTTTTTTTAGTTTTTTGAAGAATAATTGACAAAACTGTAAGATATTTTAGTGCACAATATGATTTGAGATGCATGGACACAGACACTGTGAACAAGGTCCTCCCATTATGTCAACAACTCTATTCTTGTATGTGAGAGAATATTTAAGTTCTATTCTCTTAGCAAATTTCACATATACAATACAGTGTTATCAACTATAGTCATAAAGTAACACATTAGATTCTATTAAGACCTTATTCATCTTGTAACCAAGGTTTGGACCTTCCTACCAACTCCCTATTTGTACCACTCCCTGCCCCTGTTAGTCACTTTCTACTCTGTTTCTATGAGACTGACTTCTTTTTTTCCCTAATGTAAGTGAAAATTTAAAGGAAATCTATAGGTAAGATTTTAGTGATCCTGACTGTTGGCTGTTGTGGTTGTATTAGTTGCTCAGTCATGTCTGACTCTTTGTCACCCCATGGGCTGTGGCCTACCAGGCTCTTCTGTCCACGGGATCCTCCAGGCAAGAGTACTGGTATGCTTTGCCATGCCCTTCTCCAGGGAATCTTCCCAACCCAGGAGTTGAACCCAGGTCTCCTACATTGTAGACCGATTCTTTACTGTCTGAGCTATCAGGGAAGCCCCCTAGTGATCATGATTAGATATATTTTAACTCAATCTATTTCTAAGACGTGTGGAAACATGGAAGCTTGGGTGACCATCAATTCTAGCTCTGGGTGTCCAGATCACATGGTTGTGTGCAAGGATTCAGCCTGGTGCTGTGATGAGAGGTTTGTATTGAACAAATCTTTCAGAACCCGAAAGCCTTTCAGTAGAAAGACTGGAAGAAAGTTATGCAAGAACCACACGTGCAAATAAATAAACATAAACCATATCATAGGGAATTATCAGTTCATAGTTCAACTGTTCCCTGTGCTGGAGGTAATTCTATGAAATACCAGGATTACCTGAGCCACCAACTTTAACATGAGTCATTAACCGTGGCTCTAATCATTTGAGTTCAAATAATCCTTTAAGATTATTATAAGTTAGAACTGGACATGGAACAACAAACTGGTTCCAAATAAGAAAAGGAGTACGTCAGGGCTGTATATTGTCAGCCTGCTTATTTAACTTCTATGCAGAGTACATCATGAGAAACACTGGGCTGGAAGAAGCACAAACTGGAATCAAGATTGCCAGGAGAAATATCAATAACCTCAGATATACAGATGACACCACCCTTATGGCAGAAAGTGAAGAGGAACTAAAAAGCCTCTTGATGAAAGTGAAAAGTTGGCTTAAAGCTCAACATTCAGAAAACGAAGATCATGGCATCTGGTCCCATCACTTCATGGCAAATAGATGGGGAAAGAGTGTCAGACTTTTTGGGGGGTGGGCTCCAAAATCACTGCAGATGGTGACTGCAGCCATGAAATTAAAAGACGCTTATCCTTGGAAGGAAAGTTATGACCAGCCTAGATAGCATATTGAAAAGCAGAGACATTACTTTGCCAACAAAGGTCCACCTAGTCAAGGCTATGATTTTCCCAGTGGTCATGTATGGATGTAAGAGTTGGACTGTGAAGAAGGCTGAGCACTGAAGAATTGATGCTTTTGAACTGTGGTGTTGGAGAAGACTCTTGAGAGTCCCTTGGACTGCAAGGAGGTCCAACCAGTCCATCCTAAAGGAGATCAGTCCTGGGTGTTCATTGGAAGGACTGATGCTAAAGCTGAAACTCCAATACTTTGGCCACCTCATGGGAAGAGATGACTCATTGGAAAAGACCCTGATGCTGGGAGGGATTGGGGGCAGGAGGAGAAGGGGACGACAGAGGATGAGATGGCTGGATGGCATCACTGACTCAATGGACGTGAGTCTGAGTGAACTCTGGGAGTTGGTGATGGACAGGGAGGCCTGGCGTGCTGTGATTCATGGGGTTGCAAAGAGTCAAACACGACTGAGTGACTGAACTGACTGAATCCTTAAAGAATCTGATGAACATGATGGACACCTTCCCTAAGAATAATAGACATTACACATTGACTTAAATCTACAAAAACCAGCATCAAGAGAATAACAAGGCAAAGTATAGACTAGGATAAAATATTGGCAAAGACATATCTGATAAAGCACTGTTACATAAAACGTACAAAGAACTCTTAAAACTCCACACTAAGAAAATAAACAACCCAGTTTAAAAAAAGACCTTAGGAGGAATTTCACCAAGGAAGATGCATAAATGGCAAATAAGCATATGGGAAGATGCTCCACATCATAGATCATTAGGGAAATGCAAATTAAAGCAACAATTATGGCTGGATGGCATCACTGACTCAATGGACGTGAGTCTGAGTGAACTCTGGGAGTTGGTGATGGACAGGGAGGCCTGGCGTGCTGTGATTCATGGGGTTGCAAAGAGTCAAACACGACTGAGTGACTGAACTGACTGAATCCTTAAAGAATCTGATGAACATGATGGACACCTTCCCTAAGAATAATAGACATTACACATTGACTTAAATCTACAAAAACCAGCATCAAGAGAATAACAAGGCAAAGTATAGACTAGGATAAAATATTGGCAAAGACATATCTGATAAAGCACTGTTACATAAAACGTACAAAGAACTCTTAAAACTCCACACTAAGAAAATAAACAACCCAGTTTAAAAAAAGACCTTAGGAGGAATTTCACCAAGGAAGATGCATAAATGGCAAATAAGCATATGGGAAGATGCTCCACATCATAGATCATTAGGGAAATGCAAATTAAAGCAACAATGAGGTACTATTACACACCTATTAGAATGGCCAGAGTCCGGGATTCACACACCAAATGCTGGTGGTGCGGGTGGGGGAGGGCGGGATTGGAGCAAAAGTCATTGCAAGTGGGGATACAAGATGGTATGGCCACTCTGGAAGACTGTTTAGTGGTTTCTTACAAAACTAACCAGCAATCACCTCCCTGCTCAGTATTTTGCCAAAGGAGTTGGAAATTTATGTCCACACAGAAACCTATACACAGATGCTTGTAGCAGCTTTATTCATAACTGCCCAAACTTGGAAGCAATCAAGATGCCCTTCAGTAGTAAAGAGATAAACAGAGGTGCATCCAGAAGGAGTGTCAGTCAACACTAAGCCATGATAAGACATGGAGGAAACTTGAAAAGTGAAAGTGACAGTCGCTCAGTCGTGTCCAGCTCTTTGCAACCCCATGGTGGTGGTTTAGTCACTAAGTGTGTCTGACTCTTGTGACCCCGTGGACTGTAGCCCGCCAGGCTCCTCTGTTCATGGGATTCTCCAGGCAGAAATACTGGAGCGGGTTGCCATTTCCTTCTCCAGGGGATCTTCCCGATGCAGGAATCGAACCCCAGGTCTCCTGCATGGCAGGCAGATTCTTTACCAACTGAGCTACGAGGGAAGCCCTTTGCAACCCCACGGGCTATCTTAAATGCATATTATTAAGTGACATAAGCCAATATAAAGGGGCAACATACTGAATGATTTCAACTATATGACATTCTGGAACAAGCAAAATTATGAAGGCAATAAAAAGATTGGTGTTTGCCAGGGGTGGGGGTGGTGGGGAGATGAATAGGCCCAGCTCAGAGGATTCTTAGGTCAGTGACTCTCTAGGTTATTCTGCTGATGGACATATGTCAATATACATTTGTGTAAACCCATGCAATGCGTAACGCCGAGCATGAACGCCAAGGTAAACCGTGGACTTGGAGAGATTATGATGTGCTAGTGTAGGTTCGTCCTTGATGAAAAATGTGCTGTTCTGCCGAGGGATGTCGATGATGGGCGAGACTCTGCATGCACGGGGCACGAAAAATCTCTGGAACTCTCTCTGTTTTGTTGGAAGCCTAAAACCGCTCTTAATTGTCTTAAAAACATAAGTACATCTGCCAAGCTGATATTTCCTGAAGCCTACTTTCAGGATGGAATGATCAAATGGGAAAAATTACTATTAAGGCAGCACTTTCAGTGTAAGAGACGAACATTGCGCCCTCACATTTTCTCATGGCACCTAGAAATGAGTCATTTCTGTCTTCTTTAATTTATGTAAAAGTCATCCTTTGTTGCTTAAAGCCAACTAAAATAAGTCAAGCGGAATAGTGAAGAGTGGGTAGGACAGACGCAGAACCTCTTTAGTAAATATTATAAATCTAGGAGGAGCAGGTGGAAATTTAAATCGGTGTTTTCTAGAAGAAAACATACATCCTTATGTTCAGGAAGTAGCCTATGCTGTCCTGCCTGATGGGACCATTTTCAGGCAAGACCGTGGAGAAATTATGTGTAAATCAAAAACAGCTGGACAAACTGCCAGCCCTTACTGAACCACATGGAGAGCGTCAGCTGACTTAAGACAGGAGCAGTTTTACAATATGCGAAGAAGGCAATGGCACCCTACTCTAGTACTCTTGCCTGGAAAGTCCCATGGACAGAGGAGCCTGGTGGGCTGCAGTCCATGGGGTCACTACTAGTCGGACGCGACTAAGCGACTTCACTTTGACTTTTCACTTTCATGCATTGGAGAAGGAAATGGCAACCCACTCCAGTACTCTTGCCTGGAGAATCCCAAGGACGGGGGAGCCTGTGGGCTGCCGTCTATGGGGTGGCACAGAGTCGGACACAACTGAAGCGACTTAGCAACAGCAGCAGCAGCAGCAGCAGCAGCAGTTTTACAATATGGGAAAGCAACAGCAAGGAGAAAAGGGATGCTTGTGTGAAAATGAAGCAGTTATCTGCAGTCCGCAGAGAAAATGACTGTTAAATATCAGCTCTGGATTGAAGCCCTGAGAACAGTGTACTTCAAGAAATAACTTACCTGAAGGAAATATGCAGCACAATTTGGTTTATATGCTCCAGAGAACTTGTTCTCCACAGCCTCTGAAGGCAGGTCTGACAGCACAAATGAATATCAGCACAATGGCTCTGAAAACAAATTGACATATGTGTATGGTCCATTAACTTCCTGCAGTAAATCTGTCTAATGGCCATATCTTGCTCTGACAATTTTTTATTTAATTGGATTTCTCTGACAAATTCAGTACGTCAGGCTAAATGTTCCTTATTCAGTATAGCCGTCTAAGAAACATGTCTGTTATATCTAGCCTAAAAAAATAAAATAAAATGGATAATTTAAGCTGGATACTGAAAGATGGGCATAAAATGGGCACATAGAATTTCAGAACTACAATGGGCACTGGTTTTCCAGATAGTCAGAAGAGCTAAGATTAGGAGTCAAAACTAGGTCTCAAGTGTTCCGTGTCTTCGTCTTAGATAGATAGATAGATAGATAGAGATATTCTACTTTCTTAGAGGTGGTAGACACATTTTTAATTTTCTCTTTAAGTTATCGTCTCCAGTTTAAGACGAAGATTCCTGTTTGTTCCAAATATGTCCTGTGAAAACATGACAGGAATCCTATCAAACTCCATAAAATTGTGAGAAGGAAACCACCTCATGTCTTTGGGAATTTGCAGAGCTCATGGGGCTTCAAAGACTTCATTAATAATTATCTGTCTTCCCCATGTCATGGCAGAGATGGCGAGCAGCAGCCCAGCCGAGTGGAAAGTGTTCCTCTAGTCCAATAGCAACAACTGCTCCGGATTCAACAGTGACTGACCTGCCTAGGCGTTTCATGTAAGTCTTTGCAATTATAATTTTTATCATTCTGTTACTATTTGAGAATTGAGGAAGCATTTTTAAACATTTGTTAATTTATTTTTATAAATTATTAGAATAGTAGAAACACTACCTATTTTATCGAATCGTTTTAATCATTTAAACCCTGAGCCCTTACTGAGTACCAGGCCATATCATGTGCAGTATAACTTTGAAAATAATTTTGCCATTTCATCCAACACTAAGAGCCAAAGTTTGAACAAGCTCCAGGAGTTGGTGATGGACAGGGAGGCCTGGCGTGCTGCAGTCCAATGGAGTTGCAGAGTTGGACACGACTGAGTGACTGAGCTGAACTGAATGTAAAATTATTTGGAATGCTAGTTATCAAAATTTTGGTTTATTAACATTTAAATTTCAAATGTTAATAGCTAAGTTGTATCATGACACTTTAATCTCCCTTACCCATAGTATACAACCTGTAAGTAAATTCTTCCAATTCTGCTACCAAAAATATTTCTTTAATTCACCACGTAAGTCCAGTACTTCATCATCTTTTGTGTAGGTTAGGTCCATAAACCTCTAACTGTCTAACTGTCATCCCCACTACAACTGAGAGAGCTTTTAAAAATCTAAGACCTTATCACCCTTTAAAGCAACAGCAAAAGCTCTCCATCATTTCCTCTTACATTTGAAATAAAATCAGAACTTTACCATGATCTACAAGGCCCAAAAAAGTGAGGCCTTTGCTACCTTTCCACTGACATCCTCTGTCCACTACCAGGCTCACTGGCCTTCTTTCGTATTTTCAGAACTCCAAATTTGTTCCCATTTAGGGCTATCATGTTCCTCTCTCTACATAGAATTTTTTCCCACTGGATTCTCCCAAGGCTGGCTCCTTTCCTTCAGGTTTTAACATGATTTTGTCACGTTGCCCAGTGCCAATGGGCACTTTTCATATCTTTGAAGTTGTGCAAAACACCAGTACACGATGTTCCTATGTATTCAGCTTCTCAAAGGCTTTTTTCAGTTTCAAAGAGGTACCTTGTACTGTCTCTCTCAAAGCATCCTGTTCCTTACCTTTTATATCTTACCACAATTTGTAACCATAATGGATTTGTTTATCTGTATTGTAATGTTGGCCTTCCCCACCCAACGATGGTCTGTGAGAGCAGGAAATTTATTTTTTTGATCATTGCTATATTAATATATTCAGTATTTGGCACAGAGCCTGGCATATGGCAGAATTTAATAGATATTTGTTTAATGAATGAATGCACAAATTCTTCCACCTGCAAAATACATAGATTCAAATCAAGAACTGCTAAAAAATGAACTGAGGCATATTAAAAATTTTAAGAGTTTATTTAAGCAAAATCGATTCCACTGGCAGCTCCACTCTGGAAGTGGTGAGGCATGCTCCACCGACAGCAGCTGAGGGGAAAGACTTACAGAGAAAAGGCTGAGGAAAAGCAAGGAAATTGCTTGAATGGCTATAGCTTAAGCATCTGCCTTGTTTGGGGAAGCCTGGTTGACTGTTTATTAATGGGTTGTCCTCAGGTTTTTATTTTCTAACCTTGAAGCATTTGTAGGTCTAAGTTTTGGTTTGCTTACAAAGATTGCTAGGGTCTTAAGACCATCCCAGTCTAATGTCCTCCTTATTTAGTTAATTTAATAGAAAGAAAAGCCAAAACAAACTCAGGGACCCATAAATTTCCTTTGGGGCAGATATTTTCAGTGCCCAGTGAAAGTGACTCAGTTGTGTCCAGCTCTTTGCGACCCCATGGACTATGAAATCCATAGAATTCCCCAGGCCAGAATACTGGAGTGGGTAGTCTTTCCCTCCTCCAGGGGATCCTCCCAACTGAGGGATTGAACCCAGGTCTCCTGCTTTGCAGGTGAATTCTTTACCAGCTGAGCCACAAGGGAAGACCAAGAAGATTGTTTTTTTAAGCCCAAACAACTGAGTCTGATAGAATGCCACCTCCTCAGTTCGTGAAAACAGAAACACATTCAAAGATGGGGTCCCAGGGGGCTCCTTTGGACCACACAGTAGGCATTCAACACGTGTTTGTTGAGTAAATAAACCCATATGCAGAGCAAGTATTACATCACCACCCACCCCTGACCTTTGTAACCGAAGAGGGAAAAGTGACCCGGAATCCATCCCAAGCACAGCATTTGCTGGGAGTGAGAGCAGCCAGCCTGCAGGTCTCTGTCTGCACGCACAGTTGGCACGGCAGCCGCAGTCAGAAGCCAAGCCAATTCAATCACAGAAATACACCTCCGCCAAGAACTGCTTAAACAAATACAGCCTATTTCCCATCATCTACAAACACAGGTGTCTACAGAGGACAAACCCGAAGAACAGGTAAATGAACCAAAATTGCTCCATGGTGTTCTCTGCACACCAAGATAAATGCGGGTAATGACTCTCAATCCAATTTGCCTGCCTGCTCAAACTCTTTTAACATTTAACTTGAAACTCACAGGACTCTACAATATGTAAAAAACTGGTTATTTCCCTCACTGATATGGCATTTGAAAAGAATTATCAAACATGGTTTACTCTGCCATGCACTGTTTATTCAACTAATTATGTTATCGCTCTCTTTCAAAGAGTTCTAGGCATGGAGATAAAAGCGAAAAGTGCAGAACATTCCACTTCAGTGATGAAAATTAATGGGACTATTAAGAAGGGGAAAGATGAATGATATTAGAAAAAGGGAAAGAATGGAAATTATTTCAAATAACCACAGGTGGAATGGAAGGTTAATTGCAAAGTCCAGATGTTACTGATACTAGTGTTCACCAGGCACCAAACCACACCCCATTCATTCCATCAGGAACGGAAAGGCACTCAGAGAAGGCTACTTTCAACTAAAGGAGTGGCTGAGATCTGGGGAAATAGCTGTTTTGGGGGTTTCACATCTATTACATACTCTTGGTATGGTCTCCTGGTAAGATGGCATTTAAGCACCTGTTTCAGTCTTCTCTACTTAAGTGTGTAAGCCTTGAAGAGAGAGACTGGCCATTTCCACAGTGGTCTTCTCCAGGCGTAGGTAAGACAAATAAATCACACCCAAAGACAGACTAAAAGCTGCATGAAGACATGAGGCCTCTGTCCTCTTGAACTTCTTTTTCGAGGTGAGGAGAGAGCTGAAAGGGCTCTCACTGAGGAACAGCACTGGGCTTCCTCCCTGACATCTGCTCCTCCCAGGTACTTAAGCAATTAATCTGATCTGCCAAAGTGAAAGTGAAAAGTGAAAGTGAAGTCACTCAGTCGTGTCCAACTCTTTGTGACCCGTGGACTGTAGCCCACCTCTTTGTGACCCGTGGACTGTAGCCCACCAGGCTCCTCTGTCCATGGGATTTTCCAGGCAAGAATACTGGAGTGGATTACCATTTCCTTCTCCAGGGGATCTTCCCGACTCAGGGATCGAACCCAAGTCTCCCATGTTGCAGGCAGACGCTTTAACCTCTGAGCCACCAGGGAAGCCCTGTTAAGCTGATCTGCCAAATGGGTCTCAAATGAGTCATTCCAAAGGAGACACTCCCCAAATAAGGTGAAGGTGAAGGTGAAGTCGCTCAGTCGTGTCCGACTCTTTGCGACCCCGTGGACTGTAACCTACTAGGCTTCTCAGTCCATGGGATTCTCCAGGCAAGAATACTGGAGTGGATTGCCATTTCCTTCTCCAGGGGATCTTCCCAACCCAGGGATCGAACCCAGGTCTCCCGCTTGGAGGCAGACGCTTTTAACCTCTCAGCCACCTAATACTTGAACTTAGTGAAACTTAGCAGGACATGAAATACAACCCTAGGGAAAGGAAAGTCATCATCATGAAGGTATTTTAGTCATTCTGGTTATTATTCTTGTTGCTTTTCTGACCATCTGTCTTAACTTCTTTCTCCAGAACTTACTTCACAGTTATGGAGAACTATTTTAAGGCAGAGATACCTCAAAGACTATTATTTGCTTTGATACTCTGTGGGAGTAGGTTTCTTTTGTCAAAACAAACAGCTTTTTATTGATGTATGTAGTTGATTTACAGTTGATTTTAAAGTTGATTTACAACGTTGTCTTAGTTTTAGGTGTACAGCAAACTGATTCCATTGTAAGTATACATATATCTTTTTTTTCAGGTTCTTTTCCCTTATAGGTTAGTAGAAAACATTAAGTTTAGTTCTTTACTATATGGGAGGTTCTTGTCGGCTGTCTGTTTTATCTACAGTAGTGTGTATGTGTTAATCCCAAATTCTTAACTTTTCTGCCCCCACGTCTTCCCCTTTGATAACTGTAAGTTAGTTTTCTATGACTATGAGTCTGTTTCTGTTTTGTAAATATTAATAAGTTGATATGTAACATTTTTTCTAGATTCCACATATAAGTGATATCGTATGATATTTGCTTTTCTCTGACTTACTTCACCTAGTACAATAATCTTTAGGTCCAACAGTGTTGCTGCAAATGATATTATTTCATTTCTATGACCGAGTGATATTCCACTGTATGTATGTACCATTTCTTCTTTATCTGTTCCTTCTTTGATGGACATTTAAGTTGCTTCCATGTCTTAGCTTTTGTAAACAGCACTGTAATGAACTTTGGGGCACATGTATCTTTTGAATCATAGTTTTCTCCAGATATACGCCAAGGAGTGGGGTTTGCAGATCATATGGTAGTTTCTATGTTTCATTTTTTAAGGAGACTTCATGCTGTTCTTCACAGCAGCTGTTATCAGTTTACATTCCTACCAACAAGCAGGAGGGTTCCTTTTCCTCCACACCCTCTCCAGTATTTGTTGCTTGTAGACTTTTTAATGAGGGCCATTTGGACCAGTGTGAGGTGATACCTCCATGTAATTTTGATTTGCATTTCTCTGATGATTAGCAACATTGAGCACCTCTTTGTGTGCTTTTTGGCCATTTGTCTGTCTTCTTTGAAGAAATGTCTATTTGAATTTTCTGCCCATTTTTTGATTGTGTTGTTTGGTTTTTTATATTAAGCAATATGAGCTATTTGTATATTTGGAGACTAATCTCATGTCAGTAGCATCATTTGAAAATATTTTCTCCCAGCCCTTAGGCTGTCTTTTTGATTTGTTCATGGTTTCCTTTGTTGTGCAAAAGTTTTAAGTTTAATTAGGTCAATTGTTTGTTTTTGCTTTTATTTCCATTACTGTAGGAGATAGATTCAAGAAAATATTGTCATGATTTTTGTCAGAAAGTATTCCATTTTTTTCTCCAGGAGTTTTATAGGATTCTGTCTTACAAGTAAGTCTTTAATCCCTTTTTACTTTATTTTTGTACTTGGTGTTAGACAAGGTTTTAATTCTTTTATATGTAGCTGTCCAACCCAGTACCACTTATTGAAGAAGTTGTCTTTTCTCCACCATATAGTCTTGCCTCCTTTGTCACAGATTAATTAACCGTAAGTGTGTGGGCTTATTTCTGGGTGCTCTGCTCTGCTTCTTTGATCTAGGTGTATGTTTTTGTGTCATTACCATACCATTTTGATTACTATATCCTTGTAGTATAGTCTGAAGTCAGGGAGCATGATTTCTCCAGCTCTGTTCTTTTTCTCTCAAGATTGTTTTGGCTATTCATGGTCTTTTGCATTCCATACAAGCTTTAAAATTATTTGTTCTGGTTCTGTGAAAAATATCATTGGTATTTTTTAAAGAACAATACTTTTTTTTTTTTTTTAAGAAATCTGTAAATTGACAAAGGAACCCACCAAAATGCAGTGCTATGATTTTTGGAGCATTGGGGGAATTTTCCGGGGAGGCCATGTTCAGCCTGTCTTACGCAACAGATCAGCATCGGAGAGAGAATCCAGGCAGAGAAGGCCCTGCGTGGAGATGCAGAGCAGAACGTGTGTGTGTGTGCGTGGGATGGCACGGATGGTTTGTGGGAAGCTGGACAGAATGGTTGACACCAGGTGAAAGGGCTTTTACAGACTCTGCCAAGCAGTGCAGCCTTCAGCCTGTGGCCACTGAAAGGCCAGCTAATGTTTTTACATTAGTGGAGACATGCTCAGATCTGTTTACAGGACTGGCACAGTGCAGGAGAGGCCAGCGCACAGATGCTGGCCGTGAGCCAGTTGCAGTGAGTCAGGAAGGAGATGGGAGCGTGTCGGTGATGACAGCGGCAGTTGGCTTGGACAAGTGGGCAGAGAGGCCTGAGATCTTTAGGAGGCAGAATCTGCAGGGTCTCACAGCCACTGATTATGGGGAGTGTGAAGGCAGTCAGGGACCACAGGGATGCTTAGCTTGGGAAAAATGAATGGAAGGAAACACTGCTGTTCTGCTCACAGATCTCAGAAGGGGCGGGAGGGTAGGGAGGGGGTGAGGTCAGCAGGAGGTACATTAAGGCTGAGACGACCGAGAATGAGATGGCTGGATGGCATCACCGACTCAATGGACATGGGTTTGGGTGGACTCGGAGTTGGTGATGGACAGGGAGGCCTGGCATGCTGTGATTCATGGGGTCGCAAAGAGTTGAACACAACTGAGCGACTGAACTGAACCGAACTGAACTGAAAGTCCATGTCACCTACCATGTCCAAATCCCCCTTCTCTTGCCTTGCCTTCCATTCATTTGTCCTACAAATTCTTGTCCCCTTTCCTTCCTGCCCCCAGAGTCTCACTGGTACACCTTGGTTCTTAGAGGCACTATGAGCTCCTAGTCTAACAGGCACACAGTTGTGAATGCTCCTGAGTGCTATTCTACCTTCCTTTTCCCCTTCCTGGAATTCACACTGAGGTCTTCTCCACACTGAAACCTTCATTAGCACCCCAGGGTCATGTCAGAGAATCCAAACTCTTCCATCTCTAAAATCTGAACCCAACAGTCAGATGAATCTACACTACTGTGTCTTTCCCATCCTCCTCTGGGCCGGTCTGCCAACCAGACTCAGCTACCTGTATTCTTTATGTGTGCTTTTATACTATTTCCTTGACTTGAACACTGTAAAGTTTCTCTCTCTTTTTTTTTAACCTTTAAATGTCTTAGCCATTTATCCAGCTCTATCTCAATTATCACCTCCTTTGAGAAACCATTCTTTTACTTTATTGGTAAAGTTTTATGATAGCACAGTCTACTTACTTTTTATCCTCTCCTCCTGTGTTCTTTTTTTTTTTTAACTTTTTATTTTTTATTGGAGTATAGCCAATTGACAATGTTATGATTGTTTCAGGTGGACAGCAAAGGAACTCAGCCACATATATGCATGTATCCATTCTTCCCCAAAAAGATGTCCTTTTCATTATAGGGGACTGGAATGCAAAAGTAGGAAGTCAAGAAACACCTGGAGTAACAGGCAAATTTGGCCTTGGAATGCAGAATGAAGCAGGCCAAAGACTAATAAGAGTTTTGCCAAGAAAATGCACTGGTCATAGCAAACACCCTCTTTCAACAACACAAGAGAAGACTCTACACATGGACGTCACCAGATGGTCAACACCGAAATCAGATTGATTATATTCTTTGCAGCCAAAGAGGGAAAAGCTCTATACAGTCAACAAAGACAAGACTGGGAGCTGACTGTGGCTCAGATCATGAGCTCCTTATTGCCAAATTCAGATGTAAATTGAAGAAAGTGGGCAACACCATTAGACCATTCAGGTATGACCTAAATCAAATCCCTTATGATTATACAGTGGAAGTGAGAAATAGATTTAAGGATCTAGATCTGATAGAGTGCCTGATGAACTATGGAATGAGGTTCGTGACATTGTACAGGAGACAGGGATCAAGACCATCCCCATGGCAAAGATATGCAAAAGAGCAAAATGGCTGTCTGGGGAGGCCTTACAAATAGCTGTGGAAAGAAGAGAGGCGAAAAGCAAAGGAGAAAAGGAAAGACATAAGCATCTGAATGCAGAGTTCCAAAGAACAGCAAGAAGAGATAAGAAAGCCTTCTTCAGCGATCAATGCTAATTGAAGAAAGTAGGGAAAACTGCTAGACCATTCAGGTATGACCTAAATCAAATCCCTTATGATTATACAGTGGAAGATAGAAATAGATTGAAAGGCCTAGATCTGATAGACAGAGTGCCTGATGAACTATGGAATGAGGTTCATGACAGGAGACAGGGATCAGGACCATCCCCATGGAAAAGAAGTGCAAAAAAGCAAAATGGCTGTCTGGGGAGGTCTTACAAACAGCTGTGAAAAGAAGAAAGGCAAAAAGCAAAGGAGAAAAGGAAAGATATAAGCATCTGAATGCAGAGTTCCAAAGAACAGCAAGAAGAGATAAGAAAGCCTTCTTCAGCGATCAATGCAAAGAAATAGAGGAAAAGAACAGAAGGGGAAAGACTAGAGATCTCTTCAAGAAAATTAGAGATACCAAGGGAACATTTCATGCAAAGATGGGCTCGATAAAGGACAGAAATGGTCTGGACCTAACAGAAGCAAAAGATATTAAGAACAGGTGGCAAGAATAGACAGAAGAACTGTACAAAAAAGATCTTCATGACCCAGATAATCATGATGATGTGATGACTAATCTAGAGCCAGACATCTTGGAATGTGAAGTCAAGTGGGCCTTAGAAAGCATCACTACGAACAAAGCTAGTGGAGGTGATGGAATTCCAGTTGAGCTGTTTCAAATCCTGAAAGATGATGCTGTGAAAGTGCTGCACTCAATATGCCAGCAACTCTGGAAAACTCAGCAGTGGCCACAGGACTGAAAAAGGCCAGTTTTCATTCCAATTCCAAAGAAAGGCAATGCCAAAGAATGCTCCAACTACCGCACAATTGCACTCATCTCACATGCTAGTAAAGTAATGCTCAAAATTCTCCAAGCCAGACTTCAGCAATATGTGAACCGTGAACTCCCTGATGTTCAAGCTGGTTTTAGAAAAGGCAGAGGAACCAGAGATCAAATTGCCAACATCCGCTGGATCATGGAAAAAGCAAGAGAGTTCCAGAAAAACATCTATTTCTGCTTTATTGACTATGCCAAAGCCTTTGACTGTGTGGATCACAGTAAACTGTGGAAAATTCTGAAAGAGATGGGAATACCAGACCACCTGACCTGCCTCTTGAGAAATCTGTATGCAGGTCAGGAAGCAACAGTTAGAACTGGACATGGAACAACAGACTGGTTCCAAATAGGAAAAGGAGTACGTCAAGGCTGTATATTGTCACCCTGCTTATTTAACTTCTATGCAGAGTACATCATGAGAAACGCTGGACTGGAAGAAGCACAAGCTGGAATCAAGATTTCTGGGAGAAATATCAATAACCTCAGATATGCAGATGACACCACCCTTATGGCAGAAAGTGAAGAGGAGCTAAAAAGCCTCTTGATGAAAGTGAAAGAGGAGAGTGAAAAAGTTGGCTTAAAGCTCCACATTCAGAAAACGAAGATCATGGCATCTGGTCCCATCACTTCATGGAAAATAGATGGGGAAACAGTGGAAACAGTGTCAGACTTTATTTTTTGGGGCTCCAAAATCACTGCAGATGGTGACTGCAGCCATGAAATTAAAAGACGCTTACTCCTTGGAAGAAAAGTGATGACCAACCTAGATAGCATATTCAAAAGCAGAGACATTAGTTTGCTGACTAAGGTCCGTCTAGTCAAGACTGTGGTTTTTCCTGTGGTCATGTATGGATGTGAGAGTTGGACTGTGAAGAAAGATGAGTGAAGAAGAATGGAAGCGTTTGAACTGTGGTGTTGGAGAAGACTCTTGAGAGTCCCTTGGACTGCAAGGAGATCCAACCAATCCATTCTGAAGGAGATCAGCCCTGGGAATTCTTTGGCAGGAATGATGCTAAAGCTGAAACTCCAGTACTTTGGCCACCTCATGTGAAGAGTTGATTCATTGGAAAAGACTCTGATGCTGGCAGGGATTAGGGGCAGGAGGAGAAGGGGACGACCGAGGATGAGATGGCTGGATGGCATCACTGACTTGATGGACGCAAGTCTTAGTGAACTCCGGGTGCTAGTGATGGACAGGGAGGCCTGGCGTGCTGCAATTCATGGGGTCGCAAAGAGTCGGACACGACTGAGCGACTGAACTGAACTGGTGTACTTGCCTTGGCGCACCGCTGGCTGCCTGTCCTGAGTAGCTGTTCATCCTTGCAAGTAATACACATTCTATGTCTATTTTGTTCCTTTTGCCTTCTTTCTGTTTCTCTCTGAAGGTCTGAAGGTATCTCTCTCTTGAGTGCTTCCCTGGTGTGTGTTGGTTGTCAAAGCTTTGGGAGCATAGGTAGTGTATCTGCTTTTGTGTATGTTTCTATAAATGGATAAGAATATGTCATTCTCAGTGTGGGGGATACATTTAGTTTATAATTCTTTTTCTTTCTACTTGTGGTGTTATGATTTATAATAAGAATTATATGTATATGTGTGTGTGTATATATATATATATATTTTTTTTTTTTTTGCCTTTGTCCCCCATTCCTGGCAAGAGCTCCTAAAACCCTGAAGCTTCCCAAGTGGTGAGAAGGATACAGATGTCTTTTGTTATGTTAATGAGGTAACTTTTTGGTAGCCCCTATGAAACTTAAGGATGGGTCCTATTCCCAGGAGAACCAACCTTGTGATTAGAGGATTGGAACTTTCAGTCCCACCCCCTGATTTCCTGGGAGGGCAGCAGGACTGAGGTTGAGTCGATCACCAAAGCTCAAGAGTTTAATCAGCCTTGCCTACATGCTGAAACCTCTGTAGAAACACAAAGGACAGGGGTGTAGAGAACTTTCAAGTTGGTGAACAGGTGGAAATGGGGGGAGAGGGGCAGCTTAGAGGGGTCATGGAAGCTCTGCATCTTGTCCTATACACCTTGCCCTGGGTACCTCTTCATCTGACTGTTTACCCATATCCTTTGTACTATCTTTTGTAATAAAATGGTTACGTAACTGCTTCCCTGAATTCTGTGAGCAGCTCTAGCAAACTAGTGGAACCCAAAGAGAGTGATCAAGGGAACCTTCACTATATAGCTGGCTGGTATTAATAGAAGCACAAGTTACAACCTGGACTTGCAGTTGACCTCTGAAGTGTGTGGGGTGGGGTGGAGTTGGACGGAGGGGAAGAGGCGGGCAGCAGTTTTGTGGAACTGAGTCCTGGGCCTCTGAGATCTGTGATCTTGTCTCCAGATAGGTAGTTTCAGAACTGAGTTAATTGCTTGGTGTGGTTGAAAAATACACATTCGACTCCCCTATCCATTTTGTTAAAGGGAAGCCAGGGCACTTAAATCCCATATCAAATTTTGTATATCTCTTATCTGAACTTTGAGAAAATACAGACTATTGTATAGATATAATAGCAGACTATCTTTCAATGGAAAGTAAATATACCTAGGTGTGGAGAAGAATGAGTTATTTGATTCTTCTATTAAAATGTGTTTAGGCCCAGAGAAGGGAATTAAAATAGGCAGGAACCTAAAGGCTTATTTTAAAGACCTATTTCCTGGCTTTGGTAGTCAGGACTGCGAAACCAGGAAATATGCCTTTGGATATCACAAATTAGTAAGAAAATGAATCTGATTTATTTCCTTTCTTAAAAGCCTTTAGACTCCAGGAGGAAAGTATTTAATGTTTTATACATATAATCAGAAACAAATGTCACCATGGGAACCCAAGAGCATTCCCTGATGGCCCTCATTGCTTTCCTCTAATGCCATTCTGTTCTGAAAATTTTGCTTTGACTCTTAGTAGTGTTTCTTATGAAAAAAAAATGACTTTATATATTTTAAGAAAACTTTAGGATTATGTGTAGTGGTACAGAGAATATCAGCTTTTACTACCAGCTCTGTGGAGCTTAAGGCACATTTTGAAGTTCACCCTATTTTGGCTTTTATCTCTTAACTTGGTAAGTCAAGCAGCTATGCACACTTCACTCAGGTTACAGAGTGAACAGAAACTCCTTGTATACATGAGGACTCAGAAAGCACAAGTTGTGTATATGGCCAGGAAAAAAGAATAATACAGTTTAACTTTGTTCAACTTAGGGGACAAGTCTTATTAAAGTGCTTTAGAATATATGTCTGATCTTTGAAGAGTCCCGCTTCATGATTCTTTGAGAAGTGTATTCTTTCAGTTATTTCACAGATATTTATTGAACACCTCTAGGCATTAGACTCAGGTCTAGGTTCCTCCATTTATTGAACACCTCTCAGGCATTAGACTCAGGTCTAGGTTCCTCCTCTCATGAAGGTTCCATTTTATTTCTTTTGAATTCTATTCTGCTTTTCCTGGTAAACACCAAGAATTTTCAGCAAAAGTTGGGCAGAATTCTCTGATTCCTGCCTAGAACTGATGTCAGAACCTTCTTTCTCAGTAGCTATCCTTTATTTAGTGCATGAGTTTCCTCTTTGAACTGTTATTCATTTGTTTATAAAGACTTTGGTCTTTCTTAAAGATTTAGAGGCTCATCTCTTTTCCAAAAACCCAGTAGTAGCATTTTATACAAAAGACGTTATTCAGATTGCATCACAGATCACATACTTTCAAGTCATCTTATTGGGGGGGACCTTTTTACTCTGTTGCATAATATGAATTATAAATACATAAAGCTATTACTGCCAGTTTCCCATGAGAAATATAAGATTTTTTTTATTACCTAGGCAACTATAACCTGTTGGTCTCAAATTATAATGTAGTTTAGTTGTGATTTTATTGGTGTATTTACCTTGTGTTTTCCTAGGGATTAGTAAGTGGTAAAAACTAGATTCTTTTCTCAGGAGTGGCCTATGTAGTGCAAATGTGTCTTGTGCAATTGCTGTGGGAACAAGGACTTTGAATCTCTCACTTTCACACCTTTAATATCTTATTTTAAATCTTCTTCCACTCATGTGTACATCTTTCTAGAAAGAAAAAATGAATCAGAGTGATATGTACTCATTTAGTAATATAGTGTTAGAAGCAAGTGCAGTTATTTGTAGAAATTGAGCCAAACTTCATGCTTTCAGTTTAATTTTGACATACTATGATGTTATTATGGAGAAGGCAATGGCACCCCACTCCAGTACTCTTGCCTGGGAAATCCCATGGGCGGAGGAGCCTGGTAGGCTGCAGTCCATGGGGTTGCGAAGAGTCGGACACGACTGAGTGACCTCCCCTTCTCTTTTCCCTTTCATGCACTGGAGAAGGAAATGGCAACCCACTCCAGTGTTCCTGCCTGGAGAATCCCAGGGATGCGGGAGCCTGGTGGGCTGCTGTCTATGGGATCGCATAGAGTCGGACATGACTGTAGTGACTTAGCAGCAGCAGCAGCAGCATGATGTTATTATATGCTTCCTATACTTTAATTTCGGCCTCTCATTTTAAAAATTTGTTTTCTTTCCTGTTTAGCCGAGCCTTCAGGTATAGGGAATACTCTTTGAGATGTTTGGAATCTTAAAATTCCAGGAAAAACTATGGTTTCTGGATAACATGTGAGTTTAAAGGAAAAGGAACTTACTAGAGAACACTCACTTCCTTTATTTTCCCTTTATTTTAAGGAAGCTATATCAGAAATATGTGGAATCAACAGTTTTCAATATTCTCTAGCCATCCCAGAGAACATGATCTGATTGGGAGAAGGAAAAATTTGCCCTTCTTCTTGGAATTAATCTCTATTCTTTCTTTTGTTAAAGAATGTCAACTGAGTACATCTTTGTTCCCTGGTGGGTCAGTGGTAAAGACTGCCTGCCAGTACAGGAGACACAGTTTCTGTCCTTGGGTTGGTAAGAGCCCCTGGAATAGAAAATGACAAACCACTCCAGTATCCTTGACTGGGAAATCCCATGGGAAGAGGAGCATGGCAGGCTATAGTCCATGGGGTCACAAAAGAGCCGCACACAACTTAGCGACTAAACAAAAACAATAATAACATTGGCTTTATTCCATTCATGAGTCAGGCAGCATCCAATCTAGAAGATAGAAAGGAACGTCAAAGAACTGTACAAAGAATAGAGTTTTATAGACCAAAGTGAGCAGGAACAGGAAAGTTATACTGGGCATTTGCTGATTGGTTGAAAGTGAAAGTGAAGTCACTCAGTCATGTCTGACTCTTTGCGACCCCATGGACTGTAGCCTACCAGGCTTCTCAGTCCATGGAATTTTCCAGGCAAGAATACTGGAGTGGGTTGCCATTTAATGCAGGGTTATTCCCTTACATGGAGCAAAGGGAGGTCTTGGAGCCTAGTGAGATAACTTGTGCTAGACAAGTAAGCACTGATCAGTTGACCTAGGCCTGCCTTTTCCAAGGATCAAAGCAGTTAAGTTTTGGTTTGCCAAGGTAGGGTTTAGCGTGAGTGATTCCATCATGGGCCTAATCTGTTTACATTAACTGTTTTACTCCCCTTTTCTGATGTGGCTTCTTTGCACCCACATGTACTATGAGTTTCCTCCTAACAATAGCAATGTAGATTAAGAATTGCATTTTAATTAAAAAAAAAAAAAGTTGAGAAGGCTATTCAGACTCGTTAGTAGAGAAAAAATCAAAATGTAAACAATTATAAAGTGCTACTTAATAAGTGTTAGCAGTTTTTAAAATGTTGAATAAAGCCTAATGTGACAATGTCTTGGGGAAATGGTTAAATCAATTACTGCTAGTTCACCACAAACTGATGGTATTCTTTTTTATGATTCTGAATATGGGACATATTCAGAATCATAAAAATATCCATACCCTTTTGTCCAACTGCAGACCTAGGAAAAAACTGAAAAGAGGTTAAAAAAAACCGTTTGATGTTCAAGGAAAAACTTTAGTAAAAAATTGAGACAAGCCTGCCCTTCAGTAGGGACATGGCTGAGAAAACTATGGTCTGCTGCTGCTGCTGCTGCTGCTAAGTCGCTTCAGTCGTGTCCGACTCTGTGCGACCCCACAGCTGGCAGCCCACCAGGCTCCCCCGTTCCTGGGATTCTCCAGGCAAGAACACTGGAGTGGGTTGCCATTTCCTTCTCCAAAACTATGGTATACCAACAATTAAATGTATGAGACCTTATAACAGTAATGATGAAGATTTTATATCATTGTGGTAAACATATTTAATATAATGTTAAAAGAAAAAACACAGCCTGATAGTAACAAAGCCACTTAGCTATCCTATATCTCAGGAGCTGGGAAGATACAAAGAGTAATATGGAACTTAACTCTGTTCAACTTAGGGGGTAAATCTGACAGAAGTGAAATTATGTGAACATATAGATAAAATTCATAAGAGAAATTTTTAAAATGCTTTCTGGATTTTGTGTTTCCTTGTAAAATTTATTTTAATGTTGTAATTTTAAAATAATCATTTTTATAGATCTGTTTCTGTTTTTGTAAAATTGGATGGCTGGCACGAAAAGTCTGGTTGACTTGACTTCATAGCTGAAAGTTTTATTACCTTTTGTTGAATAATTTAGTTCTTGAATGGACTTTTGGATCTTTTATTCATGCTGTTCTCAATAATTTAGAATCTTAGAGTTGGAAGGAATCTAAGAGGCAGTTTAGAACAACCTCCCACCCAGTATAGGGATCCCTTCTATAACATTCCTAACAGATGGTCACCCTCCTTCTGTTTGAAGGCTTCCAACTGTGGGAAACTCATTACTCATGATGCCGCCTGTTCAGTTATTGGATCTCTCTAGTTGTTAGAAAGTTCTCTACATCTACTGAATTGAATCTGTATTCTTGTCTCTGCCTACTGGTTCAGTTCTTTCTTGAAATATGAGAGAATTGATTAATCTTTTTTTTTCCCCTCAGGATAGTCTTTTGGATATTTTTAAAAAGGCAATTTTGGTCTTCTCTTAGCCTTTATTCTTTCAACTCTTTATTTATGGATAGATGTAGAATTTGTAGATTTTGCCATTTGTTATCTGTACCTATTTCTTATTTCTTGTGTTAACAGTACCTCGACTTTTTAAAAAATATTGATTCAACTTTCTTTCACTCTCAGTCTGTGATTTCAGAGAAAGATGAATCTATTCTTGGGTCCAGGAGTGGAGACTGTGAACTTCACTAAGTAATTCAAATGTATCTTATCCTTCCTACCTCCCATGGCCACAGTGACCTGGTTTAAGGATATACACATGGCCCTAGTCAGGTCCATCATGGCCAGTGAAACTAAATTTTGGGGGTTTTGTACTGTAGAAAAAGCATATCTTGTCTACAGGATTGGTGTGTGATGATACGAGCTTGAAACTACAAGAGAACCACCTTATAGGGCCTGAGAATGAAGTCTGTCCTGCAGAATTCATGACTAAGAGATGAGCTTCTTAAGGCCAGCTTTTAACTACTCCAAAAGTTGAGCTATTCCTGTATCCTGTAGCTTTTTCAAATATGCTAGTCAATAAATCTATCACAATAATGCCACTTCTTCCCCATCTTTTTTTTCATACATCATCTTGGGTTGGCTTTTTGTCACTTACTGTAAAAGTTAGAATGATACAAGCTCTAAACTGAGATACAAAAGAAATGAGTAGTTCTGCTCTCTCAGACTGAAGAAATGTGGGCAGTTCGTTTAAAGTCTCTGATACTGGATTTCATCATCAGTAAAATGAGCAAGTTTAACTAGGCAATTTGAAAAACCCCTTCCTGCTTTAAAACTCTATGATTTCTATGTGACTTCGCCTCAGGTTTAACCTGAGTGTCTTGCCTGCTGTCCTTTGCTTTTATCCCAATCGGTCAAGTTCTTGTTGAAGAGGTTAATTCTCCAAAGCAAAAGGTTAGAAGGAATTGCCTGATTTTCAGTCCTGGCTCTCTCTAATTCTCAGTTATCATATTTGCAAAATATAGTTATTATTGGCACCTATTAATTAGTATTAATATTAAACATATTTATTATTATATGAGTAGAGCTCACATGAGATGTGTGTGATTTTTCATGGCTTGTAGGAAACCGTAGTTATCTGTGCTCTCCAAATAATGCTGGACCTTGAGATTCCTCACATGGGAAATAATTCTGTGGTTGGCCCAAAAGGGAATGCAAAAAGCTGAAACAGAAAGAGTGTGTATTTTTGGCTGGGCAAGAAATTAGACCCTGTGCTGAAGTTTCAAATAGCTTCTGCCAACAGGGTACTAGTGGAAGTAAAACTAGATAAGGGTAGCAGATGGGTTACATCTCACATGCCGATTACTCTTCATGGCTGCCTGGCGCGCTATGGCTTGTAGGAAACCGTAGTTATCTGTGCTCTCCAAATAATGCTGGACCTTGAGATTCCTCACATGGGAAATAATTCTGTGGTTGGCCCAAAAGGGAATGCAAAAAGCTGAAACAGAAAGAGTGTGTATTTTTGGCTGGGCAAGAAATTAGACCCTGTGCTGAAGTTTCAAATAGCTTCTGCCAACAGGGTACTAGTGGAAGTAAAACTAGATAAGGGTAGCAGATGGGTTACATCTCACGTGCCGATTACTCTTCATGGCTGCCTGGCGCACTGTATGAGATAGCTTGTGAGAACTTTTGGGGAAAGAATAACTGCAGTGGCAGGGAGATATGAGTGATAGTACAAGTGCTATGCGTTTACCTCTCCGATCTAGATCAGAAAGACAAACAGCGAGTTTCAGGAATGGGAAGTGAAATTGACAACTGGATAGTAAATACACTGAACACTGAGAGAGAAAAATTAGTAGATTTAAATGAAATATTCCATCAAGCCTGTTAGCAAACCAGTATTATGTGCATATGTCTTAGCATTACCACATTATGGCAAATCCTTTATTTATGGGTTTGTCTCTCCTCTCTTCTTTGGAAAACTAGACACTAACCCCTCTCTAGGATTCTGGAAATTCTCCCGCACTCCATGATTTCTCAAACAGTATCACCAACCACCACAGTTCTTTAATCAGGGTCATGAAATTGGAGCTGCCTATAACTTTAGATCTGGGCTCTTATAAAAGCCCCTGCACTTTTCTCCAGATTTCTCTTGGACTTTAATTCTTTATTATTGTGTTTTTGTCTGTCCTTCTCGCTTAAAGATCATTCTTCATGAGGGAAAAAAAGTGAAATCAAAGCAAAATCAAAGCCCTTTAAGAAATAAGCTTTCATTTGTTCTTTTCTATGAGTTTTTTTTTTTTAATCTTTTGAGGCAAATTTGCTTTCTCTTCAACTCATTATTTGCATAAATAGATCATTCATTGTCAGATCACTGTTTATTATGATCACTCACACACACATGTACACCCCAAACCAATTTCAAAGATAGAAAATTTATCAAAGAGAGAAGCCAATATAGCTAAAGCTTCATTCACTCCAGTGGCCTTGTATGACTTTTCTCTAATTACAACAAAATGCCTGGTGGGCACAATATGCCTCCAGAAATATTTTTATTCTTTTTTTTTTAGCATGAGTTTTGTTAGTTGAAACAAAGCACTGTGATCTTTCTGGGTCTCTCTGGAGCTTTCTTTCTTTTTGACTTGATACTTTATTAAGATAAAAGGTGAACAGATTTTCCTTCATTTCTTCTTCTTACAAAAGTTCATAAGACGAACCCAAAGGGCAATATATTTGGCCTTAAGGAAGTGGTTGGGCCTCAAGCACTTGGACCCTTTCTTGCTGGTTTTCTCTGGGTCGTTGCAGATGAATGCCAGAGTACAAGAAAGGCATAAAAAAAAACTCACATGAAAATAGGCTTTTTAAAAATTGAGCTAAAATTAACTGACAGGACCATCTGAATATAAAGCTGTATTTTTCTCATGGTCTCTCAACGGGAAGAAAGAATTTCACCAGAAAGAACAATAGGGCCACTCATCCTACCTCAGAGAATTTATCCCCCCAAATAGCTATGAATGTACAGACCAAAGACTTATCTTTATACTTGGCTTACTGGCCAGTTTACCAGTCACCAAGGTTCATGTTCTCTTCTCCCTCTCTTTGAAACAAGTAATCTTCAAGGCTCTAAAATATCCAGATGAAAAAAAAAGACTTCTCTAAGCCTTCTGATTCATGATCAAAAGCTGGCAGATGAAACGGCACAAAATTTTACTTAGAAGTGAACAAAAATTTAATTCAAACCTCAAATAAAAATAGATAACACCATTTATTAACATCTTTTCTCTGGGAATGTCTTATCAAATAGAATTGCTACATAGTATTTTTAGTTTTATTTCATTGGGAAATATGTTTCTTTTTTTCAAATTTTCTCTCATAAAAATGGTTACTCCCTCTATTTTTCATCCTTGTTTCCTTATTTTCTTTCTTTCTTTTTGGTTTTCCTTGTGAGACAACCTAACCTACACTGGTCAGGCACCACACAAAAGCAAAGGGTCACTAGTTAATCGAACTTGAGAGCCCTGATATCTTTCATCTCCTAATAAACCTTATATAAATGTCAAAGTTATGGTCTTCAAGGAAAAAGAAACATTTCCAAATTTAAAAATTATTAGAAGTTTGAAGGAAAAAATAAATGACTGGGATGAGAAAAGATATCACAAGAATATTAATTCAGAAAATACTCAGAAGATTAGTGTCTACCCAACACCCATTTCGGAGAAGGCAATGGCATCTCACTCCAGTACTCTTGCCTGGAGAATCCCAGGGACGGGGGAGCCTGGTGGGCTGTCGTCTATGGGGTCACACAGAGTTGGACATGACTGAAGCGACTTAGCAGCAGCAGCAGCAACACTCATTTTACATAAAGCAATGTTCTTTGTTCAGAGGTATAGAATTAGCCTTTAAATTATATTACAAGGCATTTAAATACTCCTAAAATGACATAAACATAGGCTTTTCCCTTCATTTTAGTGAAAAAGTCATTAAAATTACACTTTATTTTCAAAATTGCTACAGTTGCAAGGCAATTTGGGACCATGTTATACTTTGGATGGGCTTCCCCTGTGGTTAGGTTGGTAAAAAATCTGCCTACAATGCAGGAGACCTGGGTTTGATCCCTGAGTTGGGAAGATCCCCTGGAGAAGGGATAGGCTACCCACTTCAGTATTCTGGCCTGGAGAATTCCATGGACTATAGTCCATGGGATCGCAAAGAGTCAGACACAATTGAGCAACTTTCACTATATTTTGGATAATGTACCTGCCAAATTGTGGTGCTGAAGAGGACTCCTGAGAGTCTTTTAGATTGAAAGGAGATTAAACCAGTCAATCCCAAAGGAAATCAACCCTGAATATTCATTGCAAGGGCTGATGCTGAAGCTGAAGCTCCAATACTTTAGCCACCTGATGCAAAGAACTGACTCATTGGAAAAGAACCTGATGCTGGGAAAGACTGAAGGCAAAAAGAGAAGAGGGTGACAGAGGATGACATAGTCAAATAGCATCACTGACTCAACGGACATGAATCTGAGTAAATTCTGGGAGACAGTGGAGGACAGAGAAGCCTGGTATGCTGCAGTCCATGGGGTCGCAAAGAGTCAGACATGATTTAGTGACTGAACCACAACAAAGCTGTCTCTTAGGATATAGTATCTTGTGGAGTGGGTTGTATTTATCCCTATTCTTAATCCTAGCATCTGACAAAGTATCATAATACAACAGAAAAATATCAAATACTTAATTGTGTTGAAGTTGTGACACTTCTCTTGAAACCTAATATGTCTGCTAAGTATATCTTAGAGGATAGAAATCAGGTTGGAGTGGAGAGAGACCCTGTTCTTTAACCCTACAGTTAAGTGGTTCATTGCCCCGTTGCAGGCCTGGTGAGATGCCCAATACTCCTCCCTATGCTGGTTTTCAGAACTCTTCTTCTGGACTGAGTTGTGCTCTCCTCTGCTGACTGCTTTAACTCTCTATTAACCAAGGGGGGAAACCAGCCATTTTTTTGGATGCCCCTCAGAGTCTACCTATGATAGACATTCTTATATAACACTCTACCACTCAAAAGTAACAATAGGGAGACACCGCAGCACATCACGGCAAACAAATTAAAACTCAAGCCTCAACACCCTCCAAGTGTTTCTGACCTCTGAGCTGTTTCTACCGGCCACCTGTTCTCTTCAGATGCCTCCTTCTCTTCACACTCTCCTTAATGCTCCTCCTTTCCTAAAACTCTCATATCCTCTCTGGCTGTACCATGGGTGGTACCACCACCAGCTGCCAAGAAACTCAGCATTCCTATACATTGGCTAATGAAGAATAACTGACCTCTTTGTTTTCCTGCCTTCTTAACTCAGACCTGGAATTGTCCAGTACAACTTTCACTTGCCACAAATGTCCAAAGACCATTTGAATTGTGGCTAATCCAAATTAAGATGTGCTGTAAAACACACACCAGATTCTGAAGACATAGTATTTTGTTTTTAAAGACTTATTAAGTAATAAAATATCTTATTAATAATTTTATATTGATTTTACATTGAAATGATAATATTATGAATATATACTGAGTTAAATAAAGTTACGTTGAAATATATCCATTTATGTTTGTGCTTTTTAATGTGACCGTTAGAAAGTTTTAAATTACATATGTGGCTGACATCCTAGTTCTATTGGACAATGTTGACCTAGACCCTAGAATCTCACTCTTCCACAGCAGCATAAGCTCATTAAATTGGTTAAATCAACCTCAGGGATGAGCTATGCAACTCCAAAAGAATGGTTACAGCCAATGTTTGCTTTGAATTATCTTTCTCCCATAGAACATGTAAACAAATACTTTTAATTTTCAAACAGTAGTACAATGTATTCTGATATTAAATGCCAATGCTTATTTAGAAACTGTTGAAATATACTTAGCCAACTGTGATTAAGAGAGCTGACTCAGTTTTGCTTTCAATTTGCTTTCTTTGATTCGATAGGCATTTTAATGTTGTGGCTTCCCTGGTGGCTCAAACGGTAAAGCGTCTGCCTACAATGTGGGAGACTCAGGTTCAATCTCTGGGCTGGGAAGATCTCTGGAGAAGGAAATGGCAACCCGCTCCAGTAGTCTTGCCTGGAAAGTCCCATGGACAGAGAAGCATGATAGGCTACAGTCCACAGGTCACAAAGAGTCGTAAACGACTGAGCGACTTCATTTTTACCTTAGTGTTATGGCAAAATGCACAGGCTTCGGAGTAAGACAGACTTATCCCAACCCCAGCTATCTGAGCAGGGCTGATTTAACCACTAAGCACAATAGGTTCAGTGCCTGGAGCCCACAGTGCTTTTGCTGCTGCTGCTGCTGCTAAGTCACTTCAGTCGTGTCTGACTCTGTGCGACCCCATAGACGGCAGCCCACCAGGCTCTCCCATCCCTGGGATTCTCCAGGCAAGAACACTGGAGTGGGTTGCCATTTCCTTCTCCAGCACGTGAAAGTGAAAAGTGAAAGTGAAGTCGCTCAGTCGTGTCTAACTCTTCACGACCCCATGGACTGCAGCCCACCAGGCTCCTCCATCCATGGGGTTTTCCAGGCAAGAGTACTGGAGTGGGGTGCCATTGCCTTCGCCCACAGTGCTTTTAGGAGTCCACAAAATGTTTTAATTTCTTTTAAAATTGGGGTAAAAGGAAGATAATGAGTCAAGCCTGGGTTATTTTCATATTTGTGCCAATGCATTCATAAACTTTTAAGTCTTTTTGATAGGAAACCTGTGGAAGCAGAAGTGCACAGGGCCTGTGAAAGTCCTGATGCGGTCCATAGCAGACTGGTCTTGGATGAGTAATTTCAGTCCCTCTGAGTATTGGCTTCACGATCTGTAAAATGAAGACAGGGATGGAACTTATGTCACTGATGGGGAATATATATATTCACCAATATCTGTTTCCTTTTTATTCTCAGTAATTGGGAGGATTACACTTCTCTAACTTCTTGGAGTTACTCCTGACTGTATGGCTTGCTGTGGCCAATAAAATGGGAGCAGCTCTGACATGCATTACTTCCAGAAAGAAACACTTAATGGCTTGTGATTGGCCTTCCACCTTTCTCTCTTCCCCAGCCTTGTGGCCATCATCATCTTTGTCACTCAGTCATGTTCAGCTCTTTGTGACCCCATGGAGTATTTGTAGCTGCTGGGCTCCTCTGCCCATGGGGATTCTCCAGGCAAGAATACTGGAGTCGGTTGCCCTGCCCTCCTCCAGGGGATCTTCCCAACCCAGGGATGGAACCCAGGTCTCCTGCATTGCAGGCAGATTCTTTACCATCTGAGCCACCAGGGAAGCCCTTGGTGGCCATAGTAGGATACAATGATATGCAAATGTGATATGATTGAAGCAGATTGGAGTTCTGAGCTGAAACAAAGGACAGCTTCTCTACAGAGTTATCCTGGGCCTCCAGTGGACTTTATATAAGCAAGAAACAAACATTTAATTGTTAAACCAATTGGGACTTGAGGGTTATTTATCACTGGAGCACAATACAAATGAACCTAGTTGGTATGATAGGGATATAGTGATGACTAGAGAAGATTATGTATAAAAAGCTTTCATATTATCGCTGTCAGGTGGTACCTAATAATATGGTGCAAAATAATAATAAGTAAGTACTTTGAACATAGAGTTCAGTAAATAGCTCCTGCATTATTGTTGTTATTGTTTTTGCTTAAGTCCTCCTGCCCTCCCTTCCATGTCACAGGGTGCTCTTAATCCCACTCTGATTTCCATTGTCAGGGAATTTATTACTATTGCAGAAATGTCTCCACTTAGGTACAGAATATTGTCAAATGGTATATTTAAGTAAGTGTGGCTTTGCTCCAATGTAGCCTGCCAAATGCCAGTTGGAATCATCACCCTCAATGCATGAGCTGGGGCAGGTCCCCTCTCTCTCTCTGTCCTGGCTATATTTCTCTTGCCACTCCATCTGCCTCTGAGTTTTGTACCTTTGTTCCTTGCCTTGTGAAAATGAAATGTTTCCTCTCTTACTTTTTGACAAAGAGTAACTGCCAAGTAGAATCTAAGTTGAAAAGTATATATTAGGCACAAAAGAAGATTCCATGACATTTCTTGCGGAGCCCAAGAGTTTTAAGATTTTTTTTTTACACACTGTCATATGGGGTATGGATGCTCATTATAAGAGAGATGGTGATGGTGTCAAAAAAGAGAGAAGGCAAGAGGAAGGAATTTAAAGTGGGATAGAGAAATTACATTTTCTTCTACTTATAAGTCCCTTTGTTAGGCACTGTCTAGACATTATCTTATTGTTGTTGTTCAGTTGCTAAGTTATGTCTGACACTTTTGTGACCTCAAGAACTGTAGCCCACCCAGTTCCTTTGTCCATGGGATTTTTCCAGGCAAGAATACTGGAATGAGTTGCCATTTCCTTCTCCAGGGGATCTTCCTGACCCAGGGATCGAACCTGCATTGGCAGGCAGATTCTTTACCACTAAGATACCAGGAAAGCCCCAAACATTGTCTACTTCTGAATAAAGGACTTTGAGGAACAACTCTAGACAGTTCCTCAGAACAACTGGTTAGGTCTCTAAGTATCATACAACTCAAGCAAAGAAATGGGAAAAGGCCATTTGTCAGCAGGGTCAAAGTACATGTGCCACATTAGGATGTGGAGAAACTGGAACCCTTGTGCATTGCTGCTGGGAATGCAAAATGGGACAACTACTGTGGAGAACAGTGTGGACAGTCTCTCCAAAATTCAAAGAGTAAATCACCATAGGAGCCAGCAATTCTACTTTTGGGTACATGCTAAAAGAACTGAAAGGGGGGACTCAAAACAGATCTTTGTACACCAATCTTTATCGCAGCATTATTCATCATAACCAAAAGGTTGAAACAATCCAAATTCTCACAGATGGATGAATGGGTAAGCAAAATGTGGCACACGCATATTACTCAGCTCTTGAAAGGAAGGAAATTATGATATGTGCTGCAACATATAGCATTGAAGACATTATCCTAAGTGAAATATATAAGCCAGTCACAAAAAATAACTGTCATATGATGCCACTCAAATGAGACACCTAGAATAATCAAATTCATAGAGATCTCGGTGGTTGCCAGGGGCCAGTGGGAGGAAGGAATAAGGAGTTGTTTATGAGTGTAGAGTTTTAGTTTTATAGGATAAACAAGTTTGGGAGATGGACATTGGTAGTGGCAGCCCAGCAAGGTGAGTGGACTTGATACCACTGAACTGTACACTTCAAGATGGTTTTAAATGGTAAATTTTATGTTGTGTACATTTTCCCACAGTGTTTACCAAGACAAGAAGAAGCCCACATGTCTCAGACGATGCACCCTGAGCTCTACAAGAAGGATCTGCCTGTGGGAGATCTGTGCTCTTTCCCTCTCATCTGACGGGAGCAGCATTCACCAGGAAAGGATGAAGATGTGCATGACACCAGTTAAAGCAGAGCAGTCAGGCAACTCAGTTGAAAGTATTTTGACATTTAATTTAACTGCAATTTCCCAAGCATGTGATGCTTTCTTCCTTCAGGGAGAACAGACAGATTTCATTGCCTTGACTGTTCTGTCCAGTAGAGTTTGTGAGTTCTTTCCAGCATCCCTTCAGAATGGTAGCATTTCATTTTTCCTTGTCTTCATCACTTCCTTTCCAGAGCACCCCTGTTGTACATGTCATGCTTTTCCAGTCCCCTCTCCTTTTATTAATTTTTCTGTTTGAGTCATATGGAGAGACGTGTCGGTGCAGGCACAGTTTCCTGTTTGCCACTGCCAGAGTTAAGGGCAGCACTGAAACTTAGGGAAATGATCTTAGACCAGCAAAACTAATTAAAGTCTAGGGGGAAGTCTGAAATGCTCAATAAGAAATGGTATGTGACCAAACTGTAGCCTGTTAAAAGCAGGAAAGAACTTAGGCCATGTTGGCAAATGTACGACATATTAATCTGTATCACCCAGCATTAAAAATCTCCCAAGGTAGTTCACTGCAGCACTGGCTGTATTGAGGGGAGGGATGTGTGATCAAAAAAGCATAAATCAATGAGAGAACTATTAAATATGTTACGGAACATCCAAAAGAAGCTATGGGGCTTCTCAGATGGTTCAGTTCAACTCAGCCACATGAAAGAGTTGGTTTGTGTCCAACTCTTTGCAATCCCAGGACTGCATCACGCCAGGCCTCCCTGTCCATCACCAACTCCCAGAGCTTGCTCAAACTCACGTCCATTAAGTCGGTTGGATGCCATTCAACCATATGATCCTCTGTCGTCCCCTTCTCCTCCTGCCTTCAATCTTTTCCAGCATCAGGGTCTTTTCCAATGAGTCAGTTCTTCGCATCAGGTGGCCAAAGTATTGGAGCTTCAGTTTCAACATCAGTCCTTCCAATGAATGTTCAAGACTGATTTACTTTAGGATGGACTGGTTGGATCTCCTTGCAGTCCAAGGGACTCTCAAGAGTCTTCTCCAACACCACAGTTCAAAAGCATCAATTCTTTGGTGCTCAGCTTCCTTTATGGTCCAACTGTCACATCCATACATGACCACTGGAAACACCATAGCTTGGACTAGACGGTCCTGTGGTAAAGAATCTGCCTGCGGTGCACAGAAGACAGAGCTTGGGTCCCTGGGTAAGGAAAATTCCCTAGAGGAAGAAATGGCAACCCACTCTAGTATTCTTGCCTGGAAAATTCCTTGGACAGAGGAGCCTAGCAGGCTACAGTCCATGGGGTTACAAAGAGTTGGACACAACAAGCTAGCGAGTTGAGCTGAAAACAAGCTACAACTAGCAGACTGCCCTTGTGTGAGTTATGAAAAGTGTGTCCTCTGGTGGCTGACAATTTTCAAAAAAAAGAGACAATTCCACCATCACCTCCACTCCACTGCCCCATTCCCCATCCCATCTCCATGCCCATTTCCATTTTCATCCTTGGGTAAAATCTCCGCTTCCATCCTTGGGTAAAACAAAGAGATAAAGGTCTCACAGCCCATGCCAGTGATGCACAAACCTGATTTCAGCCACCAGGACACAATTAACTCACAATATGAAAGGCAAGGAACTATTTAAAAGGTAAAATCTCTGAGATACATTGTTAAGTAAAAACAAAAGGTTCAGAAGAGTGTTTTCTTAATATACAAATATACACATGGGATATTTCTGGGGGGAAAAATTCAAGAAATAGGGTTGTTAATAGTAGTAACACTGAGGTTTGGTATATCAGGAGCCAGATGAGTGAGCCTTGTACATGGACTAGAAGGCCAGATAAGCTTGCTGGAGCAGCAACTGGTGGTATTTTTCCTTCTCCCCTCCCTCCTTACCTTCCTCCTCCTTCTTTCCTTCTCCCCCTTCCCCTTCCTCTGTCTCCCTCTCCTCCTCTCTCTTCTTTCTTTTCAGTTACATGAGTAACTGCATGCTTTGAACTGGAGAGCATGGGCTCTCCATTTGTGTAACTTCCCCCAGTTTCTGGAATAGGACTCAAAACAGAAGAAATGTTTTAAAAAAAAAAGCCTTCTAGAAATAATCTAGACTTTATATTAAAGGACACCATTGACAAGCAGCTTTTACTTAAATCAATAAGAGCTGAGGGCTTGATCTGGTTAATAGCCTCTAGAATTATCTACAAATATTTGACTGAATTACTTGCCTCCAGCTCCAAACCAATATCTTCCTTTGAAAGGGGGAGAGGGGGCTATGGGACAAAGTAGGTCAAGTCTGGGGTTCCCTATTTAAGTTTGCCACTAAGAGTTCCTAGGGCTGTGTGTGTGTGTTCATGCATGGATATATATGTGTGTGTGTATTTATATACACACACACACACATATGCTCTTTGGGAGAAAAGCTATGACAAACCTAGACAGCATATTAAAAAGCAGAGACATCACGTTGCCAACAAAATCCATCTAGTCAAAGGTACAGTTTTTCCAGTAGTCATGTATCTGAGTGAGAGTTGGACTATAAAGAAAGCTGAGTGCTGAAGAACTGGTGCTTCTGAACTGTGGTGTTGGAAAAGACTCTTGAGAGTCCCTTGGACTGCAAGGAGATCCAACCGGTCAAATGTAAAGGAAATCAGTCCTGAATATTCATTGGAAGCCCTGATGCTAAAGCTGAAAGTTTGGCTACCTGATGCAAAGAACTGACTCATTGGAAAAAAACCCCGATGGTGGGAAATATTGAAGGCAGGAGGAGAAGGGGACAAAAGAGAATGAGTGGTTGGATGGCATCACCGACTCGATGGGTGCTGGGGTCCAGCCCTGCTAGGTCCAGGGTGATTTGAAGGGGAGACAGATAGGTGAGGAAAACTTATTTATTTAGAAATATAAAAGAAATTAAGAAGAAATAGTATAGTAGGAAAATTTAGGTGGAGAAAAGAGGCTGAATAACTTGGTTTACGGGGAAAGCCAATAAAATCTCAGGACAACAGATTTGCACCATCTGCGTTGGGCCACTGGCGCCCATTTGAATATCGGAGAGTGCCCCGTCTTGGGCTCTCTCTCTATCACGGAACTTAAAGGCCAGGGCAAGTAAGTAGACGTGGTGAGCCTCCTCGCTCCAGATGGGAATTCAGCCAGAAAATAAAGTAAAGAGGACATGGGAGAAACCAGTCTTTCCAATGACTGGCCCATCCTCCATTGTCCAGAAAGGCCTTATATACTTTTGATTGTACATAGAGATCAATGGGTAATACAAAATTATGCAGCGTCATCAGCCCTGACTCTTATCGAGACCAGGCTTCCTCTCTACATACCTAGTTATATACACAAGTCTTAGGTGATTTACATCATCTTCTGGCCAGAGGGCCAATTGACATTTTATGGCCTTTTTTCTGATAAGAGTTTGTCAACCAGAAGACTTATTTATGTTGTTCTTCCCAAAGTCTGGTGCCACTCTCAGAAAGCACTAAATAAAGTTACATTCTTACATAGCAAAGATACAACAATTTATAACAATGAAAGAAGTACGATGATTCATAACAAAGAAAAGTAATTAACTCAAAAGTCTAGTGTTGCTAACATCAAAACTACTATATACCTTTTCTATATCCCAATTACATTGATTAATATCCTCCCAGGTGCCTAAAAGATAAAGAATATGGAGGCCTGGCAGCAGTCATTGAGTCAACAGTGAAACCCGTCACCAATATGATTTTTAGTTCTTTAGAAAAGGCTCTGTATCTTTAAGATGCTTTAAGCTTTGTGCCTCTTGCAGTTGGGGGGCTGTAAACAACCACAGTTGTCAGGCAAGTTAGAGAGCCATCAGAGGGGGTTTGAGCTGAAACACTCCTTTTTTTTTTTTTTTTTAATGTAAGAGACTGTTAACTGGAGCCCTGAGTTAACTCTTCCCAGAGAAAAGTGGCAGTGTGCAGGCAGACTCTGGTTTTTTGGGGTAGATGTTCAGGAAAACTCAGGGGGAACCCCTGAAGCTAGATCACGCCTTTGCGTTTTGTCTGGCTTCCTTCCTCATGACCACTGCCATGGGCAGGATTCCTCACACTGGTTCCCAGCAGATGGGCATGAGTTTGAGCAAGCTCTGAGAGTTGGTAATGGACAGGGAAGCCTGGCGTGCATCAGTCCATGGGGTCGCAAAGAGTCGGACATGACTGAGCAACTGAACTGAACTGATGCATGTTGTCTTTGGTACTTTGGAGAACCATGATAAATATAATAGATAGGCTAGTTTTCTTTCATTGACTCAAAGTTTTCCTTATTATTCATGTTGGTTTATTTTTGCATATATATTTATAGTCATCTTGTCTAGATAAAATTAAAAATTGGTATCTGTTATTGGAAGCTTATTAAATGTCTAATTCTATAACATATTTAAAATTGATAAGTTGCAAATTTAATTTAGGAAGAATTGAAATCTTTATGATACTGTTGAGTTTTCCTTTTATTGAGGCTTATTTTATACCTTTCAGGGTTATTTTACACGTTTTTTCACTCATCCAAACATTTCTTAAGATTATTCTTGTATGTTGTCTTTTCATTCTTTATCCTAATACATATATTCTTATATGATATAACCATATATCTTTTGTCCATCATACGTTCTGTTCATTGTTTGCATACAAGAAAGCTACTGATTTTTTTAATATTCATTTTGTCCTGCAACACTTTTTAAAATTTTTTGTTTGTGGGAGTTTTCCAGCTGGTTTCCTAGTTTTCCAGGTATAGAATCCTATCACCTGGAAACACTGATAGTTTTGCCTTCTCTTTTTCTGTCTTTATACAGCAAGTTCAGTTCAGTTCAGTCGTCAGTCATGTCCGACTCTTTGCGACTCCATGAATTGCAACACACCAGGCCTCCCTGTCCATCACCCACTCCCAGTGTTCACTCAGACTCACGTCCATCGAGTTACTTAGCTTTAAAAAACTGCTTTGCTTTAACCAACTATGATATTACATTAGTGGTGATAATGGGCAAAATTGTCCTGTCTCTAACCTCAGTGGCAATACCTCTAGAATTTTACCTCTAAGAAAAATGCTGACTTTGGGGATGAGATAGAAAATTATTATATGTTAAGAAAGAATTCATCTTGTATTATTTTAGACCAGATTTTCACTGCAAATGTCTGCTGAATTTTCTCAAATTACTTTTCGGTAGTTATAGAATGATGAGAGGATTTTTCTCCTTAGATCTAATGATAATTTTTATTAATAGATCTAATAGTAATTCACCCAGGCATTCCTGGGAGGGGAGGGAATGTCTTCACGAGGATGCAGTCTTGCTTTAATTTTTTCTATATGTGTGAAATATAACATACATATAGAAAGGTGAAGACACATATGTATATTACAAGTAGTAACTTATAACCACTACCCAGATCAAAAATCAGAACATTGCTAGCACCGCACTTAAAACTACAAAACACTGTTAAAGAAACTAAAGAATGCCTAGATAGATGGAAGATAAACCATGTTCAAGAGTCAAAAGACCCCATATTAATAAGATGTCAATTCTCCCCAAACTGATCTATAGGTTCAATGCAAATCCAATAAAAATTCCAGCAGATTATTTTGTAGAAATTGAAAAATATTTTCTAAAATTGATATACAAATACAAAGATTTTTGAATAACAACCAACTTTGAAAAGTGAAGAACAAAGTGGAAGAATACCTGATTTCAAGACTTACTGTAAAGCTACAGTAATCAAGAGAGTATGGTATTGGTGTAAAGACAGGCAAATGGATCAGTGAAATAGAACAGAAAGTCCAGAAATAGAGCTACAAATACATAAACTACTGATTTTCAACAAAAATGCATAGAAAATTTAGTAATAAAGGATAGTTTTTCTAATATATTATGCTAAGATTGGATATGCATAAGAAGAGGTAAAAGAAAAACTTTGTTCCATACTTGACACAATATACAAAAATTAACTCAAATGGATCATAGATATAAATGTAAAACTGAACACTAAACAACTTCTGAAGAAAACATAGGAGCAAATCTTGATGACTTTCGATTAGGCAAATAACTATTAGATATGACATCAAAAAGCATTACCTACTAAAAAATTGATAAACTGGATCTCAAGAAAATTAAAAACTTCTGTTCTTTAAATGGCACTGTTAAAAGAATTAAAAATAAGATCCAGACTAGGAATAAGATTTTTCAAATCATATATCTGATAAAAGACTTAAACACAGAGTTTTAAAGAACTTTCAAAACTAAGAAAATAAGCAAACTTTTAAATCAGCAAAATACTTGAATAGACACTTCATCAAGATAATGATAAATAAGCACATACAAAGATGTTTAACATCATTAGTTATTACTGAAATACAAACTAAAACAAAAATGAAATATCACTACATACATTTTGGAATGGCTAAGTTTAAAAAGCTTAATAATATCAAGTGGTGGTAAAGACAGGAAATAATACCAATGCTGGTAGGTATGTAAAATGGTACAACCACACTAGAAAATAGTTCGGCAATTTCTTAAAAGTTAAGTATACACTTTGCATATGATACAGCCATTTTAGTTCTAAGTATTTTCCCAAAGAAATTAAATATCTGTTCATACAAAAACTTGCAAAAAAATTTCATATCAGCTTAAGTTACAATTATCAAAAACCATTAATAGAAATGACCAAGACATCCATCAACAGGTAAGTGGATAAACATTTATAGTATGTCCATAAAAAGATGTACTACTCAGTAATACATATAGAACAATATGGATGAATCTCAAAATAATTATGCTGAATGAAATAGGCAAAACAAGGGAAAAAGCACAGGTTGTATGATTTTATTTATAAGGGAATTATAAATCTAAAGTGATAGAAATCAACCATGACTGCCTGGGAATGGGGACCAAAAAAGGCACAAGAAAACTCAGGAGAATGATATTATCTTGATTGGGGTCATAGTTTCATTGCTGTGTACACACACACACACACACACACACACACATGTAGAATTTTCATATCATTAATACATAAAACTTATCAAACTGCATATTTTAAATATGTGAGGATTACTGTATGTCAATTATACTTCAAATAGTAACAACGACCAACATATTTGTTTTCTGACATGCCTTTGGGTTGATAAATTAGCAATGGCCTACTTGATCTAGGATAGACTCAGATGTGACAGCTCAGATCAGTGCCATAGGCTCTCTTATCCTCCAGCAGTCTGCCCCCAGCTTATTCTCAAGGCGATCTCACATTGTTGGTTGTTGTGATTTTTATAAAGAAGCTCGCTCATATGTTGCTATCGTAATACTCATTCACTCCAGTTTTCAATTTGTTGGATCTGGTTGGGTAAACATTGTAGCCTCCAATCGGGCTGCCTGAAAGTCTAGGCCACCATCTCAATAAAATTCCATAAAAGATACCAGAAACTGTTTCACAGATGGCATAGATAAGATGGAGGAAGTGGAAGGCTTTTACTATTCCTAATTTCTATGAATCAAACTTTACCTTGGGCATTAGATTTCAATTTAAAGATGAAATCTGAGGCAGTTTAAATTTCAATCCAAATCAAGAAAAAAAATTTTTGTGTATCCAAGATCACATACTAAACACCAAAAGTCATTTCACAAAGTTTATGAATGCCTGATTTTAAAAATTTATTAGAACAGTTTGATCTAGGGAAGGTCAATCAGTAGCATTATCTACTTGCTTATACTTATTTGTATAGGCAGTTTCCAGACTGTTAATGAATTGTGTTCCTAAAGTTCATATGTAAGTCAACAATGTAGAAATCAGATTGCATTTTTTTCATGGAAATGATTCAACAAATGCTTCCAAGGGGCTAATAAAGTCCACTTAACACACAATGGCTAAAATATAGTACAAAGAATAAAAGAGACTTCCCTGCAGTTTTTTAAAAAATTAAATGTTTCTGAATAAAACATCTGACAAATTCCAACTCAGTAATCCATTAGAATTCTCTTCCTGCATGCCCTCTGAAAATGGAAGAGCAATATAAAGATTTATTTACCAACAGATACAAACTATGTCACTTGCTTTAGAAGGCAGAATCAACTATAGACATATTTGGTTTTAAATAACAAGTTGTTTTCATCTTTCTACACATATAAAGGATATTCAACCTGTGCATTTTAAAAATCACAGGAATATTTCCAAATATAATATATAGTTCAGAATTTCTATACTAAAACTGAAAATAAAAATTATGCATAAATTTAAGTCCTCGGCTCAAAATCTTCTAATGATATTCACAGTAGAAGTCAAAGTCATTAAAATGGCCTATAACATTCCACATGATCTGCCCTCATCCCCTTATCGCTAAGGCTTTGTCCCCTTCATCTTTCCCCAAAGTGTGCCAACTGACCTTGGTCTCCTTCCTTTCTCTCCAGTAGGATAAGCACATTGCTGATTCATGGCCTTCGCTCTTGTTGTTCCCTCTAATCGGAGCACACCTCCCCTGGATATCTACATGGCTCCCTCAGTCCTTCAAGGTTTTGCCCAAATGTCGCTTTTCATCCGGGGCTTTCACTTATCATCCCATGGAATAGAGCAAGCCCTATCCCTCCTCCTGCCTCTACCCTTACTCTCATCATTCTTCCCCACTTAACTGTCCCCCATGTAACTTTTCACTTTAAACACATTATACAATTCACTTATTTTCTGTTTGTTATCTCACTACAACCAGCACTAACATGTCAACTCCATGATAACAGTGATTTTATGTCTTCTGGTCATTTCTGCAGGACCCAACACCCCCATGTTTCAGAATTCTGCATAAACAACTTTTCCAACTTATTTCATGATCTATACACCCATTTCTTTCACAGCATGTTTTTTATTTGACTGTCTCCTTTAAGTCTTCCGCATAAAGGGAACAGATTGTCTTCTCTTTGGCAAAAATTTATCTGGAAATAACTAATGAGCTATCAGAATTGCAGATGGAAAATTCATTGTTGTAACAGCCTTTCAAATAATTATTGGTCTTCAAATCATTCTTGAAAAATTCATGTTTTCCATATCCCTATACAGTGGCATAAATTTGGTTGAAGCTGTTCTCTGATCAATACTGATTTGAATTATACAATTGTGTCATGGTTTAGCACCCTGTAGAATTAAATATGTCATCAAAAAAGTATCTATTCATGGATAGCATGTATTATATTACTTAAAATCTAAAATCACATCTATTATATGTAAAAGATTCAGTTCAATGATTTCTTGCCATTCAATTTCATTGAATTAAAATTTTACTACTTCCTAAAATCTGCTTTTTTTCAATTAATCTGGATAAAAACCAACCCCAATCACTGTCATGAATAAATCTACACCAGAGCTTCCAAGGACTTTTTTTTAGTATAGCAACTCTGTCATTTGTTGGTGTGATTTCTGTAATGCAGCTCTGTTCATATGTTGCTATCTAAAACTCATTCACTCCAATTTTCAATTCATTGGATCTGGTTGGGTAAACACTATAGCCTCCAATCAGGCAGCTAATGGTTCCAAATTGAGAAATAGTTTTTTGCAAGGCATATAAAATCTGAGGTGGGAAACAAATTCAAAAAACTTAGCTTGGGAGCTAAAGGACATATATTGTGTTCTGTCTATATTTTCATACAAATCTTTCACATTTTATGGTTTGGATATTTAATGTCAGTCCTCCACACCTTTTTCAAGTGTCCATCACTCAGAAAACAAAGATGAGTTAAACATATTCTGAAGTACTCTTCTTCACAGGGCTCTTATGAGTTTTGAAATTTAGAATACATATATCACTTAATTTTTTCCAGCTAAATAAACATATTATAAATAACAGTATACCTTTAATAATCACTGATGATACAGTAAAAATATATTGAAAACATACTTTTGAAGGAATATAAAAAATCCATTGAAATAGAAATCACACTGAATGTGTATCATGACTCATCCTCATATGTAATAAAAATATGGATCTATAATAATAAAAAAAAACTCCCTGCAAACAAAAGCTCAAGACCAGATGTCTTCACTGAGGAATTCTACCAAATATACAAAGAAGAATTTATACCTATCCTCCTTGAACTCTTCCAAAAGACTGAAGAGGAGGGAACACTCCCAAAGTCATTCTAATAAGCCACCATGACTCTAATACCAACATCAGAAAAAAGCACTACCAAAAAAGAAAATTACAGGAATATTTTTGCTGAATATAGATGCAAATCATTGATAAAATATTAGCAAATCTAATTCAACAACACATAAAAAAATCATACACCTTGATCAAGTTGGAGTCACTCCAGGGTCACAAGGATGGTTCAACACAGGCAAATCAATCAATGTGATACACTAAACAAAAGAAAAGAGAAAAATCACATGATCATCTCAATAGATGCAGGAAAAAATGTAATAAAATTCGACATCAACTCATGATAAAAACTCTCTCCAAAGTGGGTAGAGAGGGGACATATCTCAACATAATAAAACCCACTTATGATAAACTCACAGAAAACATAATAATCAATGGTGAAAAACTGAACGCCCTCCCACTGAATTCTGGAAAAAGACCACTTCTATACCACATAATATTGGAAGTCCTGGCCACAACAATCAAACAAGAAAAAGAAATAAAAGGTATCCAAATGGGAAGGGAAGAGATAAAATTGCCATTATATGGAGATGACATGATACTCTATATAAAAAAACATATAGAATTCACACAAAAACTACTAGAACTGATCAACAAATTCAGCAAGATATCAGGATATAAGATTAATGCACAGAGATTTGTTGAATTTCTTTACTAACGTTGAAATATCAGAAGGGAAAAGTAAAAAAAAAAAAAATCCTATTTAAAATCTCATCAAGGTATAACAATTATAAATATTTATGCACCCAACATAGGAGCACCGCAATATGTAAGAAAAATACTAACAACTATGAAAGGGGAAATTAACAATAACACAATNGGGAGAGGGGAGAGTGAGGAGGGGGAGGAGGGGGAGAGGGAGAGAAGATGGAGAAGGGGGAGGAGGGGAGAAGGAGGAAGAGGAAGAGGAGGCAGCCCATCTCAGGCACAGACCACTCTGGGGAAGCCAGACACCAGGCCTGGTGGAGTGTGAGAATTCAACTGCTGGTGAGGAGTTAGGGCTTTTGAAGAGCACCTCTTTACATAAGGACTGTGATAAGATAGCAGTATTTATGGTGAAAGGATCATATTACTAGGGTTCGGATTAGGGTTAGGGTTATTAGATAAAATGGTCTGTATAGTCAAAGCTATGGTTTTTCAAGTAGTCCTTTATGGATGTGAGACTTGGACCATAAAGAAGGCTGACCTCCGAAGAATTGATGCCTTTGAACTGTGGTGTTGGAGAAGAATCTTGAGAGTTCCTTAGACTGCAAGGAGATCAAACCAGTCCATCCTAAAGGAAATCAACCCTGAATATTCACTGGAGGGACAGATGCTGAAGCTGAAGCTCCAACTTTGGTCACCTGATGCAAAGAGCCAACTCACTAGAAAAGACCCTGATTGATTGAGGGCAAGAGGAGAAGAGGGCAGAAGAGGATGAGATGGTTGGATGGCATCACCGACTCAATGGACATGAATCTGAGCAGACTCCAGGAGATAGTGGAGGGCAGGGAAGCCTGGCGTGCTGCAGTCCATGGGGTTGCAGGGAGTCAGACACAACTTAGCAACTGAAGAACAGCAATAGGTAAAGAGATGGTTAGAGCAGGGACCCTCCAAACGCACAAGCATCAGGTCACCCCGAGCGCCCCGTCCCATAAACCTGCACTGCTGGGCTGTGTTTCTGGTTCAGTGGGTCTAAGCCTGAGAATCTGCATTTCTGAGAAGTGACCACGTGATGCCAATGCTGCTGGTGCAGGGACCACACATGGACTTGGGAAGCATCACATTAGCTAATCTGCTCCGACTCCACAAAGTCGCGTGCCATGAACCTCACTCAGCATTTGTTCTAGAAAGGCAGAACAAAAACCAGGTCCCGCCAGCTGAAGCCCTCATCAAAAATAAACTTCAGGCTTGTATCCAACCCAACCCAAGTGATTTATCCAACCCAATCCACTTTATTTCCTCAAGTTATTTTTGCTTCTTGTGAATTATTTTTTTAAGGACAAAAAGGCAAAGACAATTTCTGAAGAATACTAACTCGGTCTCTGAAGTATAAGGATGACGTCTGAGGCAAGTCACGTCAAACGCAAAGTAAAACAAATCAAACTAAGCCCAAGATATAAACAACTTCAAAATAATTTAGGGAGGAGGAAGGGAAGAAGTCAAACCAGAGCTCCGTGACTCAGCCCACGGGGACCCACTGGGTTCAACTCCACGCGGAAAAGTGCCACTTATCAGAATCTCTGAAAGTTGCAACAGGGGTAGGTTGATGCCGCCACTCTTTGTTAGAACATTTCATTCTTTCCTCTTATCTCTAAGGCCCTTACACTGAATGGAAATGTTTTAAGAAAGAAAAGGACTAGGAAGATTAAATCTCAAAATCGGCAGAAAGGCCGGACAGCTGTGAGAGAGGCAGAGGACTGTGCCCCAGATATGACACCAGGGCTACAGACGACCCAGCTGGACGGCAGAGAAGCCGGCATGAGGAGACAGGATGGAATTAACGTCTTAATTTCAGGGGCGAAGTTAACCTTCAATGTTTAAATAAAAATAGGATTTGGACTCACCTACTGGATATCTAGAAGCACTCCCCAGAGCCAAGACCTCAGCAAAGTCCTTTCCTGACTCTGGCCGGACCCTCTGTCCTGACCTCCTTCCTTCCCTATGCAAACCCCTCACCCCCAAACTTCAAGTAAGGAAAGGCTCCCCAGCAGCGTGTGTGGGAGACAGAGACGAGCTGACTCAGGACACGCCGGAGACGTGAGGCTGAAGAGACGACCGATGGCAGTGAAGGCAACCGCAGCCCTGAGCCCCGAGCACAGAAAGCGCATCGTGAGCGGTCCCCGAGCTCTGCGCGCGTCACCTCCTGTCTCGTGGCCTCCCTCTCACAGCGGGTCCTGCCCACCGGCTCCCTTCATGAGCCGCAGAGGCTCGGGGAGAGGGAGCGATGGGCTCTCCCAGCACGGGGAGCGTAGCCTGTGTTCCCGGGTGAGTGTCCACCACCAAGGTTCTCCTACCGACTTCCCGGTATTCCCGAACAACGGGCAGCCACCCTCTTCACACTATCTGGACATTAAATAGATACTAAGCCACACCATTTCCAAATTTTTAGAAGCCTTTTTTTGAGGGGGTGGGGCTGAGCTTCATGACTCATGAGATCTTAGTTCCCTAACCAGGGATTGAACCCGGGCCCTGGCAGTAAAGGCACTAAGTCCTAAGCACTGCACAGCCAGGGAACTCCCTGGAAGCCATCTTTAAAGAGAGTGAGGGGAAAGGACAGGATGTATGAGGCTGATGTATTCTGACTGTCATTCACAGTGACATCGGGGACCAGGCACTAGATGCTGGGTGTCTGACCCCTGCCCCGTCGTGTGCCAACAGAATTCCCTAACGGGGGCTTGGAACTAGGCTGCCCACGTTCAAGTCTGCTCTGCACCTCACTAGTTATATGGCCTCGGCACTCAGCCAGCTTCACTATGCCTATTTCCCACCTGTCAGGAGATGTTGGCAATATTACTGATTTCCTAGAAGAGATAATTCATTTAAAACTCAGCTCAATAAAAGCATTTATTTTTTTATTATTCTTCAAAACTTCTCAATGAAGTATTTATATTATCCTTGGTTGCCTCCTTCATTTTATAGTTTCATTTCTCTAGCATAATTTAATCTCTTACTAATCTGATTCTTCTAGCAAATTTGCAATAAAACTGCAGCAAACGATGAGAAAAAGAGGGACTTCCTTGGTGGTCTAGCAGTTAAGTTTATACACACTTTCAACATAAGGGATGCAGGTTTGATCTCTGGGAGGGGAACTAAGCGATGCCAAAATATAAAAAATAAAAATTAAAATATTCTTTTAAAAGATGAGAAAAAGAAGTGATGGAAAAAATAGGTAAGTCTAGAAAAAGTCAAATTTTAATAAAAAATCATACATTGTGGTCTTCTGACATTCAGATCAAGAACCAGGGAGAGACAGAAATAGAGGCTAGAAAAAAAAATGCAGAATTTAGAAAGAAATGATTCTCATTTCCACCAGTTCCTATTTCTAGGACTCTCTGACAAAGGCCCCCTGGCCTTCCTTTGTTTAATCTCTTTTATCACTAGCACAGGAGGCGTCTGGTCATCCATGGCTGCGCGTCTTTCTGCTCAGCTCACTTGGGCTCTGGGAGCTGAGTAAAACCGAGAACAAGTGCTCGGGTGGACAGGGCATCTCTCTGCTCCAGGTGACTTCCCACCTGGTGCTCCGGGGCCCACCCGGGCCACGCGAAGGCTTCAGGAGACGCACAGACTGGGGTGGGGTGGCCTCCACACTGGAGAACTGCTTTCCTCTGCCTCTGCTTTTTGTGTTTTTAATGGATCATGGAAACAGCCTTTGACAAACACACTTCACATCTGAATGATCAAGCTGGAAGGGCCATCAGGCTGCTGTTGTCTGAGGCAAGGGTCTTGCCTCTCTCCAGCTCACCATGACACTTACCTTGCATTTTTCATGTAACTTAAAGCAGCTGTGATGCTTCACCGCTCCCCCCACCCCTGCCCCTGAAATTGGAAAGCCCTGACCTCAACTCTTCAAAGCTCTAAGAGCCATGTTCTGAAGGCTGCGAAGACGCCAAATTAGAAGGTTACGCAGTGCTATGAATCACGGCGGGGTGCGGCACATCCCCGGAGGCTCAGTGGTAAAGAATCCGCCTGCAATGGAGGGTGTAATGGGTCTGGGCTGGGAAGCTCCCGGGCGCCTCGGGGCAGCTATGCCCGTGCACCTAGAGCCCGTTCTCCGCAACAAGAGCAGCCAGCTCGGCGACAAACCCGAGCACCGCACTGGAGGGCAGCCCTGGCTCTCCGCAGCCAGAGAAAGGCCACGCGCGGCAAGGAAGACCCAGGGCAGCCAAAAAGAAAAAAGAAATAGAACTAAAAAGAACCATTCAGAAAGAGTGAAGTACACAAACATATAGTTAATACGGCTATTAAAGCCTGAGAAAAACTGCCTTGAGAAAACCCCGCTGGCGAAATTAATAAGGATTTCCCCCACTTCGGAAGAGGGTGCTTTTGACTGTAAGGACGCACCATTTAGCAGAAGCTTTATCTTTTCAACAGAGACAGGGAGACTTCTGTCAGATATGGCCCATAAGTGAATATGAATCCTTAACTGACATTAGCGAGAAGGAAAACATCACCGCAAGCCTCTCCGCTGACGCTGACCGACACCCCCAAGATGACGGGTGTGTCAGGATCCGGCTGTAGGAGGCCCATCCCAGAGAGAAATGGGCACCCCTCTCCACCGTCTTCTCTGCAGAGACTCGGACAGAGATGCTGAGTGAGGCCCCTACGAGCTCATCAACACGGAGATGTGCGCAAATACCAATACTGCGTGAAAGGGCTTTACCTACTAAAAATGTTAAAGAAAGGGACTTTTAACCAGGCCCCACCCCAAGCCCTTGGGAAAAAAGAACACAGGCCATCAGAACTGGAAGAAAAGGAGTAATTCTGAAAAGAAAAGTATCACTGGTTTGAGGATCCGGGGGACAAAAAAAGCACAGCTCTAGTGACTGGACTTACTGGTCTGATGAGCTCTGGGGGTCGGGGGGGATATTTGTGGTGTGGACACCTGACAGCCCCTCAACCCTGTCTGGGGGTGAGGACCTACTGTTCACACGTACCCCCTCCTCCTCCGCCCCCAGGTCCCCAGCTCGGGGAGGTTTGGGCTGGCACATCCCGTCCTGTGACTCAGCACCAGGAAGGGGATGTTAGTCGTCTCCGGCTTTTCTATTTCACACCTCTCTTAAATATGTAAAACAAGTAACTGCACTTCCTAGTCTTCTCTCTGCTCCGTACTACGAGTAGAGCAGCGCTTCTGGCTGGCGGCCAGCAATAGCGCCAGGCCCAAGTCCACCACCCAGGCTGGACCCTCACACGCCCGCCGGCCGAGGGCTCTTACCTGGGGCTCCGGTGTACATGATGGAGAAGACATTGATGGCGAGGTGGCAGCGTAGAACACGGGAAGCGCCCGGAGGCCGTTGGGAACGGGGTCCTCCTGTGGGGTAAGGAGATGAGGGGGCAGGTCAGGACTCCAGGGGGTGTCTGCAGGTGGGCAAGATGGCATGCAGTGCTGCTCGGGGGGGGTCCCTCCCGGGGCTGTGTGCACCCCCAGACCCAGCGCTGGGCTGGGCTGTCCCTCCCACATGAGCGCTGTGTCAAAGGGCCGCCATGGGGACCAGCAGAAACATCAAAGCACAGGGACCGCGTGGGCTGGCAGGACACGTGGGGACAGAGAAGGGCTGCTGGGGAGGCCAGCTCCCAGGACCCAAGCCCCGAGCTGGCCTCCCCTTCAGAACCCTGAGCGCTCGCTATTCTAACAATGTGCACGCTGGCCCCCTAAAATCCACCTTCCACAAGTATTTTCAGGCCTGACTCTCTGAGGACGCCCTGAGAAAGTCAAGTGACTTCAGTACCACGGCGTTACTACTAGATTTTACGTGACACATGTTTGCTGTGTTGAAATACATAAAGTAAATACAGAACTATGTGCTGCTGCTAAGTCGCTTCAGTCGTGTCTGACGCTGTGCGACCCCATACACGGCAGCCCACCAGGCTCCCCTGGCCCTGGGATTCTCCAGGCAAGAACACTGGAGGGGATTTCCATTTCCTTCTCCAGCGCATGAAAGAGAAAAGAGAAGGGGAATTCGCTCAGTCGTGTCTGACTCTTCACGACCCCATGGACTGCAGCCTACCAGGCTCCTCCGCCCATGGGATTTCCTAGGTAAGAGTACTGGAGTAGGGGGCCATTGCCTTCTCCAACTATGTGCTACAAGTTTCCAAATCTTTTCACAAGGTAGAACATATCACCTTCAACTGTGACAGTGAAAAGAACTGTGGGCTCTTTGTCTAAGAAAACATTTTTTTTTTAAACAACTTTAAGCTTCTGGTACAACATTTCCTAAATCTAACGTTTCAAGAAGAACAGTACTGCATGTGTTTAAGGCAAAATATCACCCGGGAGAAATTAGAAATTTAGAGTTTACAGAGGACAAATGTAGAGTTTGAGGGTTTGGATCCACAGAGAATTCTGAAGCAAAAATATGAACTGGCAACTCAACGCAGCACTCACACATAGGTGTTGCTTAAATAATTCCAAAAGGGGCTAATTTCTAATGACTGTGTAAAACACTCTTGTACATTGATATGAATCTATTACCTACCCTATTAAAAGGAAAATCAAGTCTAAACATTTCATTTTTTTTTTAGGTCTAAACATTGATGAGAGCTACAGAAGTCAGGATCAGTAGCACGTGTGCATGCTAAGTCAGTGTGGTCATGTCCAACTCTTTGCGACCCTATGGGAGTAGCCCACCAGGCTCCTGTGTCCACGGGATTCTCCAGGTTAGAATACTGGAGCGGGCTGCCATGCCCTCCTCTTGATGCGAACTACGGAAGTCAGGATCAGGAAAGACTATCTCAAAGGTTCCTACTGTCAAATGCAGACGTGTAGAAATTAAGCCCTTTGCAGAACATAAACGCACCAAGAGCCTGCCTAGAAGGTCTCTAGCGGCCCCCAGCACTCGTCAGGAGGCTGGAGTGAATGGAGTGAGATGTGAGGACCACTGAGATCAGGGGTAGGAGGTGACACAGCTGCATGGGAGTCCGGCCAGGCTCAGAGGCTGGCAGGTGAAGGGCAGGTGTGAAGGGGCGGGCAGGGCCTGGGAGGAGTGCACCATCCCCTGATCTGCCATGGGCCCGGGACAGGAACCCGGGCTGAACCAAAAACAGAACGCCCATATGCTCACATGCCTACCACCTCTGCTTCCAAACTGTTCTTTTCTGGGGACAACAGCTGCTAAAGATAGACTCCCAGCTGGTAACTTGTGAAGGTGTAAAGTCTTCTGTTTGTGTGCTGTAACTGAATCACCTTATGTTTTCTTAAATAACCTACTCTCTCTATTTTTTGCCTCGCCACAAGGCATGCAGGGACCCAGTGCCCTGACCAGGGATCAAACCCTCAACCCGTGCATTGGAAGTATGGACTCTAACCACTGGACCACAGGGAAGTCCCAGAGAACTTATTCTTAACACACAATGACAGCTGTCTCAGCAAGCCCCATCTCCTTTCCTCCTCCTTTCTTTCCTTCCTTCCATCCACCCATCACCTGTCACCCATCCAAGCAGCCTTTGTTCTCTCTCAATAGACACTCAACCGGCGCCTTGGAAGGGCTGGGCAGAGCTGGGCGCTGCCTACACATGTGAACAGGGAGTCATAGTGTCCACTCTCAACAGACCTCACAAAGAGTGAACCAGGAGCCAAGCAGGAAATAAATCCCTGCATGATGCGAGAGTGCAGTGGTGAGAAGGCAGGCGCTTGTGGGGACACAAAGGGAGGAGCCCAGTGGAAGCTGGGGTGGGAGGCGGGGCTTCCTGGGGAGGGACACCTGGGGGCGGAGGAGGGGCAGGAGCCCGCCTGGCAGGGATGCCCGAGGCAGCAGAAATAAAAGGAGGAGGCTTACCAGGCACCTGCCAAGATGCTAACAGGCCCCGGCACAGCAGGAGCCGGGGAGAAGAGATGGTCAGTGTGCGATTACCCAAGAGACCTCAGCCTGACTCGAAGAAGAGCCGTGTAAGGACACAGCTCCAGGCAGGCACGTCCGATGGGCTTGGTGTGTGCCGAGTGACCAAGGGCAAGCGGCAGGGCTTAGAAAGCACTGCAGCAACCCCTGACGTTCCCCTAGAGCACTGAGCTCAGTAGTTCTCATTTTCATCTCATTTTAATTTTGATTAAAAAAATGTACCCCCATAGGTGTAGTTCCCGCTCTTTATCTTGTCCTTAAGGACAGGAAAAAAAAAATCCAGTGTCTCACGCTTCCCTTCCCTCTTAGAAAACAGAAAATACCTTCCAGCTGGGTAAAAAAATTCTCCAGTTGTTTTTAGTGCTGGGCAGTTTCAAAATCGTAACACTATCTCACTCTATTCTGTTTACCGGTCACAAAATCATTGTCTTTCCTTTTTGAGGTGTGAGCATTAGTGCCCAGGAATGCTGACCAGTGAACTAAGTCATGCAGGGCACCTCGTGTCCAGTCCTGGTTCTGAGGGGCCCCTGGGCACTCCACCCGAGTCCTCAGCCTGGTTTATAATAATGTCTGATTCCAACATCGGGGGCTGTGCCTTAGTAATTATCCCCCTGAGCCCTCTCACTATTAATTTTTATTGAGCAGAACCAAACTTAGTTCTAAAACTTAACTAAAAAAGATAACAAACTCGCTTACCTTTTTTAAGATGAACATTCTGATCAGTACAAACAGCACGCCAGACATGAAACCAGACAACAGTGGAGATATAAACCAAGAAGCAACTGAATAATTAAAAGAAAATCTAATGAATGTTAAAATTCTACACAATTCAGGTCCTATTTACACAAAAAGCGGTAACTAACATACAGCACACACATTAACAAACATTCCTAGAATTATTCACCTTTAACTCAGAACTCAACAAACCCACTGACCTCCACACGGGGGTCACCACCCTCAGACACAAGCCCCACCCCGAGAAGCATGAACTCCTCCAGCCCACCATGCACGCGGCCACCCCAGCTCCGACCTCTGCAGACGATTCCTCTGATTCCCACTGAGCCCCTTCCCGTGCCAGCTGCGGGGCTAGCTGAAAAGCAGGCCCCATCCCTTTCATATTCCAAGGCCAGCCTGGCACTGTTCCGCAGCCTCTGGCCACGCACTAGAAACATCTGCGGGAGTTTCTAAAAACCAGTTAATGCTCTGGCTCCAGCTACAGAATTCTGCTTTCAAAGGTTTGGAAAGGGGTTTGGGCACTGATATCTTTATTGCTCTCCCAGGTAATTCTAAAGTGCAGCCGGAATTGAACCACTGTTTCAGGAGCCGGGGATCTCGGGTGAGCTTCCCAGGATCTTGGGCGAGCCTCCCAGGATCTCAGGTGAGTTTCCGGGGACCTCAGGTGAGCTTCCAGGGAGTTCATCTGAGTTTTCTGGGATCAGGTGAGTTCTCTGGCCATTTGTGTCCTGCCTGGCAGGTCAGGCGTCTGTTCAGGCCTCAGAGGCCACTATGATCATGAAACGATGGAGATGGGTGAGAGAGTGTTTTTCGCAATGGGCATGTGGGTACTTATGGGGTCTGATGGATTTTCCTCTCGCTGAAGAAGTCAGAGGCAGGAAGCAAGCTATCAGACCTCTCCAAACAGTCCCCACTGGGCAGCCCACAGTGCAGAAGGAACACCTGGTAGGCTAGGCGGGGACTCCTGGATGCAGTGGGGGTGAGCACCTCACTTCCACACTTCCCCAGCACCAGGAACGCTGACTCCTGGACAAGGGCCCAAAGTTTTTCTCTGACTATAGACTGATTTCAACCAGGTAAATTTCTTAACTCCCTGTGAACAGCAGATAAGACACTGGTTTTCAAAGCTGAATGACAATGCGGCATTTGATAAGAGCATCCAGAGTTTAAAAAAAAAAACAAAAAACGCCTAACAGTTCACCATCTTTGCTAACAGAAATTTTAAGGGAAAACACATTATCAGCATACATGAACATTTAAAGGAAAAAACATAATGGTAACTTTTAATAACACTTACTCTAGAAAATGTAAACTTTCCTTCTTATACGTAAAAGAAAATGCCAATTACCAATCTTGACCAGCTCCATCCACTGCACACCTTGGGTACCAATTGCGACGAGGGAGAACCCTATGGTGGCCCCGACGATACAGTGAGTCCCCGAGATTGGGAGCCTCAGGAAGGATGCGATGAGCTGCCAGACAGCTGAGCCTGTGGGTGGAAGATAAGAGACAAAGACAGAGGCAAGTCAGGGACACGGTGCAGTGTCTCAGATCACCACAGAAGGAAGAAACCCAAATTACAGTCCTCCTTCCCCACCCCTCCCTGGGGTTAATTGTCTCCGGATTGTTTCTCAGCAAAGTCCCGACAGAAACCACTCAAATAACTTTAGGCAAAGGAACGTTCTTCAACACAGAAGGGATAATGATGATTTATTCAGGCGAAAGTCTTCAATAGTATGAAAAGAAAACGCCAGCTACAAGTTGATTCTGTCATGTTTAAGCAAGGATGCAGGTGATAGTGAGTTCTGATGTGAAGTGTGGCCAGGACCAAGCGGGAGATGGAGAACCAATGAACGTGGAGAAACAGGAAAGGCTGTGCATCAGAGAAGATTTTGCTGTAGTTAGCATCTTTTGGTTGCATCATAAGGAGACTGGAGACAGGCTGTATGCTAATATATATTATATATTAGTATACTAATCTGTATACTAATACTGTATGCTAATCGATACAAAAGAAGGCAGAACACAAACATCAGATCACAGTATTAGGACTTCGCTGGTGGTCCCATGCTGTGCTTAGTCACTCAGTCATGTCCGACTCTTCGCGACCTGATGGACGGTAACCTACCAGGCTCCTCTGTCCATGGGATTCTCCAGGCAAGAATACTAGAGTGGGTGGCCATGCCCTCCTCCAGGGTAGCTTCCCAACCCAGGGATCGAACCCAGGTCTCCCTCACTGCAGGCGGATTCTTTACTGTCTGAGCCCCCAGGAAAGCCCTGGCGGTCCAGTGGTTAAGAATCTGCCTGGCAACGCAGGGGACACAGGTTTGACCCTGGTCCGGGAAGATCCCACATATCGAGGGGAAACTCAGCCCATGAATCACAACTACTGAACCAGCGCTCTGGAGGCTGTGCTCCACAAGAGAAGTCACCGCAAACAGAAGCCTGGGAGCCACACCCAGTGAGCAGCCCCCGCTCACTGCAATTAGAGGAAAGTCCGAGCAGCAGTGAAGACCCAGTGCAGCCAAAAAAATAAAAATCACAGTGTTGTACACCTAAAACCGGTATTACCAATATGTCACGTCAATACACTTCAATAAAAAAAAAGAGTGTAATTCCATGTTGCTTTTCATATTTTTCCTCTCCCATGAGAAGCAACCGTGATACGAACCCCCACACTGGGCACCTACCCCCAGCCCCTGCCTGGCCGCCAGGCCTTTTCAGTCTGCTCCCTCCAAGCTTGCTAACTCTCAGGAGTCAAGAGGATCCCTGGGTTTTGGCTTTGTGTCCTTTCACCTCAACTTCACCACCCTCTTCTAGCTTCATGTTTTTCTGGGCCAGAGTTCACTCCAGATATTTTCATAAGCAGATCAGGTTTTGCAGGGAGTATTAAAAGCATCAGCTGGGGAGAGATCGCTTTCAGAAACAGTTGTTGAAAAGCTCACGAAAGACTGCAGGGGAACAAAGGGGCGGGCTGATAAACAGGGCACGTCATTAATCCCAAACGTTAATTCTGGAAATCTGGTTGCTTGGCAGCAGCAGTGCCTTCAAACAGACCCCTGGCATTTTCTCCAAAAATATCTGTGCTACAGAGGCTCATGAGAGGTCCCAGTTTGTGTAGCAAGGGGACAGCTGCTCTGGGAGTGCTGGGCACCATGACCTTTGAGCCGAAGCGGGCCGTGACCCCAAGTCTATCCCTGAAACGTGTGTTGAAAGCAGAAGAGCCAGCCTGGGGCTGCCAACCTGGTGACAGGCTGGATGGCGGCGCCCACGCTCCCCCGCGGACAGTTCTGTGAGCCAGGACACCTAAGCCCTGAGCTCCTAGGGGGACGGATTGTTTTAAAAATAAAGCCAGAGTTGGGAGTGTGTTACACAGCACAGAACCAGAACTGAAAAAGCAACCTTTATGATTGATAGTCTTACAAAAATTAAAGTAACCCAGTGATGTTATGAAAATGAGAAAAATTGTCCTACATGAACTCAGACCATGGGGTTTTCTGTCCTGAAAGCCACTCTCCTCTCCCTGGGGTGACTTTATAACAGGAAGGTTTGTAAGGAGAGGAAGGGGGATGGGGCTGCCTGAGAGAAAGAGGGGAGAAATGACCGGAGATGGAGTGAAAGACAGAAGCCTTGTGTGCAGGGGCCTTGTGAGGCGAGAGTGGGTGAGAGGCCTTTTCGACCTTGGGGAATCCTGAGAGTGAATGGCATTATATTATATGAAGAAAAACAGTGGAAAGGACTCTCGTAGAGGTCCAGTGGCTGAGACTCCGAGCTCCCAGTGCAGGGAGCCCAGGTTCCATGCCTGGTCAGGAAACTAAGGCCCATACGTCACAATTAGAGCCTTGCATGCCACAACTAAGACCCGTGCAGCCGAATCAACACACAGAGATAAATACTTAAGAAAAACCGTGGGAACAAGAGATAGTCTAACCTAAAGATAAAGGTGACCTGCCCCGAAGGAAGGGATTAAGTGTGGGACTGGGGTGCAAGGAAAAGAGGGCGGCAGAGGGTGAGATGGTTGGGTGGCATCACCAACTTAATGTACATGAATTTGAGCAAACTCTGGGAGATAGTGAAGGACAAGGAAACCAGGTGTGCTGCAGTCCATGGAGCTGCAAAGAGCTGGACATGACTGAACAACATAGGGTACAAGACAAAACCTGGGTACATTGGGGGGTTAAGATGGCATCTCTGAGGCTACGGGCTCCCAGATGATGAAAGAATGGTAGAGCAGGTGTGGGTTACAGGGCGGCAGAGGAGACTCAGCACTTCCGAGGGTGCTTCCCTGTGATGCCTCGGTCACGCTGTTGTGGGTATTGCTGTGAAAAGATGGAGAATTCTGAATTCTCAGTGGATTTTGGGAACCATGGGTGGTTTCATACTGAGTGGATTGACTACTGCTTTAGGGCTGAGCTAGAGTTCCCAGAGAGGCTGTGTTCGGGAAGCCCGGCTGGCATGAAAAACGTCTTCCACCCAATCAACTTAATGCTACCATCATGCTATGGGAAAATACAAAGACCCATGGGCTTGGGGCAAAGTTTATCAAGCAAAAAGAGGGAAAAAAAATAGAGTAAAAAAGACAAGGGCGAAAAGGGGGAAATAAAGGGATGTTGGCTTTAAAAGAGGAAGTGAAGTGAAGTCGCTCAGTCATGTCCGACTCTCTGTGACCCCATGGACTGTAGCCTACCAGGCTCCTCCCTCCATGGGATTCTCCAGGCAAGAGTACTGGAGTAGGTTGCCATTTCCTTCTCCAGGGGATCTTCCCAACCCAGGGATTGAACCTGGGTCTCCAGCATTCCAGGCAGATGCTTTAACCTCTGAGCTACCAGGGAAGCCCTTAAAAGAGGAAGATGGAGAATTCAGCATTTGAACAGAATCATCTTGATTTGAGCCAAACATAATTATATCACCATCTCAAAACTACCCAGAATTCTCATGTTCAAGGAAACCAATTTTAAATGTCTAGGTAACTCTCATCTCACCAACTCCCAACAAAATAGGCTTTGAGATTCATCTAACCACACATCAAAAAAAAAAGAAGAAACCAAAGCAAACAAAATCAAGTTATTCAAGCAAAACCACAAACTGCTTTGGTTAACCTAAATTCTAGTGGAGGTAAGTATACTTCATTCTTTGAGTGGAGAGACTAGGCCAGGGGTGGGAAAACCCCAAAGCTGGGCAAGTTATGCTGTCCACACAGCAAGTCAGTGGTGACATGGAGCTCAGCTTGCAGGCCTTTTGTCCACCTGGGGCCCCGGGTCAGCCTCACCAACAAATCTCCTCGACAAGTACCACCACTCCCCACAGGGTCCATCCAACACAGGGAGAAACCACTGTTAAGGCTGAACTTCAAAACTCTAGAACACAAGGGGCGCTACTCAATACTCTGTAGCGACCTATATGGGGAACGAATCTATAAAAGAAAGGATGTATGTATAACTGGCTCACTTTACTATATATCTGAAACTAACACAGCACTGTAAATCAACTATACGCCAACAAAAGTTTAAAAAGACTGAACTTGAGCAATGTTTTTACTTCTTTACTTTCAATATATATTGCCCGCATCACTCTGACTGGCAAAACCTTAATTTCTGCTTGATTTGATTCAGTTCAGTCGCTCAGTCATGTCCTACTCTTTGCAACCCCATGGACTGCAGCACGCCAGGCCTCCCTGTCCATCACCAACTCCCGGAGTTTACTCAAATGCATGTCCATCGAATCGGTGATGCCATCCAGCCATCTCACCCTCTGTCGTCCTCTTCTCCTCCCGCCTTCAAATTTTCCCAGCATCAGGGTCTTTTCCAATGAGTCAACTCTTCGCATGAGGTGGCCAAAGTATTGGAATTTGAATTTCAGCATCAGTCCTTCCAATGAACAGCCAGACTGATCTCCTTTAGGATGGACTGGTTGGATCTCCTTGCAGTCCAAGGGACTCTCAAGAGTCTTCTCCAACACCACACTTCAAAAGCATCCATTCTTCAGTGCTCAGCTTTCTTTATGGTCCATCTCTCACATCCATACATGATTAATGGAAAAACTATAGCTTTGACTAGATGGACCTTTGTTGGCAAAGTAATGTCTCTGCTTTTGAATATGCTATCTAGGTTGGTCATAACTTTCCTTCCAAGGAGTAAGCGTCTTTTAATTTCATGGCTGCAGTCACCATCTGCAGTGATTTGGGAGCCTAAAAATATAAAGTCTGACACTGTTTCCACTGTTTCCCCATCTATTTCCCATGAAGTGATGGGACCAGATGCCATGATCTTTGTTTTCTGAATGTTGAGCTTTAAGCCAACTTTTTCACTCTCTTCTTTCACTTTCATCAAGAGGCTTTTTAGTTCCTCTTCACTTTCTGCCATAAGGGTGGTGTTATCTGCATATCTGAGGTTATTGATATTTCTCCAAGCAATCTTGATTCCAGCTTATGCTTCATCCAGCCTGGTATTTCACATGATATACTTCGCATATAAGTTAAATAAGCAGGGTGACAATATACAGCCTTGACGTACTCCTTTTCCTATTTGGAACCAGTCTGTTGTTCCATGTCTGGTTCTAATTGTTGCTGTTTGACCTGCACACAGGTTTCTCAAGAGGCAGGTCAGGTGGTCTGGTATGGTTGATATGATTATGTCTTACATATTGATCACCACTACTGAGGGCGATTTTTACAAGTAACTGTTATTTTTCTAAGGGACGACCGAGGATGAAATGGCTGGATGGCATCACAGACTCAATGGACGTGAGTCTGGGTGAACTCCAGGAGTTGGTGATGGACAGGGAGGCCTGGCGTACTGCGATTCATGGGGTCGCAAAGAGTCGGACACGACTGCGCGACTGAACTGAACTGAACTGATGATGAGAAATATATATTCAGTGAAGGTGAGTAAAATTCAATCATTATAATGCTGTTATGGTAAATGAATTTTTCTTTGGTTGTCAAATCACCCTCTATTAAATTATTTTTCTTAGACATTCTTAATGAGCTGGGCACTCCATCACACCACTGTTGATGTCACCTGTGAGGTGGTGGAGGGGGCAGCTGTCAACACGGCTGTCCACAGACTGGGTGGTCCCCAGGACCGCTCTAAGGGTTGCAGACACTTCTCCAGCCAAGACCACTGCTGCATCTGTTGGGCAACGTTGACAGACTCATCAAAAGCGGTGTTTCCACTGTGCTTATGTTTTTCTGCTTCTTTCTGTCTTTTGGCAGCTGCTTGAGGGCTCTGATGATCAGGGCAGAGGCAGAAGGTACCACCTCAACGTGGGCCTGTCTGGACTGAAGGTCACTTTCACTGTCATTCTCACACCCTTCCAATCACCGGTTGCCTTGGCCATGTCATCACCAACCTTTTATTTAAGAGAGAAACCCAGGAGGCCAAGCTTGGGGGCCAGGGCAGACAAGGGACCTACTTCCCCACCAGGGCACTTTAGGTACACAACTTTGATCTTGTTGGGGTCATCGAACTTAGGCCCCAAGCTGGGGGTGGCTGATGTTGGACAAACCTGGATGTGGGACAACCAAAGAAAGTTGCACCTTGGCCGCCTCTGAGCCAAAAGTCTGTGTACTAAGAGCAAATTTGGGCAAACTCCAGGAGTTGGTGATGGACAGGGAGGCCTGGCATGCTGCAGTCCATGGGGTCACAAAGAGTTGGACACGACTGAGAGACTGAACTGAAGCGTGGTAGGCTGATCATAGGTGCTCGGAGTTCCTCTTCCTCAGCTGCACATTTTGTGTTTGAAAGAAAAAGCCAACTTTTTCACTCTCTTCTTTCACTTTCTTCAAAAGGCTCTTTAGTTCTTCACTTTCTGCCATAAGGGTGGTGTCATCTGCTTATCTGAGGTTATTGGTATTTCTCCCTGCAATCTTGATTCCAGCCTGTGCTTCATCCAGCCCAGCATTTCACATGATGTACTCTGCATAGAAGTAAATAAGCAGGGTGACAATATACAGGCTTGACGTACTCCTTTTCCTATTTGGAACCAGTCTATTGTTCCATGTCCAGTTGTAACTGTTGCTTCCTGACTTGCATACAGATTTCTCAAGAGGCAGGTCAGGTGGTCTGCTATTCCCATCCCTTTAAGAATTTTCCACAGTTTGTTGTGATCCACACAGTCAGAGGCTTTGGCATAGTCAATAAAGCAGAAATAGATGTTTTTCTGGAACTCTCTTGCTTTTTCCATGATCCAGCGGATGTTGGCAATTTGATCTCTGGTTCCTCTGCCTTTTCTAAAACCGGCTTGAACATCTGGAAGTTCACGGTTCACGTATTGCTGAAGTCTGGCTTGGAGAATTTTGAGCATTACTTTGCTAGCGTGTGAGATGAGTGCAACTGTGCGGTAGTTGGAGCATCCTTTGCCATTGCCTTTCTTTGGGATTGGAATGAAAACTGACCTTTTCCAGTCCTGTGGCCACTGCTGAGTCGCTTAGTAGTATTTAATTCCTTACTCAGGACCTGTGTCTGCTTCCAATCAAAGACCTCAACTACTTCTCAGACTAACCTGCTGCCACAAAAGAGATGATGGGCCATCCCTAACCTGGCAGGTGACCTGCACATCCTCGGTGCTACAGCAGTGCTGCTGGTGACTCACCTCGGGGATGGAGCCGTGGGAGGGAGCCATGTTCTCGGTCCACCAGCCTCCAGCCTCCCACGGCATGGCTCTCCCCACAAAAGCATGTGCCCTGCTAAAAACAGAATGTGGCAGGACACCCCCTCGCCCCCACCCCGTGCCCATGCAGACCCACCGCCTGCTGTCTGTCACCTGGACCTAGAGGCAAGCGGAGGAGGGTCTTGTCGGCTGCACTTAAGGCCCTGCTGCCCGAACCTCTCAGCTTGGTGAGGGAGCACCCATATGCTGCCACAGGTCTGGGACCAGCGTGGGCAGAGAAGGAACCACTCATCCAGGCCCCCTGACCCTACCCATGAGAGGTCCTACTGCAAACAGGGAACTACAAATGGCCTTCTGGCCAGAAAACCAAACGAGCATACCAGATGGAACTCCCTGGGGCAGAATTAGAAAATCTGAACAAAAACCAACAAAAGGATGACATATGACAGAGAAGACCAACGTTTCTTGAAACACAGGCACTTCAGATTCATTTGGTAACTGCTCTAAAACTTAAACTGAGAATACCAAAGTTAAGCTAATGAAAACTGGTTTTTGGCATCCAGGTTTTTAAAACATCGCCTTGGAACTAATGAAAAATATATGAAAAAACAGAAATAAACCATCAAGGTTTATAAATAAACCTAACTAAACCTCTGAAACACATTCACTTTAACGTGTTCTTTCTTTAAGAACTTTCAAACAGCTTTAAAATGACAAAGAGCTATGCTACAAATATCTTTTTTTCTGGACTTTTTGAAAAGCACTGACTTAGCCAAAATCTATTTGAACACATTCAAGAAAGAAATGGTTGCTTGACATTTGAACACTGACCAAAATCATAACATACAGAAAGCACAAATAAGATATAATAAATCAGAAACAAGTCTGAAAAATATACATACACACATATTATATATATATAGCTGAATTACTTTGCTATACACCTGAAAATAACAAAACACTGTAAATCAGCTATACTCTTATTAAAAAAAAAAACAACTATCAAACCAGTTTTTGAAAAGTTAAAGCAAAAGTCTCATTTACGAGTATGACAGCAGTCAGGCAGAGAAGTGGGTCAGGGGACACATTCCCACGGGTGGGAAGACGAGGCTACTTACCGACCATGGCACTGACCTCCCCGGCCATGAGCGTCTCCACGGTGTTGTTGTATAGGTTCACGTCGATGATGCCCTTCCGGATAGTCTCTCCGACTTTGGCCCCCAGCAACACCGAGCCGGTGGTTTCGAAGATGGAAGCCAGGATACAGGCCTGCCTCAAGGTCACCACGCCCGAGCCCACGGCGGTACCAAACGAATTGGCAACGTCATTGGCACCCACAGAAAATGCCAAGATAAAAGCTATGTAAAACCCAAGATGACCATCCACAGGTACTCGTCCATCGCCATTATGGACGCGGGGCGCTGGGTGCTTTTCTTGTGCGGAAATCTCTGCAATCGGCCGAGCTTGAGGTTCTACGGGGCGTGAGGCTGAGAGTTTCTGTAAACAGTGAGTCTGCTCTGGAAAGTGCCGGGTGATGTTGCGGCTGCACAAACTGCTAACTGCTGGTTTTCAAACTACTGTCAGGACAGTTCATTGGGTTGTGTTCAGTCAGCGGTAAAACACATTCCATATTTTCCCTCCTGATCTGGGGAAGCTGTGAGGGCTCCTCCTGGGTCAGAAAGAAAACAAAAGGAGTTAGTCACCCCGAGGAACGGGCGACAACGGTCTGTTCTTTCAGGAAGAAGTGTTTGGAGACGACTCACGGGCTCTCCCTTTCGCATGCGTGTGGCCAATCTGACCATAAAGCAATGCTAGAAGATTATAAGCAGGCTAACGTCTACTCCTGCCACCACCAAAAAAGAGTTGATTCTAAAACTTCAGAGGGTCATCACGCTTATGATTATAGACTGACAGGAAGTCCTACTAGGGTACATTTTTACACAATTTGATGAATATATGTGGCCTTTATTTTAGGAGGAAAAAATTCTGACAGAGAAGCAAAAGAAAAAGAAACGAGAAATTCAGTTACAGAGCTCATCAAATACACGGAACATGCCTAACTTCTTAGAGCAGAGTCACCCCAACGTGGCTCTGACACTGTGGGGTGTGGCTCCTTGTCCACCTGCTCACATACACACTTCACACCGAGCTTACCAAACCTGCGTCTGAGCACGAAGTGACCCGTCCACAGGGTGACGGGGGAGACGGAAGCTGAAGGGGACAGCGTCCCCAGCAAGATGGGGACGCTGGAGCGGAGCCACCTTGTCAGAGTGTGAGGGAGAGCAAGTTATTACGCACCGCCTCCCACCTCACCTGGGGATAGCCAGAGGCCTGAGCACAGCCTGAGAGATCACCTCCAGGTCTCCCCAGGGCCCCGCAGATGTCTTAGGGTTCCCCTGCAGAGCCCTGGGAGATCTAGGGGGAGTCCCAGGGAGATCTGAGGGAAGCCCTAGGGAAATCTGGGGGAAGCCCCAGGGAGATCTTGGGGGGGGTTGCAAGGAAATCTGGGGGCAGCTCCAAGGAGATATGGTGGAGCCCTGAGAATATCTGGGGGAGCTCTGATCCCCAGGCTTCCTCCATAGATCTCCTTGGGGCTCCCCCCAGACATCCCCAGGGCTTCCTCCATAGATCTCCTTGGGGCTCCCCCCAGATATCCCCAGGGCTTCCTCCATAGATCTCCTTGGGGCTCCCCCCAAGATCTCCCTAGGGCTCCCCCCCAGATCTGCTTGGGGCTCCCCCCAGATCTCCCCAGAGCTTCCTCCATAGATCTCCTTGGGGTTCCCCCCAAGATCTCCCTAGGGCTCCCCCCAGATCTGCTTGGGGCTCCCCCCAGATCTGCTTGGGGCTCCCCCGAGATCTCCCCATGGCTTCCTCCATAGATCTCCTTGGGGCTCCCCCCAGATCTCCCCAGGGCTCCCCCCCAGATCTGCTTGGGGCTCCCTCCCTAGATCACCCCCTGCCAGATTTCATGTCATCCCCCAAACCTGCCTGGGCTCACTGGCCTCAGGTCTTGCCCACTTCCTCCCCTCACTTGCTTCTGCCTCTTGTATGAAAACCACCATCTCCCTCAGCTCAGGGCCTTCGTACCTGCTGGTCCCCGGGCCAGAAACAGCCTCTCTGCCAGCTCACTGCCTGCTCCAAGTCTCTTTCTGCCCAGACATCACCACCAGAGCGGGCCCTGACCTTATCTAACAGCAGCGTCACCCACCCCGTGCCGTTATTCCTCTCTCTCAACTGTCTGCCTTTTCTACTGACCACCTCATTCATTCGTTCACTCACTCACTCCCGACTGGCTTCACGCACGAGGATTCCCAGCTGTGTCCCCAGCACACAGACTAGCACCCTCAGTAAGTGAAGAAAGAAGCTATTAGATAAAGGAAGAAAACTCTTGAATAGGCTTCTTCCTGGATGAAGAGGTGATGTCACAGAATTAATACATCTATGAAGGAAAAATGTCATGAAAAGCTTCAGTTGTGGTGTTCTATTATTAGACAGAGTACCACGTCTGTGTACTTCAGTGGTTCTCAGCATTAAGAATGATGCCTATAAATGATTACTGAACTGAGTTAGCCTCATACACCATGTCATATAAAATATAACTATCAGTCAACATTAAGGTTATTTAGAGGGAAAAAAGCAGGGCACAAAATTTATGTACCTATGACTGTGGCAATGTTAAAAAGTATATGAAAGACCCAGAGGCAATTCACTAACAGTATAACAGCAGCTGAGCTGACAAGCAGGAGTAGAGATAAGTTTTTTTTCCCTCTCAAAACTCTATACTGTCGTGATGTGCTTTCCAAATTAAAATAATACATGAAAACAAATCAATAAATATATAGAACCATCTTTTTAGGAAAAATGATCCACTAAAATGCAGCAACCACACGTGTTGGCAGCGTGACAGGCCCAGGACGAAGCAGGAAGTGTGCTCAGGCCACCTTCTCACTTTCTAAGCTTTGTAGCCCACGTGACTCTGGAGACGTGGGAAAAAGACTGCGCTGAGCCGATAAATGAAAATACAAAGTCAAACCAGTATCTGGACCAATATTATCTACCTTGAAATACAAAGAGTTCTAGATGAAGCCTGTCGGTCAGGCCAAGGGGCCCAGAGGCCACAAGGACAGCAGAGGATGCTGTTTGCTGAGCGCCCTGGTGGCCCGTCGCCGGGAAGACGCTGAGTGACGTGGGACGTGGTCCAGGAAGGGAGACGATGCTCGACAGACACACGTCAGACTGTCAGGCGTGCGGGGTGCTGAAGCGGGAGGCCCACACTGTACACAGCCTCACGAGCGCGCAGACGGGGCACCTGGTCTGTGTGAGCAGGAGGGGGTCCCCTGCCACCTAAGGATGGGGGGGTCAACCTGGGACAAGGGGGGTCACTCCAGGTGGTTCCCAGTTGGGAAGGAGTGGCATGAGGGGGGAGACCGAGGCAGCCCGGGAGACGGAGGCTGGACTGGACCACACTGCTGGTGGCCACCTGCTAACACTGGGGGGCTCTGTTAGAGGGGTGCTGATGTGCTCAGGCTCCCCTTCCTGGAGGCCCCTGGCCACAGTGCAGAGGGAGGCAGGAGGGGACGTGGGGAGACTGCCTCCGAGGCCCCTGCATGGCGCAGGTGCAGACGGGGTGTCCTGAGCCAGGGACAGGGTGCTAACAAGCAGAAGAGGAGGGATGGAAAGAGGGGTTCCAGTGGTTGATGCCACCGGGACGCAGCACTATCTCATCAGTGGGGATGGAGACAGGAGCGCTGGGCTGAGGAGTCACCGAGCAGGGTGTTCTCCCATCTGCGCTGTGCTTGGTTTTGTTGGTAGGTGGCAGGGTGGGGTCTGGGCACAGCTCACGGCTGGACACCCGACACATTCAGGGGGTAAGGCGAGGCCCTTGGGTCGCCTCTGCTTGGACTGAGGGTTCTCACAGCCTTTGTGGTACCCCAGCACCACTTCAGAGCAGAGGTTCTCTCTCCCACTCACATGACCTTAGACAGCTTATCTCCACAATCCTGTCTATGTTTTCTCCTTCACACTCAACCCCGAAGTTCCGAAGCACCTGGCCGAGGAGAAAGGCCTGCCCCTTTTAAGAGACCAAATCATTTCCATCTTGCATGATATTTACCCAGCCTACTTCCTATTGCAAGTACCAACATTTTTATTTTCTTCATTGATTTTTGTCCAACGTGGGCAAAATGAAGTGCTTAAATAAATACACAACAGGATACGTTGAAAAAGAGGGTCGCACTGCTGAAATGGAGCCCTCGGTGGGCCGGAAAACCACCGTGCGAGCAGTAGCTTGTCAAGAACATGGCCAAATTCAGAGCAGCCAAGGCCCGACCAGGAGGCTCGGGTCTGAAAGTAGAGTTTTGAAGGGGGTGCGGGGTGGTGGATCACATCAGGGCGGAAATTTGACTTATTCAATAAGTGATACTGGGCCAACGTGCCAGCTGCTATCTAGAAGAAGAAAAAAGTGAGATTCCCTACCTCACCCCAAGTGAAAGATTTAAATATAAAAACTGAAATCAGAATAAAGACTACAGGTAAATGTTTACTCGATGCTGGGACGAGGACGCCTAGATGCGACCCTGGAGGCAGTGGGTGGAAACACACGTGCGTTCACGGGAATCCTGCAGACAGAGGCTCTGACTGTGGGAGCAGCAATGAAAACGCCTTCTCTTTTCCTCAGCGGTGACGCTCAGCCTGGGGCGACACCGATCAGAAAACCTCCAGCAAACACCTTATTCTTCCTGCCTCTCCTCCGAGAGCTTTTCTGAGAAGTGTCAGGACGTGATGGGGGGTAGGGAGGCTGGAACCAAGCATTCTTCCTCCCTCTCCTTGCCCGAGTGTAAAAACCCCTAAATGGCCAGACTCACAGACCTAGGGTTACAAGACAGTCGTCGGTTTCCGATGCCCCTGACCTCTTGCACTGGAGGAGAGTTCGAATGCCCGCAAGAAGTACTAAGGGTCTGTAGGGTCTGTGCCCCCGACGGGTCATGTTCACAAGAGCCTCGCTTTCCCCGGTGAGCCGGCGTCTCAGCACCCCGCACGGCCTGGCGCCTGGGCCTTTGGCTCTGAGCCGCGCTCCCAGCGCTCCTGCATGGAGGCTTCCAGACTCTCTCCCTCTGTCAGCATTGACTCAACTCTCCCCAACACCCTCCTCCCCACCCTGGGAATCAGAATGTTTACAGAAGCGTGAAAACAAACATTCTCGGAATATTTCTAGTCAGGTTTGCACACTGCTTAAGAACAGGAATGTTGCGGAGTTGTGGCATTTAATAAACTTCAGCGCGCAGAGAAGCCTGGATCGGGGGTCCTGCTCTGAAATGCTGCCAATGGTGGCACCGCGGAAGACCCTTGACCCTCCCAGCAAAGGTCTGCTCCAGCGCCCCCCACCCCCCACTGGCCTGGGGTCTAACTATCTCCCCAGTCGGCACCTACCAGCCCCAGACAAGCAGGTCCACAGTGGTGGGCTGTGGGCTCTTAGGGACCCAGACTCACGCAGAAAAGGATCCCAAAGATGACTTCCGGCTTTTTCCCCAAGTACACACCGATTTCCATCAGTTCACCTGCCAATCTCGAACTCAACTTTAAAAAAAAAACAACAAAAAAACACCTCTGATCCTGAAGGACGCTGACTGAGCTAGCGTCATGTTTCACCCAAGTCCTTCTTCTGCCCCGGTGATGCCGAAGGAATTCAATAAATCTATAAAATGTCTTATTTCCTGGGTCTGCTTGGAAACAGCCTAAGTAGGGCAAGGTCCTACTTGATGAGGCTTAATCTTATTTACTGACATGAGCTGAGTCATAATTAACAGTCGCCTCCATCCTCCGGCTCGATTCAGAAGCAGATACCAGGAGAGGGTCCCCTGTGTCGTTCTGGCCCTTGAGGATCTTTTCCAAAGGCTCACAGCTGCACCCAGGCCAGGCCTTCCCGCCAACAGACGACAGGAAGGAGCCAGGTCCCCACGCAGAAAACCTGGGGCTCTGAAGTAATTTTCCAACTCCTTTCCTGAGGCCCCAGGTATCTCACACACACAACTCTCTAAAAATGAAAAACCTGCTCTCCCGGCAGCCCGCGCTGCATTGGGAGTTTTGACACTTAGGTCAAAACGGCGGGGGAGACAGGTATCCCTTCAGGGGCAGGATGTAAAATCCAGTACTTCTGCTACCTGCGGGTGAGCCTGATGAATAAGATGCAAAGATGACGAGCTTTTTCCCCTGGTGGTATTTCAACAGAATTGAAGATTTTACTTTCAGAATCTTGCAGAAAACAGCGCAGCAAGCACAAATGTTTTTTTCACCTTTTAGGAGGGACCACCCGGAACAGGGGACGGAGGCGGAGGATACAGGGGGTGGAGCATGGACACAGCCTGGTAACAGCGACGCTAAGACGCGCAAAGTGGAACAGGAGAGGCCGGGACATCGGCCCAGCCCTGAGTGTCCGTGCCCCCTCCTTTTCTCTCTACTATTAAAGGGGAGCACCTGTTTCTCCCACCCGGAGAAGGGACGAGCCCAGGACAGGTGACCCCGGGTCCACCCCAGTCTACACCTGCCCTGGGCGAGTCCCGTCCACGCCCCGTCTGAGAAGCGGGAAGAAGGGCACACAGCACAGTGGTGTGTGAGGTCCCGCCTCAGCACAGGGGTCCACACGCGGCAGGGGAAGCCCTGGGTGATGGGCAGGAACCCTGAGGCCTGAGCCTGGCCCTGCCGCTAACCCGCGACGGGACCACAGAGAAGTCCCGTTTCACCATCGGTAAAGGGAGGACAGTGACAACACATGGACTTTTTGGAATTATTCTCAGGGTCAAATCCATTTTTTTCAGTGTTTTGTGAGTTGTGGTTGGCATCAAGCAACTTGAAGTTACTGGTTATCGGGGCAGTCGCAGGGAGAATAAGAGCGTAAGGGCCCAAAATCCTTTGAGAAGGGTCTTCCTCACTCACACGGCCCCACCTCCCTGAGGGCTGCTCTTCTTCCTGCTGTACAAACTCTAGCCTTGTCTTTGCCTAAAGACTGACACACACCGTAAGGCTCAGGAACTTCGTGGAGGGGTGGACGGAGGAGAAGGGGTAGAGAGAACAGAACTTGCAAAAGTGCTAGGAAAAAAAAAATCTGCACAAAATGGGAAAGCCATTTTGGAAAAGAACTCAGGGGTTTCTCATACCTTGAAGCATATGCTTACTGTGCAAGTGAGCAGACCCGAGAGAAATGGAAACACACGTCTATACAGGAGACTCTATGTTCTCTCACAAGCAGTTGGTGTTACTAGGCATGTGTGTCAAAACTTATGCAACTGTACACTGACCACTGGTGAGCTTGCCTGTACGTAAATTATGCTTCAGTAAGGCTGCTTAGAAAATAACACTGGAATATATAAACACGTGCGGTGATGGATGCATCAATCAACTAGATGGGAAGAATTCTTTTGCAATGTATATGTATAAAAACATATAAAACCACCACAAGGTACACTTCATATTGTAATATTTAAATGATAATCTTACCACTTTATCAATTATACCTCCACAAGCTGAGGGGGATGAAAACAAAACAATACAAGTCAGATTTGGTATTTCCCCTTCCTGCCACACTGTCCAGCTAAGATGAAGTATAAAAGCTAAACAGTTAAAAAAAAAAAAGAGCGAGCAGCGAGGAAAGAAGGAACATTCCAGCTAGACACAGTGCGACCAGGCTCAGGGGCAACCCGTCGCCCTTGCTCCAAGCAGTGGCATCGAGAAGCAAAGAGCTAATGAGACCCGAGGAGGGGCTGCATCACAGGGAAGTCCTCCAGAGAGGGACTCCGACACAACTTCTCTGAGGTCGGAGATGAGAGAGGAAGGCGCACCGCTGGGACAGCCCACTGACCACCCTTTAGGATGGGCATCGAGCGCTTCTACAGGGAAAAGAGCACGGGTCTTCCCGTGGAGACAAGTCTCCATCCCTTCCACAGGAGCCAAACAGAGGGCATAAAAAAAAAAAAGAGCGAGCAGCGAGGAAAGAAGGAACATTCCAGCTAGACACAGTGCGACCAGGCTCAGGGGCAACCCGTCGCCCTTGCTCCAAGCAGTGGCATCGAGAAGCAAAGAGCTAATGAGACCCGAGGAGGGGCTGCATCACAGGGAAGTCCTCCAGAGAGGGACTCCGACACAACTTCTCTGAGGTCGGAGATGAGAGAGGAAGGCCCACCGCCGGGACAGCCCACTGACCACCCTTTAGGATGGGCATCGAGCGCTTCTACAGGGAAAAGAGCACGGGTCTTCCCGTGGAGACAAGTCTCCATCCCTTCCACAGGAGCCAAACAGAGGTCAGGGCATTTCATGGGCATTTGAGGTCAGGGCAAATACGAGCCATTTCGGCTAAAAATCACGTCCCTGGAGGGCCACGGGCTGGAGACACATGACGTCCAGATTTGTGGACATCCCGTGTACCAGAGTGTCTGGGAGGTCAGGTCCAGTAAACGAGCGGGTGAGATCATAAAAGTGTCACCTTGTTTGCAACTCTGACAGCAAATTCTAAAGTCTCCTGTAATGTCATCCCCCGTAAGTACAGTCAGAAGTGATTTACACAGCTCCGAGGGACAGTGTTTGGTTTCGTACGCGGAATGGTGCTCGCACACTAGCCAGGCTGGGCCAGAGGCGGGGCCAGCCAGGTCCTCTACCTGGAACAAGGAGGACTCAGGGGGGCACGGGTGTCCTTTATCACGTGACTTGCAATGTTTAAAAAATGAAATGTGAACAAACACTCACGGACAAAGATGTTTATTCCGGCGTCATCTATCACCACTGTGAGCAAAGAGGAGACCGCCTAACTTTCCTAAACCAGATGGCAGAGTGGCTGAGGCAGCGCGGCTGACTTCCGGAGATGAAGTTTTATGCGGTCACTAAAACGGCGTAACGTGAGAGCTTCGCAGGACAACGGAGCAGAGTCATAATGCTGAGGGAGACAGGCGTCCACAGGAGGGCCCAGGCCACGCCGCAGCTGTGCTGAAGATGCACCGGTCATGGGACTGGAGACACAGGCCCCAGTTTACAGCGACTCCGGGTGTTCTTTACCTTTTTCTATATTATTAAAATTTTCTACCACGAGCAATTACTACTTGTATTATTCAAAAAAAAAAAGCCTGCAAAACACTACAAAGAAGAGTACATCCCCCCCGCCCCCAGGTTAGGAATGTAACACCAAAATAAGCTTAGTTTTTCCTAGTAAACAAAATGAATTTCATATGAATCGGCCTGTTTTTCAGCCTCCCAGAGATTTCTTTCTTCCTTACAACCCACAGCTTGAGCTGTACTGAACAGTTCTGCTCTCTTGATTTCTCTTATCTTTGTTCCTCACTCTCAAGGCTGCCTCTCCATTCCTGTCTGAGCCCTGGGGGCACAGGTGTCTGTGTGGTTTGGGGCCTCCCGTGTGCGGGAGTCTGAAGGTCCCTCCTCGGCCACACCTGCTCCCTCTCTGGTCTCTTCTCTCACCTTCCTGATGAGTCTCTGGGGGTTCTGGCCGCCAGGACTGAACTTCACCCAAAGAATAAGAAACTGTCCTGATGGTCCAAGTACTTCACAGTATTTGAGGATAATGTTTACAAGAAACAACCTATGTGATTAACTCTTTTAGCCTATCTTGGTTCAGAGACTTAGAGAACATTCGAGTCTGAAGGGACTTAGTTCAGTTCAGTTCAGTCGTTCAGTCGTGTCCGACTCTTTGTGACCCCATGGACTGTAGCATGCCAGGCCTCCCTGTCCATCACTAACTCCCAGGGTTTACCCAACTCATGTCCATCGAGTCGGTGATGCCATCCAGCCATCTCATCCTCTGTTGTCCCCTTCTCCTGCCCCCAATTCCTCCCAGCATCAGGGCCTTTTCCAGTGAGTCAGCTCCTCGCATCAGGTGGCCAAAGTATAGGAGTTTCAGCTTCAGCATCAGTCCTTCCAACAAACAGCCAGGGACTTCAGAAGCCATCTACTCTGATTTTGGTCCTTTTGAAGATGTGACTGTCCTCACTGGAAGTGCAGGTTCGATGATCCACTCACTCCACAAGAGGCGCCCCGAGGAAAGCAGGGGAAGTGATGCCCCGGGGAGGTATCCATCAGACCTTCTCAGTGACACTGGCTCCTGCCCTGGAGCTGGGATGCCTTGAAGTCCTGGCCTCTGCAGGGAACGGGAAGGCAGAGTTGATGGGGAAAGACAAGAGGGTGATAAAGACAGCGGATAACCAGGAATGCTGCAGAGCCTGCATCCTGGAACATTCTCAAGGTCCGATGACGTCTCGAGTCCTGCGCATCATCCAGAGACCACAGGGCCGGGAAGAGGCAGTTTAGCCTGGAACCATGAACCACAGGATTGTCCTGTGGGGAGAGCGGGTGGAAAGCTCTGACCCTCTCTTGAGCCGTGCAGTCAGCGGCCTTCACGAGTTTATGCAATGTGAACCCACTTCTTCTCGTCCCCCAGCAACAGTTTCCACTGCAGAGCCTGTGGGCTCAGCCCTCATTCCTGGTACAGTCAGTCTCCCTCTACATTCCTGTCATTCTGACATTTAAATTTCTTCTGGGCTCATAAAGCATTTGTGTTATTTAGATGTTTTCCACACAGCCTTTTGCTCTCTGGGAAGGCGCTGGCTAAATCTAGTAAATAAGAATATATCTTTTTTAAAGGATAAAGAAATAAAAGCAAAATTCATTCAAATGAGGTAGAGTTAAAGGAGTTGAGATGATCTGACCTAAAGAAGGAAAGACCTAGGAGGTCCTACATGACTTACATGAAAAATATTTCTTAAAAACGGAAAGATCGCCTCGGGAGGTATAGGTGCGAGTGCCTTGTGGTGTTCAAATGGGATTTGACTGAGTGATGGGTTAAAGTAAGAAAGCTTTTATCTGTTGTTTCCACTTTAAATGGATAATTCAGTAAGTCCATGTAAAGGCTCATTTCAGTTCAGTTCAGTCACTCAGGCATGTCTGGCTCATTGAGACTCCATGAACTGCAGCACGCCAGGCTTCCGTGTCCATCACCAACTCCCCAAACTTGCTCAAACTCATGTCCACGAGTTGGTGATGCCATCCAACCGTCTCATCCTCTGTCGTCCCCTTCTGCTCTGGCCTTCAATCTTTCCCAGCATCAAGGTCTTTTCCAATGAGCCTGTTCTTCACATCAGGTGGCCAAAGGATTGGAGTTTCAGCTTCAGCATCAGTCCTTCCAATGAATATTTAGGACTGATTTCCTTTAGGATGGAGTGGTTGGATCTCCTTGCAATCCAAGGGACTCTCAAGAGTCTAATCCAACACCACAGTTCAAAAGCATCAATTCTTCGGTGCTCAGTTTGCTTTATGGTCCAACTCTCACATCCATACATGACTACTGGAAAAACCATAGCTTTGACTAGATAAACTTTCGTCGGCAAAGTAATGTCTCTGTGCTTTTTAATATGCTTTCTAGGTTGGTCATAGCTTTTCTTCCAAGGAGCAAGCGTCTTTTAATTTCATGGCTGCAGTTACCAACTGCAGTGATTTTGGAGTCCAAGAAAATTAAGTCTGTCACTGTTTCCATTGTTTCCTCATCTATTTGCCATGAAAAGGCTATCAAGAGAAAATATATTATCCGCCCCTCTTTATCTAATTGGAGATACAGCAGTCTTTCATTGTTAATAAGAAAAGCTACACTCAGATAGGAGGAGAAAACTTTGTAACTCAATGGGTTGCTCACAGTGGAATGAACTCCCACTGGAAATGTGGAATTACCTGCAGTGGAGATTTGAAAAACAGGTTGTGACCACCTCACCAGAGTGTTTTAGGTGCAATACTGCTTGAAACCCAAGGACAAGAACAGCTGAGCCTTATATTATCTATTCCCAGTCCCAGACAGAAACGGCCTGTGAACATCTTTCCCTTTTTGTATGCGCTATAGAGTTGTGACCAACCTAGATAGTATATTCAAAAGCAGAGACATTACTTTGCCGACTAAGGTCCATCTAGTCAAGGCTATGGTTTTTCCTGTGGTCATGTACGGATGTGAGAGTTGGACTGTGAAGAAGGCGAGCGCCGAAGAATTGATGCTTTTGAACTGTGGGTTGGAGAAGACTCTTGAGAGTCCCTTGGACTGCAAGGAGATCCAACCAGTCCATTCTGAAGGAGATCAACCCTGTGATTTCTTTGGAAGGAATGATGCTAAAGCTGAAGCTCCAGTACTTTGGCCACCTCATGCAAAGAGTTGACTCATTGGAAAAGACCCTGATGCTGGGAGGGATTGGGGGCAGGAGGAGAAAGGGACGACAGAGGATGAGATGGCTGGATGGCATCACGGACTCAATGGACGTGAGTCTGAGTGAACTCCGGGAGTTGGTGATGGACAGGGAAGCCTGGCGTGCTGCGATTCATGGGGTTGCAAAGAGTCGGACACGACTGAGCGACTGAACGGAACGGATAGACACAGATTCCCTCCAAGTATTCTGGGTCACCTGTTTTTGTTCACTCGTAACCAAAAACATATTTGCTTTCAGGAGCAAATCACTTAATATCCTTTCTATCAACTGGCAAACCTAAAGGATCACTTGTTCCTATCCTGTGCCCTGAAGTGTTGGGCTGCTTGGCCAAGTCCCAGGAGCTATATTAGGGAAATACTTTCCCTTCAGCCACGGTTGAAAATGGAACTATGTATATAAATAGACATCTTGGTTCTTACATATTTATTTGCCAATTTTATTTCGAGTATAATGGAAGTTCAATAAAAATGTGAATGATACTTATGAAAACATTGATTCCTGCTACCACTACATAGTATTTCTATTACTGGAACATTAATATAAATGGAAGAGTTGATAGATTATTGAAGAGTTGGAGATTATTATCTTAACTGTTATCCATGCTCAGTTTACAGCCCTGTATTTCTTATTTTCATCCCAGAGGTTCTTAAGCAATAGTTCTTAGGCAGAAGCAAGAGAGGACAAATAAATAAATATTAAAATGATTTAATTGGACTTTTCCTCTCTGCAAGGGAGCAAAGTCCATTCCAGTCTCTGAAGTACCTCATCAGAAGGCAGCAAACTTGATTCAATTCCACCAGGAAGGGCAGAATAGTACGTAAAGCGGCCTAACAAGGCAGTGAGTCCATAAGTTCGGTTGGTAAGTCAGGTGAAAATTTAGCAGTTCTTCATACCTCTGAGACTATGAAATTAAAGTCTTGTTCCTAAATTTAGAGGGGCTTTCCTGGTGGCTCAGTGGTAAAGAATCCACCCACCAAAGCAGGTGGTTCGAACATGGGTTCGATCCCTGGGTTGGGAAGATCCCCTGGAAAACGAAACGACTACCCACTCCAGTATTCTTGCCTGGGAAATTCGATGGACAGAGGAGTCTGGCAGGGTATAGTCCAAAGGGTCAGACACAACTTGGGGCCTAAACAACAACTAAATTAAGAAACCACAAGCATTTGCTTGATATCACCTTCAAAAAACCACAGAGACAGAAGGTTTCAAAAAAAGACAGTTTATAAGATTCCTTTGAAAATGACTTCCCTGTTCTGAGAGTGCTCCTGTTGCTTCATTCATGTGTGGTTAAGATAGAAACTTCCCAGGGCAAGTCACTAGCTCCCTTTGTCTGTTTCGTTTAGAAAGCTTAGAGCTAGGAAGGTGCTTGTATGTGAACATAAGGAGCTTTCTTATAATAACCAGAAAGCCACCAGGTATAAGTTGCTCTTCCGTGATGTTTGAAATCAGTTAAGAGAACAGAAAGAAATCTATATTGTCCTGTATCATCACAGACTCCGTTACCTTTACTGGAGCTCCTGGGTGTGTCCCAATCTCTGTCCTGTGTCGCTTCCTTTCAGCCTACTGAACCGAACTCGTTTTAGTATTTCTCGTAGGGCGGACCTGTCAGCAGGGCATTCTCCTAGTCTTTATTTACTTGCTGATGCTCCTATTTAGAAAGACAGCTCTCCGGGATACAGGATTCCCTTAGCACTTTCATGGGTCCTCTCACTGCTGCCTGGCCTCCACTGCTGTGAGAGGCCCCAGGCTTTCCCCAGATGCCATGAGCCTCGTCTGCCTCTCTGCACCCCCACTTTCTCCTCATCTTTCAGCATTTTGACTGTAATATGTCTGGGTGTGGATCTCTTTGCATCATCCTAATTGGCACTTGTTAAGCACTTTGGGTGTGCACATTCGTGTTTCTCATCAGCTCTGGGGATTTGCCAGCCATGACTTCTTTGACAGTGTTTTTCTGCCTTTCTCTCTCTTCTGCTTCTGGTATTCCTGCTGGAACTCTTCATAGTGGCCCATGGTTTTCTGAGACTGTTCATTTTCCCTCATTCCTTTTTTCTTTCAGTTCTTCTGAAACTGTAACTTCTACCACTCTATCTTCAAATTCGCTGCTTCTCTCTTCCGAAAATGCAAATCTACGGTGGAGTCTCTTGATGAGTTTTTCATTTCGGTTACTGTACTTTTCAACTCCAAAATTGCCATTAAAAAATGTTTTAATTGTGATTAAAATAAGCATAGAATTTACCATTTAACTATTTTTAAGTGTATAGTTCAGTGACATTAAGTACATTCACGTCATTGTGTAAACATCACAACCATCCGCCTATAGAACTTATCTTACAAAACTGAAACTCTGTACCCATTAGACGATAATTTGCCATTCTTCCTGGCCACCAGTTATGCCTTCAGTCCCTGTGAATCTGACTGTTCTAAGTGCATCACATGCGTGAGACCATGCGCTGTCTGTCTTTTTGTGAGTGTCTTATTTCACTGAGCATAATGTCTTCAAAGTTCATCCTTGTTGCAACGCATCAGAATCCCCTTTTATTTTTAGGCTGAATAATAGTCCACTGTATGTATGGACCATATCTTATTTATCCATTCACCTGTTGATGGACTTCTGGGTTGCTTCTACTTTTTGGCTATTGCGAATGATACTATTAAAACGGTGTACAAATATCTCTTGGAGTCCCTGCTTTCAGTTCTTCTGGGTACACAACCAGAAGCAGAATTGCTGGGTCAGATGATGAATCTGTTAGTTTTTTCAGGAACCACCATACTACTTTGTACAGCAGCTGCACCATTTTACATTCCCACCAACGGTGCACAGAGGTTCCAGTTTCTCCATGTGTTATTTTCTATGTTATTGTTTTTTCCGGAGAGTCATCCTAACGGACATGAGGTGATATCTCACTGTGGGCTGACTTTCACTTTTCTAGTGATTACTGTTGGTACATCTTTTTATGTGCTTGCTGGCCATCTGTATGGAGAAATGTCTATTTAAGTCCTCTGCGCAGTTTTGAATCAGTTTATTTTTCTGTTGTTTAAGTTGTAGGAGCTCTTCATATTTTTATATTGTGGATACTAGCCCCTTGTCAGATATATGATTTACAAATATTTTCCCCCATTCTGTAGTTGGCTTTTCACTCTTGCGTCCTTTGATATACAGAAACTTTTAATTTTGCTGTAGTCCAATTTATCTGTCCTTACTTTTGCTTTTGGTGTCATAACTACATTTGGTTCTTTTTTTTTTATCATTTCTATCTCTTTTAAGGATAGTCTCTATTTGATGAGTCACTGCCACCAATTTTCCTTGAATTCTTTCAGAATAGTTTATTTTAGATTTTGAACTAAGATAATATAATAATAGCTGCTCTGAAGTCTGCTAAGTTCAATAAATGAGCCCCTCAAAAGCAGTCTCTCCTGCCTGCTTACTTCTCCTGTGTATGTATCATACTTTTCAGTTTCTCTAACACGTCTTATAATTTTTTTTTTTGAAAAATGGACATTTTACAAAGGACAACGTATATTGTAGCAACTCTGGTTACTGGTGCTCCCACCCCACAGAGGTCTGTTGTTATTTGGCTGTTCACTTGGCTGGACAACGCTGGGGACATCTCCTTTCCCTACAGCGTACAGCTGTTGCTGTGCCCGCCCAGATATTCCCCCACGTCTTTGTATTTTAGTCTGGCTTGCTAGAAATCACCCATGGGACAGCATAAGCTACTTACTGGTCAAAGGTTGTGCTTAAGCCCCCTTAGCTAGTGAGATTTCCAGGCTCTACCATGGCGTTTGGGGCTTACAGACTACTTTGCTCAGAGAGCAAAGGATGGAGGGAGCATCTGAAAGCAAAGGGGCAGCACAAGGGTAACTGCTAGAGAGCTGGGATTATTCTGTATCCTGGTGTGCTGGTGGCCATAGAACCCTGAGCATGGGTAAAACCTCATTCAGCTGTACACCAGAAAAAGTGAATTTTGCTGTTATGTAAATTTTTAAATGACTGGATTTGCCTAAAAGGCACCCATCAACATATCCTATGGCTGCCGTCAACATATCCTCATGGTTTGGCTTACAAAGAAAAGATACTTCTACACCTGGAGTCATATCCAATTGATCACTTGAGTTCTTAAAAGGAGACAAAAACCAAATCTTTCTTATTTTACGATTGCCTACTGGAATCATTTCGTCTCAGAACACATATACAAACTAAAAACCAGATCCTTCCAGTACTTACTAGTTAGCACGAGAACGCACAGCAATACTGCATGGTAATGTCACGCTTTGCTGCCTGGCCAAAGAAGTCTCTTCTGGATGAGACTTCAAGTCATTTTTCTTCAAGTCAAAATTCTGGATTCCCTTAATTGTTACTGACAAGGCTCACAGAGCCTGAAGACATTACGACTTAAAAGATAGGGGGAATATCAGAAAAATGGCCACAAAAGTAGAGATGGCAAAACCAGGCCTGACAGAGGAGGTGTGAGGGTGGGCGTGCTGCCTGCCAGGTGCCCAAGGATTCTCGGCTCCACTCAGCAGGCTGAGGCAAAAGAGTGATGGGCCATCCCAGCGCGCCCCCATCCCTGCTCCAGCGCCACTTCAATTTCAGGTCAGGTTGAAAGCAATCCCTCTTTCTTTTAGAAATCTTCATCCTCATTGATGAGTTCCTTTATAATTCCCAGCCACTTCGCTATGCTAAGTACAACCACACCTTCTCATTTCCGATTTCAGTCTTCAGAGAAAAGACAGAAACAAACAAACAAAACAGATGAATAAACAAACAAACAAAAAACCAAAAAGGAAGAAAATGAACTCGGTCCAAGTTTTTAAGCCAAGATTCAATGACCCTTTCCCTGGACAACCATCAGCTTCCTGCCTTTTCTAACGGAGTTAGAGCCTCAGGAAATACTTTTTTCTGCTTTCTCTCTTCTAAAAGGTGCTCTCTTCCTTCATGCCAATCAACTGGCAAAGCCTTCTGTCAATCAAACTGTAACTGCCAACTTACTCATCTTGATGCGAGTCTGTGCTCCCACTCAATGCAGGAGGAATTTGTGACTCAATGGAAGTTGGACCCGCTTGGCAGCGCGGATACGCTGTGGCCACCATCAACATATCCTCACCAGGAACAGAGCTCCGTCCACTGGCTATCTGACTATTTGGGTTAAACGGTTCACCCACGGCTCCTTTCCCCTGCCCAGAGAAAAAGATGATAAATCCAAGTGGGATGTGTCTTTACTTCCTGGGGAAGGCGAAAGCATGGAGAAGGATTATGAGATTATTCCAACCATACCACTGCAGGAGAAAGAGGTGAAGATGATGAAGAAAGCAAGGACAGGGTGGGGAGAAGGACGCTCCTTGTAAGGATGAAACGGGAAGAAGGGAACCTGAAAAACCAGCTCTCTGGGCTCCCGGGACTCTGGGAAAGACTCCTGATGAGTAACAAAGGCTCTGAACCAAAGGTTGGGCCACAATGTGATCCACCTGGCTTCCCGAGGCACTTCTGCTATAAGTTTAAGGTTATCATTCGACAACCCAGACCTCTGTCCCGAAGTGAAGCTGGTGATGGATCCATTCATTCTGGTCAAGGCTTAGCATCTGAACAGACTTCAAAGGGAGACCTTTGCCACAGCCATCAAAAGTATTTATTCTTTCGTGTCACCATATGAAGTGGGTAGAAAGGGAGGCCTCCTGTTAAGGCTCAAGAATTTCTTAAATCAAGTACCACCAGTACCAAAACAATTCCCCCAAATACCCTTCCGATTAGGCCCTAAGGACATGCCGGGAACATCTGGCAGAAGTAACCTAGCAGGAGATGCTCTCTTACGCCGTTATCACCTCGGTTAACGCTGCCAGGATGCACGCAGAGGCCACACAGATAAGTGCTGCGTAAATACGACCCAAAGCCCACGGCCATGGTTCCACCCTCCGCTATTCTGGGCCTAAGTGAATAATCTAACGCTAGGTGTACTATTTTAATGACTTTTAAAAATATGTTTTATTTGCCAGCTCCCTGCCTTCCTTCTCCACATAACACTGCTGCTGCTGCTGCTAACTCGCTTTAGTCGTGTCCAACTCTGTGCGACCCCAGAGACGGCAGCCCACCAGGCTCCACCATCCCCGGGATTCTCCAAGCAAGAATACTGGAGTGGGTTGCCACCTCCTTCTCCAATGCATGAAACTGAAAAGTGAAAGGGAAGTCGCTCAGTCGTGTCCAACTCTTAGCAACCCCATGGACTGCAGCCCACCAGGCTCCTCCGTCCATGGGATTCTCCAGGCAAGAGTACTGGAGTGGGGTGCCATTGCCTTCTCCGTGAACCTGGCCAAACTGAGATTCGTGGACAGTTCAAGGAACCTCTGGAGCACTGAGGTCACAAGGCAGGCCCTTGCCGGATGCCTTTCGCCTGTGCCTGCAACATGTGTGCCCAGCGGTGCCTGACCCTCTGTGACCCCATGGAGCGTAGCCTGCCAGGCTCCGCTGTCCATGGGACTCCCCAGGCAAGAATACTGGAGTGGGTTGCCATTTCCTTCTCCAGGGGATCTTCCCGACCCAGGGATGGAACCCATGTCTCCCTGCATTGGTAAGCAGGTTCTTTACCACTAGCACGACCTGGGAAGCCCAATAAGCATGCAGCATGCATATAAAAATTTTGGTGCATACAGAAAAGAAGAAAGTGAAACAAGGAGCATTGCTCCTAGCCCACCCCTGCAAGATGACCACTGTTTCCGGGCACACTTGGGTGTGCTTGCTTTATCCACAGGGGGAGGTATTAATTACATAAGCCACTGAAAGGCCACTGATGAATCAAATAAAATATGAAAGTCAAAATAAAAATGAATCACAACAGTCCTGTTTTGAAAAGAAAGGTTTTCATTGTTTCACAATTCATATATGCTCACTGAAGAAAAAAGCCTAAAATCCAGGTAACCAGGAAGCCAGGGGAAAACATGAGCTCATTCCTATAGCTAACTGTTGTTAATTTGGGGCACTGCATTCTTTTCTAAGTGCATATAAATGCCTTCCTTTTAAAAAAGGAATTAAAGCTATGAATACCCATTTAAAAATATCTTCCATTCGAAAAATGAGCTGATCCATATTTTTTTTGTAACCTACTAGTTTTACTCCGTATATATCCCACACCATCATTTCAAACAGCTGCAGCAGGCTGCATTATGGGGCAGGACCATAAATTATTTGGCTTCCCTGGTGGCTCAGATGGTAAAGAACCTGCCTGGGATGTGGGAGACCCGAGTTTGATCCCTGGGTCAGAAAAATCTCTTGGGGAAGGGAATGGCTACGCACTCCAGTATTCTCGCCTGGAGAATCCCATGGACAGAGGAGCCTGGCAGGCTACAGTCCATGCACCTTATTAGGTTGTTTCTGGGGACCTTTGAATTGTTAGGTCATTAATTCTTTCTAATTAAAAACTAAAGAGTTTTCCTTTTCTCTCCTTTCAAAGTAGTTACATTTTTTGATTTAGCAACTGCCATGAGATAAAGCTAATCCCAAATGACCTAACCATTCTCATTTTTAATGACACATCTGTGGACTAGATATGACTGACTTTAGAAACAAAATTATTGTTGCCAGGGTGAAAATACCCAAAGAAAGACTATTCTGTCACTTTTCTTTGTACAGAAATGAAAACAGCCTTTGCCTGCTATCGTGAAGAACCAAATCAACTAGCCACTGGGCATTTCCTCTGTTGGATATATAGTTACTGAGAATTCAGGAGTTTAAAAGACAGTGTGTTCAATTCAGGGGCAGATCCAAGGTGTTCAAAGTTGGCCGTCTCTGCTTCTGAACCGCTGAGATAAAACCTGTGTTTTCTGGGTGCAACCAGAATATGGACCAGCCCTCACGTACGCCATGCATGACACGTGACACAGACGTGACACTAGACGGTTCACACGCCTTCACGTCTGAGAAGTCAGTTTGCTCCAACATAACGAGGTCTCGCAGAATGCACCTGCCACCTCCACCCTCTGTCTCCTGTGACAGGCACACTGGGGTCCGTGCCACACTGCCCTCACCTGAAGGAATGCAGAATCCTCTGCAAATGTGTAACTGAGAATGCTGAGGGTGCCCCCGCTCCAGCTCTCAGGGCCGAGCTCTGGGCCTCCGGGCCGGGCCCAGGCTGGACACGGCCTCTCTGGGGACAGCAGCTCACTCCCGCTGTGACACTTTCTAGGCAGCACAGTCAGAACAGGTCCTCAGGGAACCCTCCCTCCACTCGGATCGCAGGGAGTGCTGACTGTCTCAAACGCCATACAGGGTATAACAGACGGACAGACACACTCTCGGGAGTTTCTGCTTTCCACCCCAGACCACTCCTTCAAGCAAATCACACAGGAAGAATGTACAAAAGGGCAAAGACCACAAAATTGAGATGCATCCGTATTACGTGCAAGATGGAGGGCGGGGAGGGACGCTTAGGAGGGAGCACCTGGACTGGGGAGGCTGGAACCGCGAGCCGCCCGACTCTAGGTCATTCATCACGTGGATGGAGGCAGGGCACCTGTAGCCTTGGACGCTACAATGGAATGATTCACTATTTATTTGCGTGAAGCGCCTACTATGTTTCTGGCTGGCTGTTTGCTGCAGATGTAAACCAACAGGATGAACAGGCCCCCATGCCCCGGCTCGGGGGAGACCCACGAACACAATATATCAAGGTGCCCCTGTCTGCAGCCTCCAGGTGTCAGATGGAAGGCCCCGGGCAAGCATGGGTCAGTGTTCCCGTACTGCAAGGGACACAGATGGGGGAGTGGGGTAGGGCCACACTCCCCGCCCAGCCTCCCTGCTTCTGGAAGGGAGACGAGTCCCCCCTTCCATGGGGACTGTCACAGCAGCCTGTGACGTGAAGGGGCCACGGGCGTTAGCAGAGACGGTGACACCTGATGGCTCAGCGCGACTGCATTGGCCTCTCATCTGCTCCCCACCTGGCGTGGGCAGGGTCCTAACTACTGAGCTCACAGAAGTAACTGCAAAACTCTCTTGGCTAATTATAAGTCTTCTCGAATGACAGGAGATGCAGAGAGGAGGGAAGGCTGGCGGGGACTCGGACAGGTCGTTTAACTCCTAACTTCAGACGGAATACTGAAAACCCTGCAAACCCAGGTTTCAACGGCTTCATGAAAACAGCTTACCTCTTCCAGTACCCCAATTCCCCATTTTATAACACTCTTCTCTCTGCACCTTGTCCAGGGGTCCTCCAACTACATTCGAATCACTTGGGGAGTGAGTTAAAACACAGACTGCTGGGCCCTCCCCCCTCCCCAAAGTTTCTGAATCAACCGGTCTTGGGTGGGGCCTGAGAATGTACATTTTTCACTAGCTCCCAGGTGAGGCTAAGGCTGGCTACACCACGAGAACCACGGTTCCACCCTAACCATCATTGGACCAAACCCTTACATCCTCAACAGAGCTGGACACCAGCTGGCCTCTGTCCCCTGGCCCTGGAATATAGACGCTGGAATAACAATTCAAGAGTCCCCCTGGTCATTTTTTTTCCCCCTCTTGGCTAAATAATAGAAGTTCCTAACATCTTTTATAGGCATCGTTTTACAACCCTTTAATCATTTCTGAGCTTCTCTGTCGAGCTCTCTCTGAAGCCCTTTTAGCTGTGGGGCTGTGAACTAGGCCTGGAGCCTTAGTCAGAGATGGGACGAGGTTGAACATAAAGGGAAAATGACTCACACCACATCCTCCTGGGTATTAATCTCTCGCACCCGTGCCTGCCTTATGAGCGCCCTCTGATTCATGCCATTCTGAGTCCTTTATGGGCTACAGTAACACCAGGCTGACCTTCGGAAACGCCTTTCTTCCAAGAAGCTCAAAGCCCTTCTCTAACTAATGTAAAAGTTGACCCAACATCCCCAACTGGGCTAAGTAACCTGTTCAATTGTATATCAGTTTTTAAGAGGGAGGGAAAGTCTGGAACCCAAATATCAGATTTCTGCCCAAATATCACTGTATGGAGAAAGATGCTCCTTACGTTTATAATATGTTTGAATGTGTAGGTGGTTCATGTACAGGCTAGATGTGCTCTGGGTGTTTCTGGGGGTAATAATGGAGCTAATAGGAGCTTCCAGGTGGCTCAGTGGTAAAGAATCCACCAGCCAATGCAGGAAACACAGGAGACACAGGTTCGATTCTTGAGTTGGGAAGATCCCCTGGAGGAGAAAATGGCAACCCACTCCAGTATTCTTGCTGGAAAATCCCACAGACAGAGGAGCCTGGCAGGCTGCAGTCTCTGGGGTCGCAAAGAGTCGGACACGACTGAGCAACTGAGCGTGCACATGTGTCAGGCTGCCTCCTCTACAGATGAATGGCAGGCACTTTCCAGCTGCAGGTGAGACTCCTGATCCCCTTCCCTGTGTGAGACTCGCCACAGTGACCCTGGGCTGTGGACCGGGCCCTGGGGGCCTCTCTCCTCCATCCCTTCCCTGGCCGCAGGGAGAGACAGGGGGGCAGGGCCCGGCGGCACGGCTGGCTGCCCGACCCCTAAGAGGCCGGAGCCCAGACGGAGAGAGCAGCCCACGGGCCCCCGCACCCGCCCCACATGTTCTCTGTTTCTTCCTCTCTTCCTGGCTCTGCCAGTTCACTCAGCGTCAAGTCCGGCCCGCGCTCTGCGTCTGCGTCCCGCCTAACATGGGCACGTGGGCTCCTGGAGTATAGGAACTACGCTTTCTTTGTGCATTGTGTGGCTCTGGGGTGCTCCATACATGCTAAATAACAACAGCCTCTCAGCACGTCCAGGAGCTCTTGGCATTCCTGCCGGGGCCCAGATCCTATTACCATACCCCTTGTGCCCGAGACCCGCAGTGCGGAAGACACCCTCCGTTC
>SJXQ01000763.1:90069-205529 GCA_006408695.1 Aepyceros melampus | reverse complement strand
GGACCCAGAGAGAAGGCACCTCTCTGCGTTCCCGAAAACTCCTCAAAGCTTCAGAGCAGAAGGCTCATCTCTAGGAATGAAATCCCAGGAAGAGCAGTCTCCTGTGATCAGGAGTTGTCAGAGCCTCCGGGGCTAGGACTATTTTAAGAGGGGGAGGCTGAGGACAGGAGGGCAGGCGGCCAGGGAGAGCAGCTTAAGCAGGGCTGTAGGACACACGTGCAGAGTCAAGTGCAAGAGGACGAGACGACGGGCAGCACAGGCGTGTCTGACACACGGCTACACACAGTTGGAGCCACGGGCTCCGGGGGTCCTTCCCCAGGCCACAAAGCTGCCCGTGTTTCTCAGCATCTGGACCTCCTGCTGGTGACTGTGAGTGGAGCTCACTGTGATTGGTCATGGCCAAGGTCACAGTCAAGGTCACAAGCAGTCTGGAGTCTCTTCCCAAGAGGGTCCCGAGACCCCCATCCCTTCCCAGGAGACCTCTTCCTTCTCCCAGGCACCGGTGAGCCGCAGGAGGAGGGTCTCTGCTCCAGCAAACCCTCCTGACATTCCCACAACCAACAGTGACATCACCTCCTCTCCTGGATCACTCTCTCACGGCACATAAATCACAAAAACAAATACTTGGAAAGTGTTTACGAGCATTTTAGCAACTCCTCCTAAAAGAACATATGCTTCCTCGTAGTAAAAATACCTTGGGAAACATCCTCCTGTTAAGTTTTTTAAAATGGACAAATCTTACACGGCTTTTTTTTGCAGGACTAAACTACAGTTGAGTGGCTGAATAATAGCTTGAGGAGGATCTAACACCCAACCACAGTGTAACTCTAAAAACACTCCACTGAGATTCTGATAGTACTTCATTAAGAGCTAAAAGAAAGAATAGGAACAGTTACTTTCTTTGGATAAAAGTATATATTCCAAAGGAAATCTTGGAACAAAGTTCCTTCAATTGCTAAAGATGACATTACAGACTTTTCTGATATAATTGCAATGAATTTGGATGGCAAATTTCTCTTCTGTCAATAAAAAGACTTCAGTTAAAAAAAAAGAAAGTTTCCTTCCAAAAATAGACCAAGCACTCAGTCCTATTTTCCCGTCTTACATTCTTTTCCTACTAAATGTACCCTGAAACATTTCCTTTCATTGTTGGCACCTTGGGTTGTTGGGATTTAAAATCTGACAATACATAGTAACAAAGAAGTCTTTAAATAAAGCTTTCCAAATGGAAAAAGGCATCTGAGGGTATGCCTTCCCCTGGGCCCAGAGGATGGAACCCAGACGCCTGGGAGCATTAGAACTGTTTCATTAAAATCGACATTCCCAGAGTGGGGGAGGGAATATACATGTTAATTGATAAAGGAATTCCTGCCAGGCTCTGTGTTATAAGCAAGCTGTTTGGCATGAAGTCAGCATCTTGTGAATTAAAACACACTTTGAACCAAGCCAGGTGATTCAGATGTAATTAAAATGATTCTACATTAAAATCTTTAGTTTTCCTCAGTCCAAACTTAAGTTGGCAATGACTTGTTGAATTAAGAGCAGTTGAGCTAGGGAATTTCCTGACCTTTGGTTAATTCTGATCCCCAACCCAATCTTCTAGAGGATAATTTCAATTACTTTTCCAAAGGCTTTCTCTTAAATTTATTTTTTAAGGACTTCTCTTTAGACATGGGTCTATTTTTAGGCACCAAATCCTCCTTTAACAAAAACTATCTACACATTTCACAAAATTACATTTGACACTCCCATTACATCTGTAAATAAACCTGTAGCTCACAGTAGGTATATCAGGAGTCCAATTTCAACATTTTCCCCCTCTAAGAGTTAGGTCACCACTGAAAATAAAGCTCAACGACACACCATTCCATTAATCAAATATTTTAACAGATAAAGTATGCAACAATGCACGGATTGCTTTTGCAAAGATAAAAATAGTAAGAATCAAATACTTTCTCTTGGGAAAATCAAGTGAGGCAGGTTTCCTGCAGTGAGGTATGTTTAAGGAAAAAGCTTTGGCCACCATTCTTAGAAGCCTCTAAAGACACAGTCCAGAGTTCCCCGTTTTCCTGAGAGATAAAATGACAATGGATAGCAACATGAGGGAGACCTCAGGGCGAAAAGAACAAGGAGAAATCTGAAAGATTCAGCCGGTACTTACAAGAACTTTCAAAGGAAATGGGGACTGCAGTCCTTCAGGGACCGCTCTCCGGATCGCCAGCACAGTCTGAGTCTAAAACAGGCTTCTCTCACACTGGCCGAGAAGTCACATTTCAGCTTACTAACTTCTACTGGGGTAAACAGTTTTACAACTCATAGAACAAACCCCCGGCTAAAATTAACCGCCCGGCGCAGCCCGCAGGAACTCGCTGATCTGCACCATACGCGCCGGGATTTATTCACTGGGACAAGATCGGCGTCCTCTTAATGGGAGCTCGGGCCAAGGGGCGTGCCCTGCGAACAATACAGAGCATCGTGATTATGCTAATTACTGAACGCGGTCCCCGGTGCTATCTCCTTCCTCGCTGCTTCCTCAAGTGCCGGCCCACGGAGAGGGCGAGCTCTTTTTCAGCACAGGCACTCACTGGAGTTTTCAGCTCTTTCAAATCAGACAAAAAGGTGGCAGTGTGCTGTGTGCTCTTCACAAGGGAAAAAAAAAAAGTCAAGGGACATTCAGTCAGATTATTTACACAGCACGATCAGACCTGGTACTGTGGTTTGGTCTGCTTAAGTTGTGTTTGACTCTTTTGTGGGCTGTGGACTGCAGCCCACCAGGCTCCTCTGTCCATGGGATTTCCCCAGGCAAGCATACTGGAGTGGGTTACCATTTCCTTCTCCAGGGGAATCTTCCCTATCCAGAGATGGAACCTGCGTCTCCTGAATTGGCAGGCGGATTCTTTACCACTGACCTATACCAGGGAAACCCGGGTCTGGTACTGTGTGAAACTGAACAGGCATCCAAGACACATAACCAATAAGTCTATCAACAAAGAACCTTAAACAAAAGCTTTTTCTCGCTACATAATGAACTAATTCCATTGATTTGCTCTCTGGCTTTGTCTTCTGGCCTCCCAAGGGGTTGCTCTGAGGATGCAGGTTTACTAATAGACTACAACTGAGAATAAACATCTCAAATATTCGCAAAAGGCATCATCCTTAGCAAGAAGCATTTTGAAGCACATTTAACTGCCTGGCTGGCTAGAGCTGGTCAACTGTCCTTTATAGGTGACAGACCATCTATAAATCCTGTTGAAGCTCAAGTTGACCGTTAAAGACCCCAAGTACACAGCTGATATTCAAAAGAAAATTAGAGGTGACATGGAACTTTCTTTGAAAAATACAAACTGCCTCAGTAAGTACAACCTGGGTCAAGGACACCAAACTCCTTAATATCTACGCAGGATGGTTCACACTAGTTTGTTGTGGGTATTTTAGTTCTTATATTTTGCTCTTTTTGGGTTAACTGAGAATAAACATCTCAAATATTCGCAAAAGGCATCATCCTTAGCAAGAAGCATTTTGAAGCACATTTAACTGCCTGGCTGGCTAGAGCTGGTCAACTGTCCTTTATAGGTGACAGACCATCTATAAATCCTGTTGAAGCTCAAGTTGACCGTTAAAGACCCCAAGTACACAGCTGATATTCAAAAGAAAATTAGAGGTGACACGGAACTTTCTTTGAAAAATACAAACTGCCTCAGTAAGTACAACCTGGGTCAAGGACACCAAACTCCTTAATATCTACTCAGGATGGTTCACACTAGTTTGTTGTGGGTATTTTAGTTCTTATATTTTGCTCTTTTTGGGTACTTCATGAGAGATATCAAGGCATGAACATCAATCAAATCTCCAAACATCTCTGGGAGATTTTCCCATTTTGTTTTTTAAACATTTGGGCAAACAGGGAAATTCAACAGCTCGTTCCATGCTTTTTGCTAAATCAACACGGGATTATTCCACCTCACCTCTTAACCACTCCATGGTATGTTTTCCATATTAACTATTTAGCTATAATCCTGCAAATCTTGTCGGAGCTGTCTGTTTTTCTAATTTTAAAATGTCATATGTCAGTTTAGATTTCAAGAGATTTATTCTGCTCAGCTCCCCAAATCCCAGGTCACGTGTGGTACAGGCAGGTGACGGAACCGCAAGACTTGACCCTGTCCTTATGAAGCACCGGCCCACGTGGCATGCCACCCGAAGCGGCGAACGGCGTGGTTTTCACTGGCACGAGCACAATCCCCCTCCTGGCTATTTACAAAAACTGTGGGCTGCCAGTCTGGGTGTTTCCACCCCCAGGGCCCAGCTTTAGGCAGTGGAAGCCAGGACTTGCTCACCCCCCATGAGATGGTAGCTGTCTGCGCTCATCAACCGCCCCAACCCCAGTCCCTGCAGTGGGGCACCCCACCCTGAGCCCAGAGGAAAGAAGCTGGCGCTTATCAAAGACGGCTGACCTCGGTGAATACGATCAATTCTCTGTGATCCACAGCGAACTTACTCTGGAATTCTCAACACCAAAGGAGGACATCGTGAGGCTATTTTCGATACAGTGATCCTTAACTTACTATGTCATAGTGCAGTCAAAGAGTTTCTAAGCCAAACAGTACTTCTTCCCTCAACAAACAAACAAGCTGGTACACCATAGGCACCTATGCATTGAATCTGGCATCAGAGAGAAACAGGGAGTGGACCCCACGTCCCTGACGCGGAAGGCAGGGGACGCTGGGCCGTGCTCCAGTTCTTCACATGTCAAGTATGCCGAGTGTGACTACACTTTTCTTTCAACAGTGGCCACACCTGTCCCAAGATCCAAGAACTGAAACATTCCAAAGTAAATAGTGTATCTTGCAGTGTCCATGAGTCACCCTGCTGTTTCCTTTTCATTAGCGAGAAGAATGGAGGAGTCAACTGTACTCTGTCCTGGGCATACCTATGACAGGAGAGAGAAATCTCTGTGCATCATTTAAAAGCCAGGGAAAGCCTTCCTGTTCGAGGTCACACACTATGGGGTGGGAGGAGGGAGGCAGAGCCGTGTCAGTGAGGGGAGGTGATCTGTGGGTCTCCAGTCCAGCAGATCCAAGAAGTCAAAACAAAAACTCACGTTAATGAACTGATCTGGATAAGGACCCTCTGGAGCAAGCTACTTCTACAATTCAAAAATTTCCAATCACGTTAAAAAGTGAAAATAAACAGGTAAAATTAATTTTAATAATATTTTTAATTGAACTCCATATATCTAAGATACCATCATTTCAACATGTCACAAAGATAGCACACCTGAAACTAACCCACAACATCATAAATCAATTATACTCCAATATAAAACATTAAAAAAAAAAAGTGAATAGAAAAACTGCCAATGGTGGGGGGAGAAAGGGAAAGCTGGGGAACTCAGACAAACTGAGATGGGAGAAAGATGACTTAGAAAAGAGAAAGAAAGGACTAAAAAAGAGGGCAAACGGACGAAACGGAGGAGAGATGAAAGCAGAACAGAGCCTGTCCCCGGGCACAGAGTCCAGGTATGGGACTGGGTAACAAACGCTGGAACGCTCCCACCCCGGGACCCAGGGCTGCGGACCCAGAAGACAGGAAGGGCAAGGCCTCTGCGCCGTCCAGGAGCTCACATGCGAGTGAGACAGACACACCGCCACTCCCCACCCGGCACATAGACGGTTCTTGCGACCCTGAAGACACGGCTCTGTGCTGTGTACTAGGGGAGCGCACGACTCAGGGGGCACAGTTTCATTCTTAAATGATGGTTATTTCTCATGAATGTGAACTAACGTTCTTATTCGAGTAATAGTTGATTTACAGCGTGCGTTCATTTCAGGTGTCCAGCAACATGATTCAGTTGTAACATATTCTTTTTTAGATTCTCTTCCCACACAGGATATTAGAGGATACTGGGGCTAGTTCTCTGTGCTAATATACAGTAGGCCTCTGTTATCTATCTTGTATATATATGTATATATTTATATGGTATGTTCATGCTACTCCCAAAGCCCTGATTTATCCCTCTCCCCTAAAATTTTAAATATATGTCTTAGGCCATCTCAGGATTCTGCATTTTATTTTGACATCTCCAAGAGTCACAGAGAGATTAATTATTCTAACATATTTTTAAAAAGGACATCTGGAACCAGCAGGAAAGTTTCCTCTCCGAGGTATTCACCATCTTCAAATTAAACCTGGTGATTCAGTCCAACTAGTGAGGGGACAAGGTGGGGAAGAAGCAAAAAAGGGTGAAAATTCACATTTCACATCACCAGTTTTTCAGAGGATGGCATGAAGGGTGCTCAAAAAAAAAAAAAAAAAAAACCATCACCAGTCCACTGGGGAGAAAGTCAGAAAGATCTGAGTTCAAAGGGCAACTCCTAACCCGCCCACTTGACCTTGGGGACCACCCTGACCTGGGGCAATTCAGCTGACCTGTGTGACCTGTGTGAGTCCGCTTCCCCGCCCGCCCCGTAAAACAAGGGTGGCGATGTGACATCAAGGGGCAGAAGGACTCCAGCTGCCAGCACCCGCTGGGCACACGCTCCCAGTAAACTGCCACCTTTACACGCACAGCCCCCAACTGGGACGTTACTGAGGGAGGGTGAGAGGCTTCCTGCTTTGACAGTGCAAAGCTTCAAAGAATAAAAGGTTGAAAGGGGCTCCAAATAATCATGACGTGCTGCAGGGAAGCCAGGGCCTGTTAACTCGGCTCTGAAAACTCAGCGCCTGGGCAGCTAGCTCAGGTCTCCTCCACTCCAGCAGCGCGTGCTGGGAGCCGAGGGCTGGCTCAGAGCCGAGGGACACTGAGTGACCGTTCGCACAAGTCCTGTGTCCGGGCAATGGGACGGTAATAGCCCCCTATCAGCTCCCACTTCCCTGGACCCACACCCTGGGGGAGCCGCTGCCCACACCGACTCTGGGCTTGGTCTGCAGGGCAACAGCAAGCATAAGCCAGAGACTTCAGTGCGGGCCCGGGGTGGGGGAGCCGGCCCCCGCTCCGGCTGCACTTCAGGGCACCAAGACCACCCCTGGACGGCCCCCCTAACCTTCTGCGGGTAAGACCACGGGGGCACAGGGTTGCCACCTGCACTGAAGCCCCACCACGGCCAGCCCGACGACGGCCTCCACAGGCTTGGAGGCTGCCCCAGGCCAGGCGGCCCCGGCCAGGCTGCCAGCTGACTTCAGAGACCCACTGGCCAGCTCCATCCAACCAGAAGAGGCACCCCAGTGACCCAGGGAACCGGAAGACTTCAGGCTTGCTTTTCCCGGCTGCTGGAATTAGGAGGCCTGTTACACAGCAAAGGCTCACAGATACGCAATCTTCAAACGGCCTGTAAACAGTCCATCCCTCTACTTTCCAATGAAACCCTCTCAGACTAATCTATCTTACTCTTAAAAATGCACAATTCTCTTTTTAAAAGAACCCACAATTCTGATTGCTACAATTACTTTATAATATCCACCTGCACGTTACTCAAACTAAAATGAAACAGTGATATGGTCTGAATGCGAAACTGCTAAAATGGTTTAACCCTCTCAGACTAATCTATCTTACTCTTAAAAACGCACAATTCTCTTTTTAAAAGAACCCACAATTCGGATTACTACAATTACTTTATAATATCCACCTGCACGTTACTCAAACTAAAATGAAACAGTGATACGGTCTGAATGCGAAACTGCTAAAATGGTTAAGTTTGAGCTTTATTTGTTTCGTCCTATAATTAGAAACAAATATCGGGTTGGTTAAAAAGTTCATTCAGGTTTTTCTGTATTCTTTTTTATAGGGAAACCCAAACAAACTTTTTGGCCAAACTAATCAATGTGGCCTTCAAGGCTACAGCTCTCTGCTAAAGAAATGACTTCTCGGGCTTCCCTGGTGACTCCGTGGTAAAAAGAAAACAATCTGCCTGCCAATGTAGGAGACCAGGGTCGAGCCCTGGTCTGGGAAGATCCCACATGCTGAGGTGCAGCTAAGCCCTCATACCGCAGCTACTGAACCTGCCGGTGCCCTAGAGCGTGGGAGCCGCAACTCCTGAAGCCCGCACTCGGCAACACGAGAAGCCACGACAATGAGAAGTCCACGTATCGCAACTAGAGGAAGCCCGTGTGCAGCCACGAAGACCCAGTACAGCCACAAATAAATAAACAAATAAAACAGATTTTTAAAAGATGATTCTCTATCCTGGCCTTCAGACTGATTACGTGGGTATAGCTCCTGGCTGTTCAGTTCAGCTGCTCAGTCCTGTCCGACTCTTTGCGACCCCATGGACTGCAGCACACCACGTTCACGGCTGTTCAGCCATCTTAATACTTCAGAAATGGATTAAGAGTACCATTTATGCACACGTGAGCAGAGAAAACGGATTCAAAGAATAAACCACTTTTTCTTCTATACTTCTGTAAGCTAAAAATATATATACACCTGAGTAGCCAGTTCTTCAAGACAGTTCTCGTTTAAGACTTTGATAAACAGCTAATTCTGCATAATTTATAACAATTGTATCAGGACTATAAAAATAAAGGCAGCATTATTGCTGCTGCTGTTTAAATACTTATTTTAGACAGTTGATCTTTTCAAGTATCTTAGAAGTCCATGGGGAAAATTGATCTTCACCATGCATTCCTAAGAGTCATCTATTTAACAGGCACTTACTGCTTCCTGCCATTCCAAAACTCCCAAGCATTAACAAGATTTGAACAGACGGCAGGATGCCCAAGATTGTGGCAGAGCATGGTGTTAGCGACAGTGCTGCCTTCAAGAGGCTTATAATCTGATTGAAGGCAAGATGGCACATATATGAACTTTCTACCATATAAGAGGGTAATCAGTCAGCATCCCAAAGGGTAAAAATCCATTCCACCAGGAATCTTCTGGTGGGGTTAGTCAAGAAAGGCACCTTGGAGAAAGTAACATGTGAATTTGCCTGCTGATAAGCTTTCAACAGCAAAAGTCATGAATATAGAAATACAGACATAGCTGTATTATCAAGGACAGAACCTGGTATGTACTAGATGCTAGATTCATATATATTTTTCCCTTTGAAGTTCACACTGTACTAGAGCACAGGGTCATATATGCCCCAATATTAGCATCCACTCAGTTAAAAGACTGGAGACTGTCCTTCCCTCTTTCTCTTGAGGCAACAATTCTGCCTGGGAGACGCCAGGCTTACTAAACTGCTAGACAGACATAGCATGGCTGTCAGATTCAAACAAAGCTGTACTAATGTCTCATGTAATAAAAACACTTTCAGTGGAAAAACAAGCATAGGCTTATTAAGTATCATCTGAACCGCTATAATTTATTAGCTTTCAAGCTAACGCAAAACAAGAAACCTTAAATCTAAGATTTCAAGGAGGAAACAAAAGCCCTGAAAAACAAGATTTTAAGCCACGTGACTCAAAAGGTGGGTTAACAAAATCCTAATTCCGGTCTAATTTAGCTTCAAGTAGTTATATATCCAAACTGAAAATTTTTTAACTGAAGTTTTGTTACATGAATCTAGTAAATATGAAGCTGACTTTCCTGTTTTTAAGATGAAAATACTAAAGATAGTTGACAGATTATACTAAAAGTACTTAAAAATATTCTGCTACATTGAAAAAAGTAAACATTTCCTGCAATCTTATACTATTTGCTTAGAGACCTCTTTTTCACAGATAATGTATAGGTAAAAACTTCACCTACCACAAATCAAACTGCACTGGTGAACAGAATTTGAATCTAAAGATAGTTGACAGATTATACTAAAAGTACTTAAAAATATTCTGCTACATTGAAAAAAGTAAACATTTCCTGCAATCTTATACTATTTGCTTAGAGACCTCTTTTTCACAGATAATGTATAGGTAAAAACTTCACCTACCACAAATCAAACTGCACTGGTGAACAGAATTTGAATTAACCAGTTATGCTGAACCACTAATGATAAATGCCCCCTTCTCAGTTTATTCCATCCAATTATAGGAAAATTGCTAAGAATTAGGCAACAAGCTATTAACTTCCAAAATCTTTTGGTACGTGATCAGTTAATATTTATTTCTGTTATTTCAATCCACAAGCAATTAAATTTGTTTCAGAAGCATCTACAATTTTTTTAGAGTAAGAGTTACCATACTTTCTAACTTGAAATTTAAGACTATCTGAGGACTGTAGATTGTAGGCAAGTTCTTTAATAAGAGTTACCCTTCTGGGTTCATCTGAATCCCAACTTCACTACCTGCTAACTGAGCTACCACAGGCAAGTTAACAGACTGTTGTAAAAATGAGTTAATGTACATACAACACTCAGAACGGTACTTGGCACAGATTTTTAAATCACAAGCAATTAAATTTGTTTCAGAAGCATCTACAATTTTTTTAGAGTAAGAGTTACCATACTTTCTAACTTGAAATTTAAGACTATCTGAGGACTGTAGATTGTAGGCAAGTTCTTTAATAAGAGTTACCCTTCTGGGTTCATCTGAATCCCAACTTCACTACCTGCTAACTGAGCTACCACAGGCAAGTTAACAGACTGTTGTAAAAATGAGTTAATGTACATACAACACTCAGAACGGTACTTGGCACAGATTTTTAAAAATATATTTTACCTACATAAAATAATAAGGAAGGGGAAACTGTGTTTGAACCACCTGTACATAGTAGAGAATCTATCCCACTTTGGGACTCTTTTAAGTTTTTAGAGGAAATTTGAAGGGTAAAGCTGAAAGGACCCTCATTAACAGCAGTCCAAAGCCGCAATGTTTTACAAATAATAATTTCAAGTAAGTGCTCAGGGTTCCTATATTCTATTCTCAAGCCACCAAGCCCTCCTAAAATGCCCAAGTGTGTGGGGAAACACGACACTTGGTACCAGTTTACCAAGAGAGTTGGGAAATCGAGAATTTCTAATTTTTAATATTTTTGTTGTCAACGGATGCAATCCATTCCCAACCAGACACACTGAGAAGTGGTCACTTTGGCAATAAGTGGTTCAAAATCAACCGCAAATTACAGGAGCTGAAATATTCGTAAGAGATTCTAACTTCACTTGGATCCAGGAGGTTTCTGTACGGGGAACGGAGGCTATCTCTTAAGATAGATGTATGTGATTCTGTCTCAAGAGCTATATATTTCATTTTAACAAACGCTCCCATGAAGGCTCATTTTTCAAAATATAAGCCATAAGCAAAGAAGGACTAACAACTCATCTCTCAGAACTGTAACAGCCCAGTAATTATAATAATCCAAGAGGCTGTTCTCTGAAACACAGAGACCAGCTTCTTTACAGAGACCCTGGTTCACACAAGGAAGGGTGGACAAGCAGTACTGGGGTATCTGTGGTTACTGCAGACTGTGAAACAGGAGACAATTACCCATTTTAGACCTTAATGCTCACATTGTAAGACTTGGTCTTCTGTTCTTTTTCTTGACATTCTATTCCTGTCTCTCCAATTGCCAGGAGAGGGAACATCACCCAATTCTTTGAGTCAGATCTGTTCTTTTTTTAAAAGGCTCCTAAAAACTAATTAAAAATTAATCTTTTCAGTTTCACTACTTTAGATCTTTTCATGTAAACTACACTGAAAGGAAGAATTCTTGATAAATTCAGATTTTTAAGGCTTAACATGGGGAACACAGTCAATATTTTATAATAAGTATAAAGGGAACAAAGCCTTTAAAAGTTGTGAATTGCTATACTGTCGACCTGTTACTTAAAAAACATTGTACAACTATACTTTAATTTTAAAAAGTAAAAAATAAATCCTCTTTTTAAATAAGATGATAGATGCATAAAAGAGCAGCATATTAATAAATTTCAACCAATACTTTGATTTTGAATAAGAAAATTTTTGTTCTCATTATTCAACTCTAAGATATGATACAGGATTACAGGATAATAAATAGCCAGTTAGACAAAGAGTATGCTAGTTGTTCATACGCGCACATCAGAAATACATGCAAATCATGACATCAGACTAGTACTTACTGTTCTTTGTATAAGTGTTAAACAAGCCATCTCTTCTCCTAAGAGTGGAGTGGTGGGCCAGTGTTGAGTAAAATAATTAGGATAAAACCTCAAATATCCCCCCGCACAATATCCAAGAGAGTCTCTCTGAGATTATTTACGAAAAGTAATCTCTTTCAAAATTTAACTAATTCTGGCCACTGAAGAGGAATCAATCAAATTTCAGTTGTGATTCTTTAGAATGTGTTGGACAATTCTGAGACACACTGAGAAAAAAAGCATTAAAAATAGCCAAGAGAAGGCAGCAGCTAAAACACAAAGGCCAGAGGTGAGATCAAAATTAGAAACGTATACTGTCTGGAGGGCTGTCCATATAAGGATATCTTTAAATCAGTAACTAAGTTGGGACCATCACCGGGCAAAATAAACAGCTGCCATCATCGAAGCGGCTGACTCCATCTCTCATTCAGAAATCTCTGGACCATCTCAGGAGACAAATATGATGTGACTTTATGCTCAACAGTGTTTGGGGCTATTCTTAAAGCCGGTCTTGACTTTCCCAGTCTCACGTGAGAAACACATATACATGGATCTTTCCTTTTTACAAAAGTACGAAATGGCAACAGTAGGGATTTCCCTGGCCTTCCAGTGATTGAGACTTCACCTTCCACGAGCGTGATGCGGGTTCGATCCCTGGTCTGGGGACTGGGATGCCACATGCTTCCCAGCCCCCACCCCCCAAAAAACAAACACCCAAAAGCATAAAACAGAAGCAGTGTTGTAGCAAATTCAAAGCAATATTAGAGAATAAAACTTCTGCCAAGCCTTCCTCACCCCACCTGCTAGACTATATTTACTTACACTCCCCAACCCCATAAATTTCCTGATCCCCGGAGTGGGCTGCTGTTTTCCTCTTTCATTTACTTATTTGTCAGACTCTCAGGGAGCTTCTTAAGCTGGTGCCAAGCCCAAGAGAGATAAAATAAATAAGGATCTTACCTTCTAGGAGTTCAGTGTGGTATGGCAGACCAACACAGAAATAACTAATATAGCGTAAGGCCTATGTAACAGGAATTTGCACAAGGAGGCTTGAGACTGTCTCTGGCATTGAGGGGAGGGTCTGTGATGGAAGAAGACCAGGCAGAGAAAAAGCAGAAGGCATTTGAGGCAGAGCGATCAGGACAGGCAAAAGCTCAGAGTCTGTTCTAAGAACAGCAAGAACTAGGAGTGTAAGTGACAGGATGTGAACGGGGGAAGAGGCGGAAGATTAGGCTGGAAAAGGCAATGACTGAGGTCCCTGCGGGCCATGTGAACTCTCATCAGCGCACCATCCTGCTGCCCTGAGGCTCTCAACTCTGGCTACACGTCAAAATCTTCTGGGAAACTTTAAAACAGAATTGATGTCTGGTATTTGCTAGTATCAATTAATTGGTCAAGATGGGGACTGGGCATTGGTGTTTTAAAAAGTCTTCTCACGTGATTCTAGCATGTGGTTGGGGTGAGAACAGCCACTACAGGCAACAGGGAGTCAACACAACCAAGCCAGCAGGATGAGGATGTAAGAGCAATAATAATAATAATAATAAGTTAACTGAGCAACAGAGCACAGAGCAGACCAGAGCAACTTCCCTGGTGGTCCACTGGTTAAGATGCCGCGCTTCCAACACAGAGGGCATGGGTTCAATTCCTGGTCAGGAACTAGATCCCACACGCCATGGGTGAGTCCAACAAATAAAAATGAAAAAATAAGTAAATAAATAATATCCTAAAATTAAAAATAAAAGAGTAGATCAGAGACATAGAGACCAGGGGAGGAATGTTTATTTACAGGTTCCCGAATATAGACAAAGAGAGGCGTCTACGCCAGTAGTTAGTATTAACCTTTTCTGGGTCACCAACCTGTGTGAAAGTGAGTGATAAAAGTTAAAAGCCTTAAAAAAAGAAAAGCTAAAAGCCTTTTCTTAAGGAAAAATGCACATATGTCAAAAAATGTACAAATAATTTCAAGGAGTTATGAACCTCTTTTGAGTAGTGGATTCAACTGAAGAAATCCTGACCCTAAAAGCAATGACTAGCTCAGTTGGTAAAGAATCTGCCTGCAGTGCAGGAGACCCGGGTTCGATCCCTGGGTTGGGAAGATCCCCTGGAGAAGGAAATGGCACCCCACTCCAGCACTCTTGCCTGGAAAATCCCATGGATGGAGGAGCCTGGTGGGCTGCAGTCCATGGGGTCACTAGGAGTCGGACACGACTGAGCGACTTCACTTTCACTTCTCACTTTCATACATTGGAGAAGGAAATGGCAACCCACTCCAGTATTCTTGCCTGGAGAATCCCAGGGACGGGGGAGCCTGGTGGGCTGCCGTTTATGGGGTCACACAGTTTGACATGACTGAAGCGACTTAGCAGCAGCAGAAAAAGGAGAGAGACTTGAGGTAGAATCAACAGCACTAATGACTCCCAGGTGAAGAGAAGGAACAGGGATTCGGGCTGACGCCCCTACTTCCAGCTTGAGAGTTGTAAGTGATCAACTTACTTACTTAAATGTCAGGAACGACACTAAGCAGTAACGTGTATTCATCTCAGTGAGTCTTCCCAATTCTGGAAGATAAACTGCCATCTTATTCATCACTGAAGAAGCTGAGACAGAGATATTAAGGAGCCTGTCCAAGGTCAGGCAGTGTGAAGTGGTGGAGCAGGAATTCAATCCCCGAGAGTAAGCCTCCAGAGCCCCCAGCATGTCTGGTGAGCGGGCCCCATTCATTAAAACAGAAGAGACAGGAGGACAGAGCAGAAGAGGTTCAGTAGGAGAGGAGGAAGGGGCAGGGCAGGGAATATACATATTACCTTGAGATATGCCACGTTCAAGATGGTACAAGATGTATCAATGACATTATCTGCTAAATCAGGGGGGAAAGAAAGAAAGGAGCTCAAGGCGGGTACAGCAGGAGACACAGCCGTAGAATGTCTAGGGAGCTCCCTAAACACATGCTAAGTCCCAGCACGTGCTAAGCGCCGCTCTGCAGGTGTAAGTGCTACCTTTCCCTGTCTCTGCAAGTGACTTGGGAGAGCAGGGTCGCCAAGCCATTAGGTGGCACAGCCCACCCCCTAACCTAACATCTCTGGCACCAGAAAAAGGAGTGGAAACCCTGGTCCTAAGTGGCAGCAGCTTCCACCCTGTTCTAGAACCACTAGTGTGAGATACAGGTTTTGTTTTTTCTTTTCTTTCAAAACTTTATATTAAAAAACTTGGCAATATTTATTTCCACCATCTAAAGGATTCTGACACTGTTTCAATTATTTGAGCAACAATAAGAGTTATCTGCATCTCAAACAAGTGAAGTATCAGCGCTACACTTTCGCAGGGCAGTGTGCAGACTCAGGCGCAGGCCTGTGTAGACAACAAGCAGGACACAAATTCCACGCAGAGCTATTATCATCCGAGTCAGGAATCAGAACAATTAGCCCAATGGAGATAAGTGTCCTGCGTTCCCGGAGGCCACAACGAAGCCAGGAAGTGGTGAAATTTCCTTTTTTACTCTTTTTGTAGCATGAAAAGAATGTGGCTTTTCTCCTCTCTAAAGAAACAAAAATAAACTCTTAAACCATACACAAGTCTAGACGAGTTACTTCAGGTTTAACAGTGGAATAATTTATGCACTGCACGTTTCAGATAAAAACCTGTTCCAGTTCAACATTTCGACTCCTTTAAAAATACCTGTACTGGCAGTCACATAGCCTTTGAGTTAAAAGCATCAAAAAAGTACTTTAAAAGAGCCTGCAACATTATCCTAGAATTTTCTCCTGTTCTAGAATTCAGTACCCGAGAGAAGAAATACGATGATCCAATGAAAAGGGTATTGAAGTCCTACAGCACAACCTCTCACTCACAGCACGATTCCTTCCAAAGCCCTGGTCCTGGTCACCCATCACTAGGCTCAAAGTCATGACTTTCCAGGGCCCCAACCCATCACTGGAGACCTCTCACGAGGTGCTTGCGCTGTGTACTGTGCTTAGTTGCTCAGTCAGGCCCGACTCTTTGAAACCCCATGGGCTGTAGCCCACCAGGCTCCTCTGTCCATGGGGATTCTCCAGGCAAGAATACTGGAGTGCCATGCCCTCCTCCAGGGGGATCTTCCCGACCCAGGGATTGAACCCAAGTCTCCCGCATTCCAGGAGGATTCTTAACTGGCTGAGCCAGCAGGGAAGCCCTCACTAGAGCTCAGATCGAGTCAAAATCCTTTGGCTTGTAATTTCCATTTATCAGATATTTACCGAGCACCTGAGATCCACAGCAGAAGCTCTGCAAACCACCTTCTGGTCCTGGCGGTCCTTGATCTGCCCTGCTCTCTCACACCCTCTCCCTCTGCTCCAATAACAAACTCTGACCCCCCCTCCCCAGGGGAGCCTCAGTGTCTCCACTTCTCAGCTCATCACTCATCTCCTTGCTCTGCTAATGTCTCACTGAAGCGTGGGTCACAGGCGTCAACACAACCACCAGGTGTGGTCTAGCACCTATTTTTAGCAGCTGCATCACAGAGAGGCTTGCAGAAGCCTGTGGTCAAATAAACTCTAGCTGATCTTCTCAGGTAGAGAAGGCAATGGCACCTCACTCCAGTACTCTGGCCTGGAAAATCCCATGGATAGAGGAGCCTCTGTGAGCCAACCCACGACTCCTGCAGATGCTTCTTCTTGCTGATTTTATTTAGAATTTTGCCACAAGCTTTCAGATGATTCTGAATCGAGAGTCTGCTCTGTATGGCATTAGTCATCTCTCCTAGGTTGACGTCATCTGGAAAGTTAGATAAACCTCTCTCAATCCAGTCTTTACAGAAAGAGGAACTGTGATTTAAACGTGCTATCAACGGAAACTCAAAAGTTCCCTGTGGTCCCAAAGATCCCTTTATAGAATCTTGAGGCTCAGAACTACCATCTGATTTTATCTGTTTTCAGTCTTTCTTGAGGGAACAGCTCTGCTGAAAATCTGATGAAAGCCATCACAAGGATTTGCTGTTCAGCCACTCAGCTGGGTCTGACTCTCTGCGACCCCATGGACTGCAGCACGCCAGGCTCCCCTGTCCTTTGCTATCTCCCAGAGCTTGCTCAAACTCATGTCCATCTAGTCGGTGATGCCACCCAACCATCTTGTCCTCTGTTGTCCCCTTCTCCTCCTGCCTTCAATCTTTCCCAGCATCAGGGTCTTTCCCAGTGAGTCGGCTCTTCACATCAGAAGACCAAAGTACTAGAGTTTTAGCTTCAGCATCAGTCCTTTCAGTGAATATTGAGGGTTGATTTCCTTTAGCATTGACTGGTTTGATCTCCTTGCTGTCCAAGGGACTCTCAAGAGTCCTCCAGAACCACAGTTTGAAAGCGTCAGTTCTTTGGCACCCAGCTTCTTTATGGTCCAACTCTCACATCCGTACTCGACTACTGGAAAAGCCGTAGCTTTGACTAGACAGACCATCGTCGGCAAAGTGATGTCACATGTACACAGTTTTTCAGTCAACGTCAGATGATTCCAGGACCTCCAGGAAGCCCATCCATTGGCCCGTTGAGGTGAAACCTTAGGAATTCTAGAAGCTATGCAAAATACCTATGGTCATTAGGATCCATTCAGGGCCATTTCTAAAATAACTGATTCTCTATCTAATGCTCAACAACGCCCTGATGAAGCCAATTAATTGGAATTCAACTGACCTTAATTCGCTAATTCTATCAGAGAAGATATACAGAAACTAAGAAATCTGCCGAAACCCAAACCACAGGTTATAAGAATACTTTAGATACGAAAGTTATACATACAAAGATACATGTTGCAACACTGTGGTGGAAAAAAGGAGGGGCCACTTTGAATATCCATCCAAGGGAAATGGCTGAATAAATTATATATGTTGAAAACGTTATTCATTTTTTGAAAACAAGAGTTAGCTCTGATCTATTGATCTGGAAAATCCCATGGATGGAGGAGCCTGGAAGGCTGCAGTCCATGAGGGTCAGACACGACTGAGCGATTCCACTTTCACTTTTCACTTTCATGCATTGGAGAAGGAAATGGCAACCCACTCCAGTGTTCTTGCCTGGAGATTACCAGGGACAGGTTAGCCTGGTGGGCTGCCGTCTATGGGGTCGCACAGAGTCGGACACGACTGAAGTGACTTAGCATAGCATAGCATAGCATAGCATTGATCTGGAGAAATAGCCATGACCTATTATGGAGGAAAACAAAGCTTTAGAATAATGTATTTAGTATGGTTCCAAATAGGAAAAGGAGTATGGCAAGACTATATATTGTCACCCTGCTTATTTAACTTAAATGCAGAGTACATCATGAGAAATGCTGGGCTGGAAGCAGCACAACCTGGAATCAAGATTGCCGGGAGAAATATCAGTAACCTCAGACATGCAGACGACACCACCTTTATGGCAGAAAGTGAAGAGGAATTAAAAAGTCTCTTGATGAAAGTGAAGGAGGAGAGTGAAAAAGTTGGCTTAAAGCTCAACACTCAGAAAACTAAGATCATGGCATCTGGTCCCATCTATTTCATAGGAAATAGATGGGGAAACAGTGTCAGACTTTATTTTTTGGGGGCTCCAAAATCACTGCAGATGGTGATTGCAGCCATGAAATTAAAAGACGCTTACTCCTTGGAAGAAAAGTTATGATCAACCTAGATAGCATATTCAAAAGCAGAGACATTACTTTGCCAACAAACGTCTGTCTAGTCAAGGCTATGGTTTTTCCAGTGGTCATGTATGGATGTAAGGGTCAGACTGTGAAGAAAGCTGAGCGCCATGATGCTTTTGAAGTGTGGTGTTGGAGAAGACTCTTGAGAGTCCCTTGGACTGCAAGGAGATCCAACCAGTCCATTCTAAAGGAGATCAGTCTTGGGTGTTCATTGGAAGGAATGATGCTAAAGCTGAAACTCCAATACTTTGGCCACCTCATGCGAACAGCTCACTCACTGGAAAAGACTCTGATGCTGGGAGGGATTGGGGGCAGGAGGAGAAGGGGATGACAGAGGATGAGACGGCTGGATGGCATCATCGACTCAACGGACGTGAGTTTGAGTGAACTCCGGGAGCTGCTGATGGACAGGGAGGCCTGGTGTGCTGCGATTCATGGGGTCACAAAGAGTCAGACACGACTGAGCAACTGAACTAAACTGATGATCCTACTTGAAAAGCAAACAAACAAACAAACAAAAACCCTAACAAATCTTATGTCATTAAACATACATTTTTCAATATAGGAAAAGGTGGAGAAGAATTCACATCTGTGAACATAGTGGGAAGGAATGGATGTTGTTGTTGTTCATCCCTGCACACTCTCGCTTGTTATAAGCAAATACTGATTTTGCAAAGCAATACATTCTTAAAAGAAAAGAAACTAATAAAGTTGACCACAGGATCTATAAACAGGATCTCTCACCCCGACACTTCAGGCAGGTTTTCTAAAACTATTCCGATGTCCGCAAAAGGTTTCCACTCACGGGATGCCTTGGACCAAATCTAACTTCCTTTTGACTTTTCAGTGATTCTGAGTTTCTCGCTGCTTTGGTACTTGATTCACCGTCACAGGCATTCTTCTGTTATACTTATGAAAGCTGTGTTGTGTAGATTAAATGTGTCCACAGGTGTGATTTTTTTCCCCCTTAGAAAATATCCATCTCGGCAGGGCCATAAATAAAAGGAATGCAGAATCCACGCGTCTAATACGTGGGAGATGCATGCATGAAGCACAAACACTAGCCCATTCTGAAGCGAAGACACAGGAGCAGAGACACTGTTGTTTGTTGGTTCAGGGGTTCTCAACCTTGGCTAAACATCACAATTACCTGGAAGCATGTTTTAAGAATACCAATGCCTGAGTGGCACTTTCAATGATTCTAATTTAATTGGCCTGGTTGTAGGTACTTGTTTCATTCTTAAAGCTAATGAGATAATTCGAACAGAGTTAAGAATCACTGCTTTCTACATTTCATTCTTTCCTTTCTTCCATTTTTTTTTTTTTACAAAGAACTTTTTATCAGTTACTTTAAGGCTACAAGATAGCTGTATTTGGGAAAGCCAAAAATGATCAAATCAGTTGATTCTGTCCAATGTCTATAATTCATATCATCCTTATGTGGACTTCTGAGGCCCAAATTATTCAGTTCAGTTCAGTTGCTCAGTCGTGTCCGACTCTTTGCGACCCCATGAATCGCAGCACTCCAGGCCTCCCTGTCCATCAGCAGCTCCCGGAGTTCTCTCAAACTCAGGTCCATCGAGTCCGTGATGCCATCCAGCCATCTTATCCTCTGTCGTCTCCTTCTCCTCCTGCCCCCAATCCCTCCCAGCATCAGGGTCTTTTCCAATGAGTCAGCTGTTCGCATGAGGTGGCCAAAGTATTGGAGTGATTCAGCTTCAACATCAGTACCTCCAATGAACACCCAGGACTGATCTCTTTTACGATGGACTGGTTGGATCTCCTTGCAGTCCAAGGGACTCTCAAGAATCTTCTCCAACATCACAGTTCAAAAGCATCAATTCTTCAGCACTCAGCTTTCTTCACAGTCCAACTCTCACATCCATACATGACCAATGGAAAAACCATAGCCTTGATTAGATGGACCTTTGTTGGCAAAGAAATGTCTCTGCTTCTGAATATGCTATCTAGGTTGGTCATAACTTTCCTTCCAAGGAGTAAGCGTCTTTTAATTTCATGGCTGCAATCACCATCTGCAGTGATTTTGGAGCCCCAAAATATAAAGTCTGACACTGTTTCCACTGTTTCCCCATTTGCCATGAAGTGATGGGACCAGATGCCATGATCTTCGTTTTCTGAATGTTGAGCTTTAAGCCAACTTTTTCACTCTCCTCTTTCACTTTCATCAAGAGGCTTTTTAGTTCCTCTTCACTTTCTGCCATAAGGGTNGTCTGACACTGTTTCCACTGTTTCCCCATTTGCCATGAAGTGATGGGACCAGATGCCATGATCTTCGTTTTCTGAATGTTGAGCTTTAAGCCAACTTTTTCACTCTCCTCTTTCACTTTCATCAAGAGGCTTTTTAGTTCCTCTTCACTTTCTGCCATAAGGGTGGTGTCGTCTGCATATCTGAGGTTACTAATATTTCTCCTGGCAATCTTGATTCCAGCTTGTGTTTCTTCCAGTCCAGTGTTTCTCATGATGTACTCTGCATAAAAGTTAAATAAGCAGGGTGACAATATACCAAATGTGTTAATAAAGTTACTTAAATCCATGGCTACCATCAATAGAAGCCCTTCACATGTCGAAAGAGTATTTGTAGCTTCATCTGAATAATGACTCATCATTTATTATACACCTTGGAGGCAATGACTTTATGAAACATCTTAGGACCCCAAACATAATGTTGGAAAGCAAAAAGCATCAGCACAGACCTACCAATTATCTGCAATGTTGCCAGACATTAGTCAATGACGGGACTTGCTGATTTTTTGTCTAATCTAGAGGTATTTTTAAAAACTAATCTCTACCACATCACAGAAAATTGAAAAACAGAGAAACCATTATATGAAACATCTCTCCCACTCAAATTTAGTATCTGAGAATAATAATATACCCGAGAAAACATGTTAATAAAATATGAAAGGGGATTCGTTAGCCAAATGAAATATTTATTTAGTACACATTACATTACAGTACAAAGAAGACAGGATTCTATACTTTGGACGCATGCAACAATTCATACAGATAGTTTAAAACAAAGGACAATGACAATGTACATTACTTTAATTGCCTTTATATATAAGTGTGGATGGTATTAGCATGCATTTTCAAAGACGCTTTCAACAGCCCATCCAAAAAGGTCTGATCAAGGAACTGTACTCCTAAGCATTTGTGAAATGAAAACTTGGGTCCACACAAAACGCCTGCCCTCAGGAAGCTTTACTGTAACGGCACTGAACAGCAATCCACCCAAATGTGCTTCCAAAGGACAATGGTCAAACTGTGATGCACCCTTACCATGTGCCAGTCCTGGGCAGCAGAACGGAAGACACTGCTGATTACCGAACAGCGAGAAGGCATCTTGGGGGCATTATGAGGACCTTAAAAAGCTAATCTCAAAAGGTCACGTGCTGCATAATTCCATTTATATAATATTGTCAAAATGACAGAATTATAAAGCCGGACAAGAGATTAGTGGTTACCCAGGGCTGGTGGGCAGAGGGAGAGGTATGCAGGAGTAGCAAGCAGAAAGCCTTGGGCTGATGTGACAGTTGTGTGTCCCGATGGTGGTGGTGGGTTATGCAAACCTACACGTGATGGGTCTGATGGCGAAGGGACAGGCTGCCCACTCCGGTATTCTTGGGCTTCCCTGGTGGCTCAGCTGGTAAAGAATCCTCCTGCAATGTGGGAGACCTTAGTTTGATCCCTGGGTTGGGAAGATCTCCTGGAGAAAGGAAAGGCTACCCACTGCAGTATTCTGGCCTGGAGAATTCCATGGACTGTACAGTCCATGAGTTGCAGAGTCGGACATGACTGAGCGAATTTCAGTTTCACACGTGATGGAACTACACAGAACTACATACACACACAAACGCGTGTGTGTAAAACTGGAGACAACAGAGTAAGCTCTGTGGGTTGTACCAGGGTACAGAACTACACACACACAAATGCACGCCTATAAAATGAGACATCCAAGTGAGCGCTGTGGGTTGTACCAAGGTCCTTCTGTCTTTGCTCTTTGTACCAGCTGCCTTTGTGGGAAACTGGGTGAAGGATATTTTTTTATCCTTTTGTATCCTCTCTGTATTTTTACAACTTCCTGTGAATTGGTAACCATTTCAAGACAAAAAGTTTAAAATGAGTTTGAGGGAAGCATAAAACCTACTTATGATAAACCATTTTTCTTAATCTAATTAATGGTAGGTGGCTCAGATGGTAAAGAATCTGCCTGCAGTGCAGGAGACCCATGTTCGATCCTTGGGTTGGGAAGATCCCCTGGAGAAGGGAACAGCAACCCGATCCAATATTCTTGCCTGGAGAATCCCATGGACAGAGGAGCCTGGCAGGCTGCAGTCCTGCCAAGGTCTGTAAGACCTGGGGTCACAAAGAGGTGGTCACAGATGAGCAACTAATAGTTCTACGTTCATAGACAAGTAAAGGGAGGTATGCCAGATAGCCAGTGAGGAAAAGATGGCGGGAATACTTACAGAGTATATCTGCAATATCACACACCAGGCACTACAGCAGATCTCGTCCAGTCAACACTCAGTCCAGTGAGGACCTGCTAAAGAGCCTCACTTTCCATGACGAAACAGAAAGAGAAGGTAAGAAATGCAATCAAGGTCACGCAGCTGGCACGCAGTAATGATATCAAAGTTAAGAAAAGACCTCTCAAAGCAAAGAGGATTTTAAGGAAACGAAGAGTCATTACTGCATCAAGAAGGGTTTAAAAGGTAGTTTAAAACAGGCAGAGTGGGCGAAATGCTACAGAATTTAAAACCCACGATATGCATTAGCCCTGGATAACTGGATGCTCTGACCAGAGAAGAATGCGAAACTGTGGTTATTTTTTATTTACCTTTAAGCTTCTGCTTAGAAATGAGAAGGGTGACGCTTCTTTAAAAGGTGCTCGATGAATGAAAATAGGAGATAAAAGTGAGCCCAAATTCAGAAATACCACAAAGAGACAGGAAAACAAAGCTGATTATAATAAAGCCTATTCACAAACGAAAAGGGAAAGTCTGCAATCTTGTCAAAAGACAGGCAAGATAATCTGAACGAGGTTAGCAGAAAACCGGAATCTGCACACAATGGCCACAAGGATGAGCAAGATGAGAATCTGTCTGCAATAAAATGGCTTTAAAGACAGCAATGCAGTTGGGCTTGGCTTCAGTCTGGCTTAGAAAAAGCAAGAGGAAACTTTCTGCCCTTCATCAGTCCATCCATAATACAGTGGTGGCGGTGGGGGGAGTGGATGGAAGTTTTCAACAAGATTGGCCACAGCTGACAGATAAGGCTGGGGCGACAGAGACATGGAGACTTATTCTCAAAGCATAAGTCTCAAAGAGACTTATTCTCTTTCGGGACCTCTGGTGCCACCTGCACCACCAGCCCTGATCGCATGAAAAAAAAAAAAAAAAGCAAAAATGGAGGCGACAACAGCGATAAACACACCACTGTTTTCACGGGTCAGGTGAAACTGCTCACTCCTCAGACGTCTGCTTAAGAGAGCCTTAAGAGAAAGCCAGGGACACTGGAAACGTAACGCTGGCAGGCCCTTTAACACAGCAACCGCTCCAGGATGACCGAATAACGTTTTCATAAGTACAGTTTTTGAAGACTGCTCATCACAGCATTGTTTACAATGGTGAGAAACCTGATACCTAAATTATCAAAGAGGGATTAAATATATTATGGTATACTCGTACAATGGAATACCAAAGGGGGATTAGATATATTATCGTATTCTTGTACAACGGAATACTGAGCAGCTATGTGAAAAAAGGAAGACATTAACTCACAACAACAGGGTATGAGGGCTTCCCTGGTGGTCCCATGTTAAGACTAACCCTTTCAGTGCAGGGGGTTGGGGTTCGATCTGTAGTCAGGGAGCTAAGACCCTACATGCCTTATGACCAGAAAACAAAACATAAAACGGAAACAACATTGTAACAAATTCATTAAAGACTTTAAAAATAGTCCACATCAAAAAAAAAAAAAAGGTATAGCCAAGGAAGACAGGAACCAACGAAAGCTCTTCCGATTGGCCACGGTTGGAGCCATTAGAGCAATATGATTGTACTGTATCCGATTATAACACCAATATAAATATCCATCAGTCTGCATAGATATAAATCAATGACTGGATAAATGAATAACTAGCAGAGCAGACAAACGCCCTGTGCGGAAGATTCCAAACACCGTGGGGAGATCCCCTGCCCTGCCCCAAGAAGGTGGAACAGGACCCCGCGCTCCTGATGTGGGGACTGCCTTCTTCCCAAGAGCACTGATGGAAAAGGGACAAAGAGGAAGTTCACAGGAGAACTTGACAAGCACCCCCTCAGCCAGGACAACAAGGTTAAAGCCACACAGACAGGAGGTAGCCTTGAAATGATGCCATGAAAACCACACTCTGCCCCAGCTGGTCTCTCTCCCCCAGACACACAACCCCAGCTGAACCAGGAGAAAAGCGCCAGACAGATCCCAGCTGAGGGGCGTGCGACAATATCTGCCCAGTGTGCCCCGCAGACTGTCCAAGTCATAAAAACCAGAAGTACAGGAGGCCGTCCCAGGCAAGAAGAGCCTGAGGAGATGTGAGGACGCAAGCAGGGAGTCCTGGTCGGGGTCCTGGAACAGAAAAAGACGAGAGATAAAAACTAAGGAAGTCTGAGGAAGTGTGGGCTTTGGCTAATGACGCACCAATATTGGCTCATTAGTTCTGACAAACACACCACACTAAGGTGAGATGTTGATGACAGGGGAAACGGGAACTCTCTGTACTAGCTTTGCAACAGTCTATAAACCCCAAATTGTTCTAAAATAAAAAGATTAGTTTTAAAAAAATGAAAAGGACCATTTTATGAAGATATATCAACTCATGATGCTGTGGAATGGTGGCCAATATATAATAAATGAAAGATGAGTTACTAGACAGCACAACGCTGGGCTGGAAGAAGCATAAGCTGGAATCAAGATTGCCGGGAGAAATATCAATAACCTCAGATATGCAGATGACACCACCTTTATGGCAGAAACTGAAGAGGAACTAAAAAGCCTCTTGATGAAAGTGAAAGTGGAGAGTGAAAAAGTTGGCTTAAAGCTCAACACTCAGAAAACCAAGATCATGGCATCTGGTCCCATCACTTCATGGGAAATAGATGGGGAAACAGTGGAAACAGTGTCAGACTTTATTTTTGGGGCTCCAAAATCACTGCAGATGGTGACTGCAGACATAAGATTAAAAGACGCTTACTCCTTGGAAGGAAAGTTATGACCATCCTAGATCGCATATTGAAAAGCAGAAACATTACTTTGCCAACAAAGGTCCATCTAGCCAAGGCTATGGTTTTTCCTGTGGTCACGTATGGATGTGAGAGTTGGACTGTGAAAAAAGCTGAGCGCAGAAGAATCGATGCTTTTAGACTCTTGAGAGTCCCTTGGCCTGCAAGGAGATCCAACCAGTCCATTCTGAAGGAGATCAGCCCTGGAATTTCTTTGGAAGGAATGATGCTAAAGCTGAAACTCCAGTACTTTGGCCACCTCATGCAAAGAGTTGACTCATTGGAAAAGACTTTGATGCTGGGAGGGATTGAGGGCAGGAGGAGAAGGGGATGACAGAGGATGAGATGGCTGGATGGCATCACTGACTCGATGGACATGAGTCTGAATGAACTCCGGGAGCTGGTGATGGACAGGGAGGCCTGGCGTACTGCGATTCATGGGGTTGCAAAGAGTCGGATACGACTGAGCAACTGAACTGAACTGAACTGAGACAGCATATGGTATAAAACTATTTTTGCTTAAAAAATACACATATACATATCTATATGACAAAATGTCTGGAAGACCAACCATACATCGAATCACCGACCTAGCGATTCTCCCACCTCCTTTGTACTTAATATATAATAGTTGGTTTTGTTTCTCCACTGAGCACTGGATACATTTAACATTGAGCCTCATTAACCTCCATACTCAAGAACACTTGCTTTATTTGGGGGAAAAATTAGGTGTCTCACATAGAATTTATATGCACTTATAAAATAGCTGAACTTTAACTTTTTCAAGAGGAAACATTTTTAAAGGCAGTACATTTTAAAAAGGCAAACATTTTAAAAGTGACGGCAAGTGTGGAATTTAATCAGACCTGGAGTGTAATCCTAGTTTCACCATTTACTGTCTGTGTGACCTTGGGCGGTTCAATCACCTCCTCTGCCCTCATTTTAACAGTGGGGAAAGTGTAACACAACAAACCTACGGATGTGCAGAACTGACCTAACATTTATTTGCTTATTTATCAATATAAACATGTATTTATATACTATGTAAATACATTTTCTCACCTCAAATTTTATTAGAAATTATCTGAGTGGTAGCAAAGAGTTCAATGTATGTCAAGAGCCTGACCCTACTGAGGCTCCATAAGGGCAATTGTTATTGTTACCAATGATAATAATATTTTAAAAATTCAAGAAAAAAAAACACTATCAGAAAAAATTTCACTTCTCAAAGACTGTAACAGAGAGCACTCAGAGACAAGATGGGTACCTCAGGCCATGCCACGCCATCTGCTGCGAGGTCCCAAAGCCTCTGCTAACTAGACATTCATTAGGGCAATTAAACACATTAACATGCCCACAGGACTGCTGCTGAGAATACCAAGTGAAAGCCACTTGTCTGATCATAGCCAGCTTAAAACTAAACTTTGGAATAGTAATGTACCAAGTCTCCCTTGCTATGGAAATACAATTTCCCTACCTGTGAATGGAATGTCAATACAAATTAACACCAGCCATAAAACACAAACCAAACTGATTTAAATCCCTTGACTGCAAACAATGAACTTTACTGAAAATGCTTTAGACAAGACATATATTTTGATCAAAATTCAGGGCTGGTAGTTCCTTTAAATACTGATATTTAAAAATTATCCCAAATATAAACCTTACAATACACAAAATCAGAAGAGAATAGACAAATCTAATCATGATATTAGTGGACTTTTGTAACAAAGCTAAACAACCCAGATCAGAAGAATCATTTGTCTCCAGTTAAAACTTAACCCAGCCTGATTTATCATACAGTCTAAGACAGACCCGTATTTTTAGACCTGCTAATTTAGGAAGAAATGAATCCAACCATAAGCAAAATAATATTAAATCACTGTGCCAATTTTTCCTTGTCATTGTTTAGGCGCTAAGTCATGCCCAACTCTTTCACTACACTATGTACTGTAGCCTGCCAGGGTCCTCTGTCCATGGAATCTCCCAGGCAAGAAAACTGCAGTACATGGCCATTTCCTTCTTCAGGGGATCATCCCAATCGAGAGATCGAACCCATGTCTCCTGCACTGGCAGGTGGATTCTTTGCCACTGAGCCACCAGGGAAGCCAGTCTGTTTTTTTCTGCTACACTAGAAAATGCAGATTGTGCAGTCTGGTTAATGTAAACACCTTTCGAAAGAACAAAAACATACATATAATCCAGGAACTAAATTCAGGTTCACATAAAATTCAGGCATTGAGAGTATAACTACACCAAGATTGATTTTATAGCACATTCCAGTAAGTCTTCCTCCAAGTTTTCTGAAGGCAGTTGTTACGAGAACCCATCCCAGTGATCTCACTCTAGCTAAACACTTTAAAAGCTAATGGCATATTTTTTATCACATATGCTTAAGTGAGCAAATTTTAAATTTGAGAATGCATGTGACTTATGGGAAGAAATAACTGTCATTGAGAACTACATCTGCCAGGTAGACTAAGGGAAATAAACTGGTTTAAAAAAAAGGGAGAGAGACACATTATAAGGTTTTGAGTAAGGTTAAGTTTTCCTAAAATCTATAAAAGCATACATGAAATGGGAATTCCAACTGTTTTGGGCAGCAGCATTCTCTATGCTGCAAGAGTACACTCATCTCCCATGTTCCTACCAGGTGTTGTGTTCGCCAAATTTTAAACAATAATTGAGTAAGGGACCATCCTCTAGAGCCACCTGGGAAGCACATAAGGAACCGTATGGCCCCTTATACATATTACCTCCTTTGACTTGTGCAAGATTACTAGGCGATTTTCACTATTTGCAAGTGGAGACACTGCGTCTGAGAGCTTTGAGGAAGCTGCCCGGTTCACACAGGTAATAAGGGAGGGACCACCCGTGACTTCATAATCACAACACACACACCCGTTATCTACACACTGTATCTGGCATTCTGAGGTTTCTGACTTATCCTTTCTGACTCTCTCAATTAATCTGTTCCTGTGAGAGCAGCTGCTTATGTAAATATATTTTTGCATTTGCCCCACTGTGTTGTATCGTTCGCTCATCAACAACTCCCTACTCAGTGATGAGCTTCTGGAGAGGAGAGCCCACAACTTGCCCATCCCTGGAACCTCAGACCACATGCTGCACTCGGCATGTCTGCACACATTTAATGCCTAACAGTGGTTCTGATGGTGCTTTTACTAACTGCTCACAAGTGGTGAACATGACAGAATCAGCTCCAAGATACCTGACAACCATCATCAGAACGAGGGCAGGCCCTGGAAGAAAGAAGACTCAGTATGATCAGCTTCCATTTGTTGGGTGGTTCTTAAAAGGAGTATTTAGATACTACATTTTATGGGCTTCACTGGTGGCTCGGACAGCAAAGAATCTGCCTGCAATGTAGGAGACCCAGATTCAATCCCTGGGTCGGGGAGGTCCCCTAAAGAAGGGAAAGGCCACTCACTTCAGTATTCTTGCCTGGAGAATTCCACGGACAGAGGAGCCTGCTGGGCTACAGTTCAGGGGATTGCAAAGTCAGAGACGACTGTGCAACTCACACTGTGTGCTTTACAGGGTTTTCCTTTTTTACGTTTAATAAAGCGGCATCTGTACTCACATTAGTCTAGTAGGTTATACACACAGCACCACACTCATAACACATGCAAGAATGAAGGAAAAATATGCAAGGTAAATCATCAGCAGCGTAATATTTTGCTAAAAAGCTACCTTTTCATCAGGACTCCAGAGTCCAAAGGGGCAAAAGTATACAATTTATATGCTTTCCCAGGCAAGAAGCTAACAGGGTTGGTTATTAATGACACTTTGAGACTGTTACAAGCTGACATGGGTTAATACTTAAGGAGACATCAAGTCTCTCAAAATAAATATTTACAAGATTAAGTTTGTTTTGTTATTCAAGTCTTAGAACTTGAAAGTATTAAAAAAAAAAGATGACTTTGTATTAACATTCGTTCACAGAATTACTGATACTTTTTATTCTTTAAGGGGACCTTTTACCTAATAAATCTTAAGTGTCTGCGGTTTGTGGTTTTAGTTTTCCTTCTAGTTCTGGAAATTGACTATGTGTCCTTTTGTGGTATTTACCTTTCTCATTTTCCACCCACCCCTACCCCCAAACCTGCTTTGAATGCCTGTCTTTACTCTTTCAAGGCAAGGCAGTGAATTGAAACAGCAAGAACTCTTGAATAAAAAGTTAAAAATGCCAGCATCGTATGATTACCCTCTCTTTGGAGTAAGCTTAGTCTTCTAGAATACCAATCTAATTCTTAGAAGCAGAAAACACAGGAAGCTCAATGTTCCAAGAAAAGTTAATAATAACTGATTCATCCTGGCTACCCAGGAAATACACAGCAAGGACGTGGGTTCCATGCAAATACAGACAACAAATTCATCTAGTAATGCCTGCCACCCAGGGACAAGGAAAATATAAAAAGGCACATGGAACAAATACACAAAAGGTATAGGAAGGAAACAACACAAATGCAGTGTGCCAAGCAGGAATCAGAGCTCAATGAAACCCATGAGAGAGCAGGGAGCTCTATAGACAGAAGGGACAAGGGGGCACAGGAGAAGTCATCACCCAAGGGGAGGCGGCAGAAACGAGCGGGGCAAGGAGGGCAACGGGGATCAACAAGAGATGACCAGAGAAGGCGGAGGGGCTGGCCAGGCAGGGGCACGCCCGAGGTATGAGGCTGAAGAGAACAGACAGCATTCTCCATGGGAGGCTGAGTCACAGAAAGAGGCAGGAAGGAAAGACACCAAACAAGAAATTCTGGACAGATGAGAAATAAATGCTAAAGTGAGACCGGGCGATAACTATGTAGGGCAGAAAGGCAAAAGAAGGAGTGAGGTAAAAGAAGCCTCTGTGAAAGGAAATACTGAAGAAAAAAAAAAAAAAGACAAACGGTTTCAGAAATTTCACTTTATTAAAATTTAAAACCTGTTTTGTTTCTGTTTCTCTGTTCAGTAAAACTTGATTGAGAACAATGGTTTCCACAGTCTCCAGAGGAGAAAAAGTATTGATGAGGTCAACTGACTTGACAAAAGTTAGAAGAGCTGAAAACAGTACAATTTACTCGTGTCTGTTAAGCATCTTAGCTCTAACCCACACACTGATTTTCACACTGATCACGTGTACACACACATCAATGACCTTAATGATCAACTGCTTCATTTGTTAATCACAAAATCTTCCACTCTCACTTTTTCTCTTTTTGGGCTTGTCAGTGTTTAGAGAAACCCCTGCTTCTTACTATCACCCTAAAAAAGAAAGGGCAGAGTAAGAATGTGGCCTTTACATCAATATTGCTAAAAAGAAGTCTGATGGAAGCTTAAAACAAGGTTAGGACAATAACGGAGAAAAGATGTAAATTTCCTGTAAATTCTACACCTGGGCTCCTCCATAACTACAAACAGAACATCATGATCATGCTTCATTTCCCTCTAGAAAACAGAGGAAGAAAACAAAACACCAAATAAGAACATAAAGACAGTAAAAAAAAAAAAAAAAAAAAAGGAGCCATTCTGAAAAAGAATAACAATTACTCTACTCTTGATCCTAGGAAAGTCTGTTCGTGAAGCTATGATTCACATAATTCTTATTTTTAAGCTGAAAAAAAATACAGTCATTGGATTTTTCCAAAAATCCGTGCAAGAAAAAAGCAGGCACACACAGAGGCCGGAGGAAGATAAAGGAAACGAACCTGAGTCACAGAGTTCTGAACAATCACTGAGAAGAAGCAATTCCTCGATATCCAGCACTTTGAGGAATTCTTCGGTGAAAGTCAATGTCTATACAAAGTCAATCCTATACAAGATCCCATTTCCCCTATTATATCAACTACTTTCCTATCCACACAGAAGGAAACTCTGATTGTAAGCAGATTACCAGCTTTAGCAGCAGAGGGAAAAATAACTCAAACATTACACACTAAAGCAATGGGTTAACAAAGACCATGTAAGGCACACATGAGTCGTGCCACTTTGTATTTGCAGAACTATCTTCTTTCAGCTGCTCAAAAATCCTAAACGGCATTGGGTTGCTTCTTGAAATTTGCCTTTTCTTTATTTTTTTTTAACCATTCTTCCATGAATATTATATCGGGTCACTTGGCCCTGCAGTCTATTCACAGGCATCTGCCTTGATTATTCACTTCTGGGAACGGCTGCTGTTCCAAGGCACTGGGATGCGTCTTGAAGGAACCAACCTGGTTCTCGGTCCCTACAGACGGCATGGTGAAAAAAGGATTCTCTAAGCTCAGAGAAGACGTGGAAGCCAAACTGTGCTGCTTCCAAGGTAAGATGCCCTGAAAAGAAAACAAACAAACAAGAAAACAGTTAAAAATCAACCAGATTTCCAAAACAAAAGAAACTCTAATAAAGTAGTGAAAATTCTCGCTAAGACTGAACAATAAGTAACTCATAAAAAATTTCAATCTTCCACTTCAGTTTTAAATATTCTATAGTTTCCAAAAAAATGTTACAGGGCATCACAGGTTACATAATAAAATATACTGCAAATAACCTGCTGTTGCTGAAATTAACAAAAAGTATCCATTAAAATTATAAAGAAATTTTGGTGACTGACATTTTGATCTGTACCTTGGCCAGGACAGAAGACAGGCTTTGAGAAAACATTATTTCTCTGTGTTCATATCTGACTTGGAAATGGTATGAACAAGTGTGATTTATATGGAGTCATAAAGTGAGTTACAGAACTGATGCCCTGGAAATTTCTTCCAGCCATAAAACTCTGAAATTACACACTATCTAGTGATAAAATCTTGAAACCACTGAGCCAGCTGTAGGCAAGCCATTTAACTTTGCCCTGATTCTCTCATATATAAACTACAGGGCTTGCTCTTCCAATGATGGGTACCAGGACCACCTGAGGAGGACTTACTGAAAATACAGCTGCTCCTCCAGCTGTGGCTCCAAAGAGCTCTAATCTCTGGACGAGGTGGAGGCGTCTGTGACCGTCACTGTCTAAGGAGCCCCGGGTCGTTCTGTCTACACTCGTGCTTCAACCACCGCCGTCCTGGTCAGGGTGCCGCTCTACCACCCTCAGAGTCATAGAACTGGGCAGGAGGGACACCATCACCCCAGCTTGACACGTTTAAGACAAACGAATCACTGCGTCATCATCTCTTTCTCTAAAAATCCCCCGTTCAGAGAAGAGGCCGAAACTAAGACTGAGGCTAACGTGCCAGGTGGATAAAAACACTTCCACGTAGATTCTTTTGGCCCCAGCTGTAGCCTTGGATACTTAAATAGAACACAACTGCGGGGAACATTCACAGCCGTGAATGGGACAGGCCATCCCAGAATATGAGCTAATGTTAAAAGGAGACCAGCACCGTGTCATTTCTTACTGAAATTACAAGGCTGTCCCCCGACCCCCCCAGCAGAAGCGATGTGTCCCCCAGAACACGCACCTGCAGAGCTGCTAACCAGGCCCAGGCCCAGGCCTGCTCCAGGGCACCTCCTCCTCGGATTCCAGGGCCAATGGCGGTGCTCCCTATCGGCGGGGTCATGTGGGTTCAGTGGACTCTGTCGGCACTCAACACCCACAAGATAACACTGTCGTCTCCCAACTAAAGCGACACAAAGCGGGGCTTTCGAAGAATACCGTTTTCCTTCATCTTGCTGGGTTCTGTTTGCGGGCCCTCATCCAAGTCCACGTGGCTTCCGAGTGACCGCCCTCCAGGTCTCACATCAAACCAACAGTGCTGTTTTACTGTTTTTTTTTTTTTCCCACCAGAGAAATACAACTTGGTTGGAAGAGGCCTCCAGGCCCCAAGAGTGTGCTCGATTGTCCAAGACAAGCTTAAGAAGTGGGTGGTCAAGATTTCACGTAAGGACCAGGCAACCGGACAGATGATGGGCACCAGAAGCCTTCCGTGACACTCTCATCCTGGGAAGTTACATTCACTAAGGGTTTAAAAGTGTTTTTAAAAAGAACGGTAGTAACAGGTTCATTCAGTACTGTTTTATTTGACATGAGCAGACACTGAGTTAGTATCCTGAATAGTCACGGCCCTTTGTCCTTGTGAACCACCATCCTAGAATTCAACAAGAGTCTACCACGCAAGAGTCCTACTCCGCACTCAGCTTTGAAACGCAAAATTCAGTTTCTCTTCTTGGTGCTTTCAGTCATATCAAAATAGAGAGTCCCCTCAACCATTTCATTATCAACCTCTTCTGCCTGGAAAATCTGGCATTGCTTCTGCAGCTGAGAGTCACTGCCACTGTGAATGCTACTTTGAAATTGTAAAAGAGTTTGTACAGCTGAGGAACTAGGGTCAAGTTCTGGCTCTCTCTTCTATCTTTGATAAAGTAAAGCTCTGGGGAGAATCCACACTGATTCTAGAGCCAGGCTGCCTGGGTTCACATCCCATCTCCCTAGCTTACTGCTTGCATCATAATCTCAGGCACGTGGCTGAATCTCTCTGTGCCTCAGTTTCTCCATGTAAAAGATGGGGCTATAACGGGATAACAGGGTTGTTTTGAGAGTCAAATAAATCTAGATGCAAAAGCACAGTCTAAGCACTCCATCAATAGCAGCTATTATTATTTGCTTTGCTGCTGCTACTAAGTCACTTCAGTCGTGTCCAACTCTGTGCGACCCCATAGATGGCAGCCCACCAGGCTCCCCCGTCCCTGGAATTCTCCAGGCAAGAACACTGGAGTGGGTTGCCATTTCCTTCTCCAATGCATGAAAGTGAAAAGTGAAAGGGAAGTCGCTCAGTTGTGTCCAACTCTTAGCAAACCCATGACTGCAGCCCACCAGGCTCCTCCATCCATGGGGTTTTCCAGGCAAGAGTACTGGAGTGGGGTGCCATTGCCTTCTCTGATTATTTGCTTTATGTAACTCCAAATTCTTCTACTGTTCCACATGTGTACACAATGTTTGTCCAAATAAGATACTACTCACTTGAGGCCTGGGACCACATCTTGAGTATTTCCGACGCTCACCCATGGCACCTACTAATCACTCAAGAGGTAAAAATGAACCTACTCGGTATAGATTGTTATACCGGATGAACAAGGAAGTTCTCAAACACAGACCTGTACAAACATGTATTCCCTGCCCTCGAGCAGCCTGTATTTTGGGTGGGGAAACAAAACTAAGGGAAACACTCCTGCTGTAACAATATAAAGCCGTAAAAGGTTGAATGCCAAGGGCTCCTTGTGAGCGGGAGCCCTGGAGAGGGCGAGCCTGCAGTGGCCCTCCCTGCCCCTGGAGGCGGGTGGAACTTCCACAAGAGGCAGGCACAGAGAGCGGGTTCCAGCGGATTCCAGCATACCTGGTCATCCCACAAACATTCACTGCACACCTTCCGCAGGCCGAGATACGGCCATGAAGGACCTAGAAGAGGCCCCAGCACCGCAGGACCTAAAAGGGCACTCACTCCCCATGACAGCTGAGTTCTGAAGGAAGGAGAAACAGGTGCTCTCCTCTTCGGATGGAACACAACAGCGCTTCAATGCCTCACAGACAGGAGCCAAGGCTGGCGCCCCGGCCGCTCTGGCTTCCAACAGTGGCAAACATACAGAAGTGAACAACTTTTTCTGTTCTGTACTCTCAATATGCTCCACTGTTTATGAAGCACATTAAAAAGACATTCTCTATTATTTCTGAACACAAATAACATATAAGAGGTTTACAGACACACACAGTCAGTATTATTGGAAAGGTTTTCAGAGGCTATAGAGGCCCAAACGAAAGCCCGTTCATAAAGGCCCCGTGCTCTGTCTCCTCCCACTCTTTCCCTTCCTTCCCTCTTCTACTAGGGCTGCCCACAGACATCAACTATCTCCCAGGGAAGTGCCTGAAGATGCATGTGGTGGCAGGAATCAGTTAGTCACGATGGGCGGAAGGATTAACACTTGCATCTTTGTCTTCTACATCCTTCCACTGATGACAGACCTCCACTCATCTCCTCCCGGAAGAGGATGACTTCGGGTAAAGGAACCTCTTATAAATATCAACTGGCACAAGCGTTCTCAATCCCTTACTGATGGCGGACCCCTACACAAAGATGGGTCAAGTCCAACACGCTCTCATCACAAATAAGACACGTTTCTGAGCCCTTCCCTCATCCTCGGCAGGCCTTTTAACCGCTTCTACTCTCATAGGAGGCACATTGCTGGATCCCACCATCGCCCCTGGAAACAGAATGATCTTTTCTTTTTTTCTTTTTTTTGGTTGCCCTGTGCAACCTGCCCGCCCAGCGATGGAAACCATGTCCCCTGCCCTAGAAGTGCAGTCTTAACCACTAGACCACCAGGGAAGACCCAGAATAAACTTGATTAAGGATGTCCAAACTACTCAATTAAATCCAGCCAAAAATTTCTTAATGCACAAAGTACTGGACTCGAATATGTTTAAGATATTCAAAGGCAAACTGAAAAATGAGATTAGAACACCTATAACATAGGTTACAGAACATTCTTAACCTTCATGGACCCATGAATGTTAGACTCATCAACAAAGTTAACAGTCAACCCACTGTTTTTTATTCCCTTGGTTTGGTACTGGAAAATCAGCCTTCCTGTATGTCATTTGTTAACCCCTTAATTAGGAATGTCACTAAGAGACTAAACAGGTTAAGAGGAGACCTTTCACCAGGGGCAATTAAGGCTTTCCAACATTTACTTTTTCTGAACTTCCAAGCACAGCCTGTTGATTGAGTGACAATGAGATGTAATGGGAACTCTGATAAAAAAAGACACACAGGGCTTTGGAAACTACTGAATACTCCAATAAAAGGACTAATTGCAATTCCATGCAACTGAAAAGCCATCTTCCAACTTGAAAACACATTTACTCAGTCATTTTATATTGCCAACACCCTTGTTTTACAAAAACAGAAACAGAAGCAATTAATGTACATAGTCACCATTTGGACACATTCAAATCCAACTCGTGTACTCAAGTATTTAAGAGTGACCTATGTTTATGCAAAAAGTTATCCCAAAGATTAAATGAGATAAAGCGTGTAGATGATTTGAAACAAGTCTGGCAAACAACCCCTACTCAACATTGCCCAGTATCACTGTTCCTAATTTTCCAACTTTGTAATCATACTAAACAGGTGTAGAGCGTGATTATGTATGCATAATGTATATAAGCTAATACGTGTCACTACTAGAAATAAAGCTTTTATGTTATGCGCCAAGCAATGCTATTCATCTAGACAGAGGTGAGTTTAATTTGAACAGAATGATCCGAAAAGAAGCAGAGAGAACTTGCTACGGGGTAGAATGTTAAATGTTAGCTCTAATCTCTGCTTATCAACTAAGGACACAACCTCTACGTCGTCTAGTGCGAATTATAATCAGCAGTCAGCTGATCCTAGAGAACTCGCTCAAAATGCACACTTAAGACCTCAACCTCGTGGACAAGGGGCCATTTACTTGCGATGCTGCGCCAACCACTGAAATCTGATTACTTCAATACTGACGCTGAAATCCTACATAAATTGATTACACGTCTCTTGCCGGAATTTTTTTTTGCAAGTCCTTACACACACACAAAATTACACCCCAAAGCCACTTAAACTGACAAGACTACATCATCCTGGGCGCATCCGGCTTTTAAAACATTTCACTCCGGCCACGCATCATTTACGATGACAGGGAATCACTGACGATGACGGGGAAAGCGCAAAAGCCAGTTTGGAGAGCACGTGCTTTCCGAAGTCAACACGAAAAGTAACCCTACGCCCACATCACGAACTGCGGGGAGAAAAAATCTTCGCGTTTCCAAGCTGAATCTCGACCCCGGGCGGGGGCGGCCAAGGCACACGCCCTCCTCGCACGCCGGGCCGGCGCCACNCCGTCACCCCCGGGGCTCCGGCCAAGTGGGAGCTCGAGTGCGCCCAGCACGCGGGTGGTGAGTCACCGAGCCTCTGGGCTGCCCGGCAGGGCGCCCTCGGATGCCCACTGCCCTTCATCGGCCCGCCGGTTGGCCCGTGACTTTGTCCCCTTGCGCTCCGGGAGCCCCAAACCTTGAGCGCTTCGGAGGATGGAGAGAAAAAAATGCAGTCGGTGGTGGTGGTGGATTGTGTTGTGTGAGGAACTCGTGGAACTGTTTAAGTGATTCTCATCTGGATTCGTTTCAAAATAACAAAGCTTTTAAGTGAGAGGCGAAATCGGTAACATTTAAGACGTGATGACAAAGGATCTTCAAAATTGAAGATCCCCCCAGGAGGAGGGCATGGCCACGCACTCCTGTCTTGTCTGGAGAAATCCATGGACAGAGGAGCCTGGTGGACTACAGTCCATGGGGTCTCAAAGGACAGACACGACTTAGCGATCAAGCCACCACTACCAGAGGTAGTATCAGGAACCCCAAACAGGAGGAAAAAAAAAAAAATATATATATATATATATATATAGTTTATGATACAAGTCACTTGATCCCAAGAAGAGGTTTAGTTCTCTACGTAAAAGTTTGTCAAAGTGAAATCTATACCTAGTTGTTCACGTTTTGCCAGACGTGATGACAAAGGATCTTCAAAATTGAAGATCCCCCCAGGAGGAGGGCATGGCCACGCACTCCTGTCTTGTCTGGAGAAATCCATGGACAGAGGAGCCTGGTGGACTACAGTCCATGGGGTCTCAAAGGACAGACACGACTTAGCGATCAAGCCACCACTACCAGAGGTAGTATCAGGAACCCCAAACAGGAGGAAAAAAAAAAAAATATATATATATATATATATATAGTTTATGATACAAGTCACTTGATCCCAAGAAGAGGTTTAGTTCTCTACGTAAAAGTTTGTCAAAGTGAAATCTATACCTAGTTGTTCACGTTTTGCCAACGTTATCTCTGGATACTTATTTCAGCAACTCCTTGCTGAAATAGTTCCAGCATTGATTTACAGGGAAAATATGTGGGAAAGGTTCCGTTTTCTCAGGAAAACCCTGCATGACAATCCAGGCACACCGTGAGCCTGCTGAAATATTGATTAATTTGCCAGGCAGGAACCACTGTCAGGCCCCCGGGCATTTTGTCCTCAAGAGGGAGGTTTTGTGTGTACACTTGGTTAGCCTGTGGGGAGCCGGGAGGGGGCTGGTCAGAGTTCAGGCCACACGGGAGCCATCGTCTGTACGGTGACTTTGGACAGGCTTACAGAGTCATGTCATTGGTCATGATGGAGGAATGGCAGGACAGGCCTACCGCTGGTGCAAATCTTTCACAACTCACTACTAAAAATAACTCAAGCGCATGTCCCCGGAACAGTAGTGTTAACTGCATACTGTCATTGCATACCGATCAAGTTGTATAACTCTTGGTAAAATTTCACCATTTGTGGTCAGCAGTACTTTAGAATCCTTCTCCAAATATAAGGAGAGACCGGCAGATTTGCAGCAGGAGGAAGACAGCTCTGTAGGAACACACCATTTATTGAGGGGTGCGGGAACAGAATTTTGTGAAACGCTGAAGCAAGAAATTAACCTGGCTCAGAACAGTCAGGTGTTAGAACACAAGTAGGAGACCCTTTCACAGTTGTGTCAGATAAAGGGCACCTACAAAATGTCTCAGTAGCAATAGATATATATGTTCCTTGTTCCTTCTCTAATTTCTTGTTAACTCCCAATCCTGAAACCTACCCCACTCAGGGACGGCATGGTAATGCCAGGCCTTCCACAGCATCTCAAATCAGACACCTAAAGTCACCTCTCTGTCTTTTTTTTTTTTAATAATTTTATTTACTTTTGGCTGTACTGGGTCTTCGTTGTTGCGCAGTCTCTTCTTTAGCTGTGGCGAGCAGGGGCGGGGGACGGGTACGCTGTAGTTGAAGTGCACAGGCCTCTCATTGTGGGGGCTTCTCTGGAGCGCAAGGGCATCGGTAGCTGCAGCAAATGGGCTCAGCAGTTGTGGTTCCTGGGCTCTAAAGCACCGGCTCAAGGGTTTAGTTTCTCTGAGGTATTATGTGCGATCCTCCCGGACCAGGGATCAAACCCGTGTCCCCTGCTTTGGCAGGCAGATTCTTTATCACTGAGCCACCAGGGAAGCCCTAAAGTCATCTCTTCCAGCCAAAACAGTCATTGTTATTTTACATTTTGGCACCAACAAAAATCTAGAAAAAAATTCTAGATTCCTTGCCCATAAAGATGGTTATAGCCTCTGATCTTCCAAAAGTTTCCCATGAATAATGTTACGTTCAGAGAAACTCCGGAGTTCGGTTTTAAGGCATAAGAATCGAAACTGTGAATAACGTAAATCCCCCTGCACCTCCCACTGTCTTAAAAAAAAAAAAATCCATCGCCACTCTTTAGTAGCTAGTAACTGTGGTAATGGTCGAGAGGCCAAGAGTCGGACACGACTGAGCAACTGAACTGAACTGTGTATGTTTAATGATTTAGTAATGTTTAGATCTTGCGGCTGTAACATTTTATCATTTAAATTCTGTTTTTATTCCTAAGACCAGTCTTTATTTTCATCAGACACACGTAGATGTTTCAGAGACATTACTCTTGCTCTCAGTGTCTAGAATTTAAGTTAATCGGCCATTCAGTGATACTCACTTTATTATAAGTGAATACAGTCTGTCCCCAGACCTCTGATAGAGATTTCAGGTGTAAGAAAGGGGCCAACATGCCAGCTGACCTGGGAGCAGAACCTGGGGAAATTTCATTTGATGCAGAGGCAAACTGCAAGAAAGGAAACAGACTCTGCCCTTAATGTACACTTATTAACTGAGACAAATCTACATTAAGAAACATTCTGGAGGCTCATAGGACAGATATTTCAGTGGAGGAATTTCTACAATGCTTTCACTATTTTAGGATGTCTAGAAAAAATTGCAAAATGACTTCTTAGACGTTCCACATACCCTTTTTCTTGGTATTAGAAAATGACTATCATTAGAAACTAGTGTGTTATCACCTGTCATCTGTTCAGTTTTTCTCCTTTTGATAGAGTGTCTAAAACAACACTTCTGACTTTCTTCCACATATTAAATCATTTATACTTACTTAGTTGAGATTTAACACAAAGGAAAAACTTTCTCCTTAAGGAACAATTCAATGAACTTCCCAACGGCAAGTGAGAAACCAGGACTCTTTCCCTCGCTACTTGATACACTTGCTGTTATCACTGTTATTTTCTGTGGGAATGTCCAGAGAATGCACTTCCTTGAATAGAAGTCACAGCTGTGTAAATAGCAAAAAGTGACTTTTTATAGCTTCTTTCAACCACATTTGGCCAGGAGGCCAAAGCTGCATAGATAAAGCTGCAGACATTGTCGTTTTCCAGGTATGTCAGGGGCCTGTGGAAGAGCATGGTCCTGGCCAGCGCCTCTCATCAAAGCCACTGTCACGGGTCCAACACCGTGCTGTTCTCTTGGCATCCCAGCCAGCTGTGTGGGCCTGTGTCTTAAGTATTCAGGTGCATTTGCCCGGGTAATAGTTACAGGTTGGAAAATGTGCAGTGATATTTCAACCCATATCCTTTTAGAAATATTTTTTAAATCTCCAAGTTTGAACTTTTATGTAGGAGCTGTGATGTTTCCAAGTCAGAAACAAGGGGAAATGCGTTCCGTGCCTTAGTGATCTAGATCAGGGTTGGTCAACTTTTTCTTGCCTTTTTTTAACTTAATTTTTTATTTTGTTAATTAATATATTGGGGTGTCATTGGTGGTTTACAATACTGTGTTAGTGTCAGGTATGCAGCAAAGCAACTCATTATACGTGTACATATAGCCAGTGTTTTTCAGATTGTTTTCCAATATGGTTTATTACAATGTTGATTAGGATTCCCAGTGCTACGCTGTAGATCTTTGTTGATTATTTGATGTATAAGTGGTGCATATGTATCGATCCTAAACTCCTAGTTTATCCCTCCCCACCCCCTCCCCTTTCCCCTTTGGTAACCATAAGTTTGTTTTCTAAGTCTGTGAATCTGTTTTCTGTTTTGTAAATTTTAACAGGCCAGGTTGTATATATTTGAGGCTTTGAGGGCTATGAGGCAAAAGTGGAAGATCCTGGTAGTGCTCTCAACCGTTTAAAATGTATCCATTGGAAATATAAAACCATTTTTGGCTCCTGGGCCACAGGGAGACAAGCAGGGACTGCTGCTGGCCAGTGGACCCTCTGCCCGCCTTTGTCCAGCCGTCACGCCATCACCTGCCCCCTTTACTGTCTTACAGGCCCATGCCTGGGGGCTACGGAGTGATGGGGGACGATGGGGCCATGGACTACAGCGTCCATGAGGCCTGGAATGAAGCCACCAACGTGTACCTGGTGCTGATCCTCGTCAGCTTCGGGCTCTTCATGTATGCCAAGAGGTAAAGGCTTGAGGCTCTCAGGGTTGATGAGAAGATCCTGAGCATTGACAAGTTTTGCGGGTTGGTTGGTTTGATCTAAATTCAATGCACAAAAATGATCTCCCCAGCATTTTGGTTCCTACTGTGAAAGCTCGCTCTCCTCGGCCCTGCCTTCAAATACCAGACACCAGGACTTGGCTTGGAAAACCCAGCTGCTCCGAGAGCCGGGCTGTGAGTGCAGCTCTCAGCTACCAGGCCAGCTGCTCTGTACTCCCATTCTATCACTTCTGATATAGCTCAGAGTTATCACTCAGCCAATTCACTGTCACCCTCGGACGAGCACATATTTTTGGCCCACGTCCCTGAAATGCACAAACACCAACTCCTACATGTTCAGCACTTCTGTCCTCGCACGTTTCAAGCTTTCCCTTCTGTTTCTTAGGCATGACTGTGTCCCAGAACTTAGTGAATGGTGTTGTATGGTCCGATTTCTTGTCTGTCCATCACGCAAACACTCAGTCCCCCGAGAACAGGGGCTTTTATTTAACCTTGTGTCCCTGAAGTGGCGCATTAGTGTAAATCCTCCACAAATACTTCCTGCTGTCATTCCAGACACTGTCACACAGTTTACATGTCCTTTTCCCACTCCCTGGCTACTTTAATAACAGTGAGCAAAAAGGGAGGGAGGTGTTGCTTTGAAGAGGAAGAACAGCAGTAGTTGGATTGAGTTGCTTCTGCTCATAGCCACATGCTTTGTGACGTCCTATACCAAGGTCAGAGGCATTAGACAGTCCGGGATAATTAGTCATCCAAGAATAATTGCTGCCTGGCCTGGGAAATAGTTCAGATTCACCCTGCCCGTGGGACACGCAGGCTTGCCCTTCACAGCCCCGTGAACCCTGAGCCGCTGGCCTGGACTCCAGGCTGGGGGGAGGGTCGAGAAGAGCCCTCACAGATGACCCCAGGGCCACTGGCAGGTGACAGCGGTCCCCTAAAGAGAGCTGCCACCTCCACCCCACCCCACTGTTTTAAAAGCATAGACAGGCTCTTGTTCATTTTAACTAGATGACCCCACTAAGGCCACGGTATCTATTTAAGAAATAGTTTTATTTCTTTCTCTTTCTCTTTCTCTTTCTCTTTATTTATTTCCCAGAATTAAGGTCTGCTCACATTCTGTTTATTCAGTACCCTCAGTAAATTAGCTTTATTTGCATGACATGACAGGGAGGAAAAAAATCATACTTTTTTGGTCTGTGCATTTTTCTAAACAAGAGGGCATTTTTTGTGGAGATGAGGAGAGACACTCGTATGAAGGGGTATATTCAGTCACTGCTTTTCTTGTAACTCTGTGACTATACATGTACAACTTCTTACTTTTAGTGAAAGAAGAATACTTGAGCCAAGGTAGCATCTCACAGGGACAAAACTGAACAGAGACTCATGGCCACTTATGTGCTTTTAATGCAGCTTCTGTTTACTACGATCACGAGAGTGTTACAGTCCTGTAGCTAAGAATACAAATCTCTTTTCTGCATCATTTTTGTGTTTTAGGAATAAAAGGAAAATTATGAGGATATTCAGTTTGCCACCTCCAGCAGAAACTCTTTCAGAGCCCAACTTTTATGACACAATGAGCAAAATTCGTTTAAGACAGCAACTGGAAATGTACTCCATTTGTAAGTATACTCTGCCTAATTACATACATGTTGTTCAGTCGCTCAGTCCTGTCTGACTCTTTGCAACCCCATGGACTGTAGCCCACCAGGCTTCTCTGTCCATGAGGTTTCCTGGACAAGAATACTGGAATGGGTTGCCATTTCTTCTCCAAGGAGATCTTTCTGACCTAGGGATTGAACCTTCGTCTCCTGCTTGGCAGGCAGATTGTTTACCACTGCACCACCTAGCAAGCCTTATTACATACATAAGCATGTTTAATACATACTTTTTTAAAAATTTGTCTCTAGTTTTCAAAGGTTATGGTGGCACAGGGAACTATATTCAATATCCTGTACCAAACCTTAATGGAAAATAATATGTATATGTATGTATATGTGAATCACTTTGCTATACTCCAGGAACTAGCACAACATTTTAAATCAACTATACTTCAGTGAAAAAAAAATTTTTTTTTAAATTTTAAAAAATAGCTGATAATAGAAGCGTAGTACCTGGTTTACATGAAGTTAGTGCTTCAGGACCCTTCCCCCATGCGGAGTCCTCCCCCTGGAAGGAGCCCTAGCAAGCTGTTCATGTGATCACGTTTTTGAAAATTCAGCAGAAATTAGATGTTTTGCTAGTGGATGAGACTGCTCTCTGGTCCTCCTCTGACTTGCCTCACATGCAGTGGCGTTGAGGTGGCCATGAGTACTTTGAGGATCCAGCTAAGAGGAGGTTTTGAGTTGAAGCACTGTGTTTACAGAGTTTGCAGTCACTTCAGTTTCAATTAAATGACTGCGTACTGCAGCCACACTATATGTGTATAGGAGCAGCTTCCAGGCCAGAGGTTATTAACATATCCTGTGAATCCGAAAACTGAGTGTGTAGGTGGTGGAGAAGAAACAAAGGTTAAAGGGCACAGAGCCAGGGTGAATGTTACATCCAAGCCACAACCTCTGATGCCACCATTTAAAAAAAATGAGGTGTGGCTTCCATGGTGTGTCATTAAATGAGGAAGGGCAAGATGTAATTGCATATATGCCAGAGTGCCACTCCTTTAACACTGAATGACTGCAACACGTATGTGTAGTAAAAATGTTGTATCTCATTTTTCTTATCGACGTTTAGTTGAGTTACAATGTTGTGTTATACCTGTATTTACATGTATATAGCCCAGTGATTCAGCTATGCATTTTTATATGACAACCCACTCCAGTACTCTTGCCTAGAAAATTCCATGGATGGAGGAGCCTGGTGGGCTACAGTCCATGGGACCACAAAGAGTTGGACACAACTGAGAGACTTCCCGACTTCACGATGTTCTTTTTCAGATTTGTTTTTCCCTATAGAATACCACAAAACATTGAGTCTAGTTCCTTGTGCTATTTAGTAAGTCATTGTTGGTCATCATTTTATATTCAGTCGTGTGTGTATGTTAATCCCAACCTCCCAATTCATCTCTCCCCGACTCCTTTATGTCTGTGGGTCTATTTCTGTTTTGTAAAAAAGTTCATTTCTATATTCTTTGTTTTTTAAGATGTCACATATAAGGAGAATCAATGATATTTCCTTCTCTGGTTTCACTTACATGGATGTTTAGGTTGCCTTCATTGCTTGGCTATTATAAATAGTGAACTTGGCTTGGCTGTTATAAACAATGCACCTATGGACATTAGGGTGCACATCCCTTTTCATATATCCAGTTTTCTCTGGATATATGTCCAGGAGTGGGGTTGCAGGATTGGATAGCTTTAGTTTGTAAGGAGCGTCCACCTGTTCTCCATAATGGCTATACCAGTTTACATTCCCAGCAAGAGTGTAAGAGGGTTTTGTTGTCTTCACATTATTATTTGTAGACTTTTTGATGCTGGCCATTCTGATCCTTGTAGTTTGGATTTGCCTTTCTCTAAAAATTAGCGACGTTGAGCATCCTTTCATGTGCTTGTTGGCCTTATATTATGTCTTTTTTGGAGAAATGTCTGTTTAAGTCTTCTGCCCATTTTTTGATAGGATTGTTTGTAAAAATGTTCTGTATAATTATGCAAGCCTGGAGGAAAGCTTGGAAAGATACACGTGAGATTATTAGCATTCATTGCCTTGATGGGGACGCTGTGGAACTCAAGGAGAAAAGACAGTATTTTTAAAAGAAAGATGTCTGCAGTAAAGCCTTAAATGTGAATGCGTGCATGCTCATGGGCATAAAAAGAAGCAAGAAAGAATGATCAGCAAGATGTTACTAGTGTATCTCTCAGGAGACTGGAATTTCAGGTGAAAAGTAGAAAAAAACATATATATATATAATTTTTCTAACACAAGTAGAACTTCTAAAAATTCTTCAGCATAAATTTCACCCCGAGAACTATAGACAGCAGTTCCTCTGTGGCAAAGGGCTGCAGGGCTGATCAGGTGGGAGGAAGATGCACTTGCAGTGTTTCTTCTTTGGGTCCCTTTTGCATTTTGTATCATATTCATGTGTTTCTAGCTCAGAATAAGAAGTAAACCTGAATTTAACAGAGCAGCGACTATTCATAGTAGCCAGAAGATGGAAACAACCCGAGCGTCCTTGGCTCCTGAATGGTCCACAGCCTGTGGTCTGTGAGTGCACAGGGATCATTCAGCCTCTAAAGGGAAAGAAATCTGACAGGTGCTGCAACAAGCAGGAACCTCGAAGAGGTTATGTTCCATAATTACTCTTATCAGGAAGTGAAGGAAGCCAGTCACAAAATAACAAATAGTGTGTGATTTCACTTCTGTGAAGCAAATTCCCAGAGACAGAGAGTAGAGTCCTCACCAGAGCTGGGGGAGGAGGGGACAGGGAGCTTCTGTGTTCGGAGGAGAGAGGTCAGCGTGGGGTAGTGGGCAGACGGCTGCTGCTGGTGGCGGCCCAGCAATGTGAATGGAGCTTCTGCCCCCGAACCACTTAAAAATGGTGAAAATACAAATTTCAATGTTTTTATATTGTACCTCAAAAAAAAAAAAAGAAAACCTAAGTATTAAAAACAAAAACACAGAGAGCGAGAAGCTCTGTATGGAAAATTAAAGGATTAGGTTTTCCTTGATGCCTACTCAAAACAGAGGTTAGTGGGAGTGCCCTGGAGGCCTAGTGGTTAGGATTTAGTGCGTTCACTGCAGAAGCCAGAGTTCGATCCCTGGTGGGGGAATCTAAGATCCTGCAATGCCACGCAGCGGAGCCAAAATACAAAAACAAACAAGAAACCCCCAGAAGTTAGTGGGCATCAAAAAAAAAAATCCACTGACATAGCATATACAATTTTAAACCCAGTGTACCGTTTTCTTCTTTAATGAAAATGGCATAAAAATGAAATTTGTCCGAATGCCTGTATTTATAAGGTGTGTTAATTTTCTGTTGCTGCTCTATTACCACAAATTTGGTGGCTGACACAGCACAAATCTTACAATTATAGGTTAAAAGTCCCACAGCAGTTTCACTAGGCTAAAATCACGGTGTCAGCAGAGTTCTGTTTCTTACTGGCGGCTGTGAGGGAGAGTGTGTTTCTTTGCCTTTTCCAGCTTCTAGAAGCTACCACATTGCTTGGTTTGTGGCCTCATTCACCCGTCTTCAAAGCCAGTGGCATTGTGTCTTTCATTCTTGCATTTTTATAGCTCCCTCTGTCTCTGAGCTCAGCCAGTAGAAGTTCTCTGGTTTTCAGGGCCCCTGGGATCAGGTTGGGCCAAATAATCCAGGTGATTACATAATCCCCTCTCAACATCCTGCATCAGGGCTTTAGAGTCCCTTCTGCCCTAGAAGGTAACATATTCAGTGATTATGGAGATTAGGATGTGGACTGGAAGCTGTGTTCTTATATAAACAGTGAGTATTTGCACATTTGATGAGTCCCATCATATTGCCTCATTCTAGTGTTGCTGACATATTTAATCCTGATTTCGTCTGTAGGTTCAAGAAAGAAGCGGACAAAATTCTCTTCTCTAAAGAGTGAAAGTGAAAGTCACGCAGCCGTGTCTGACTCTGTGATCCCATGGACTATACAGTCTATGGGATTCTCCAGGCCAGAATACTGAAGTGGGTAGCTCCCTTCCCCCGGGGATCTTCCCAACCCAGGATCGAACCCAGGTCTTCCTCATTACAGGCAGATTCTTTACCAACTGAGCTACCCGGGAAGCCCAAGAATACTGGAGTGGGCAGCCTATCCCTTCTCCAGGGGATCTTCCTGACCCAGGAATCAAACTGAGGTCTCCTGCATTGCAGGCAGATTCCTTAAAGAGGACCCCCCAAATTGTAAAAGCTTTAGGCCACAAAAGTCTGGATCCACCCTGAGTATATAAACAAATAGTATTTCTTCCTTTGCTGGTAAAAACTTAACGAAGAGCCTGAAAGCTTCAAAGCTAAACCATTCACAAGACTTTGGCCCTCCACTCTCTAGTTTTCAGGTTAAGATCTTCAATAATTATTTCTCAGAAAAAAACGGTACAGAATTGCAAGTCTGTTTTTTCTTCTTGTTTATATTAATGCCAATGTTCAGTAAATGTCTTAGGCTTGTCATTTAATATATAGTCAAATTCCTTCTGTGGCAAAAGCATTATTAATCATTTATCTTGAGGTGGAGATGGAGGATAAGAAAGAAGGACATTACAAAATGTTACTTTGAGTTTAGTAGCTTTATTAGTATTTACCCTATATTTTGGCCTTCCCAGATAGTGCTAGTGGTAAAGAACCAGCCTGCCAATGCAGGAGACGTGGGAGATGCAGATTTGATCCCTGGCTTGGGAAGATCCCCTAGAGGAGGGCATGGCAACCCACTCCAGTATTCTCGCCTGAAGAGTCCCGTGGACAGAGGAGCCTGGCGGGCTACAGTCCAAGGGTCACAAAGAATTGGACACGACTGAAATGGTTGAGCATGCACTCATTCTGTATTTTAGTGTTCTGAATAAGCCAATGTACAAAACAATAATAATAAACATTTGAAAATGGATATCAGCACTGATGAGAAATTAGAGGATCACAAAGTATCATAAATTTCCTCTAGTGAAAAAAAAATTGTTTAAGCTAATTCTTTACTGAGAATCATGACTTGACTGTAATTTAATGATGTGAGCTCATAATGATTTTGCGGCTTTCTTAATTATATCTCCTTTTTTTCTTGTTTTTTCTTTTGTTTATTTCCTAATAGCCAGGAAGTATGACTATCAGCAGCCACAGAATCAAGCTGACAGTGTGCAGCTCTCGCTGGAATGAAATCTCAGAAAATCAATGGCATAAATGCTTGTTGTTCAGGAGTGCAGTCTCCTCCCGCTACTAATCATGACCAGCGTTTTGGGGTTTTTTTAAAGTTCTGTCTCCATGAAATCATTTTGTTTGTGACTTTCCCCCCCAGTTTTCTGGTGTGTTTGGTTTCGCTTTTTAAAATTTCACCTCTGGATCATTTGTTCCACAAATTAAAAATGCCTCCAAAGGCTTGAACACAGAGAGTCTGGGAAGGTATACAGTCAACAGAAGTGGCAATCTTACCTTGTGAAGACCTTCACTCCTTCAGGATGCAGTCAGGAGCAAAAGCGCAAGAGTCTAGAGCTTAGGCCACTTTTGAACGTTTTTGCAAAATTAAAAAATAAAAATCAAATCACTGAAAGAATTTCCTCTTTGATTATGTCGTGGGATAAACATCATAATGGATAAGGGACTAACTAACGTGTTCTTGTGGCTGTTGTCACCTCCAATTGAATTAGCCGTCTTTGCTTCTTCAGGAGTCACACAGGAAGCTGTCTTCTGCACCGTGAAATCCTGATGCACACCCCCCTGCTAGTCGTGGAAGTTTCCTGGGCCTGGAGTTCGTTCCCTTCATTGTGTTCCCACAAGTTCCTTCCACCAGAAGAGTCTTCTTCCGCCATGCCAGGGCCGTGCTGCTGAGTACACAGGCACCTCTGACAGGTGCTAGCTACTTGCTTTGGGATCTTAGGACTATAAATGTTGAACTGTCTAGCTTCTTGGGCTTTTTTTTTTTTAACCATAATAAGCTTCCCTGTAGACTCATACCTTGTACCATTTTTGTGCTGAAAACTTCATGCTGAAAACACTGAAGTGTTTTTGCCCAGTTTTTCATATTTATTTAAAGAAAAACTGGGTGGAGATAATAGCAGGTACATTTAACTGTCCGTATAACTGTTCAAGAATTTGTTTTCAGGACTTCCCTGGTGGTGCAGTGGCTAAGACTCTGTGTTGCCAGTGCAAGGAGCCTGGGGTTCAATGCCCTGTCCGGCAACTGGATCCCACGTGCCACAGCTAAAGATCTTGAATGCTGCAACTAAGACCCAGAGCAGCCAAATAAATATTAAAAAAGAGAAAGAATTTGTTTTAGAGTCAAAATGCAATTTTAAAAGTTAGAGTTAATATTTTAAATGTTATTGCCTTTTCCTTTACAATTATGAAGTAAAAAATATAAATTTTATTGGGTTTTTTAAGATTTTTTTTTTTTTGAGATGGACCGTTTTAAAAGCCTTTATTGGATTTGTTATAATACTGTTTCTGTTTTTTGTGTTTTGGTTTTTTGGCCAAGAGACATGTGAGATCTTAGCTCCCTAAACAGAGATCAGACCTGCCCCCCTTGGATTGGAAGGCATACTCTTAACCACTGAACCAACAGGGAAGTCCCAAGAATATAAATTTTAAATGAAAAAGTTTAGGCCAAATGAAATAATTGTAAGAAAATTGCACTTACTTTAAAATTTATGTCATTCAAAAATATGTATATTTTACAAGGTGGATTGTTGAGCAAATGGAATAATTCTTTCTTAACCCTCAGATGAGTTTGAATTCCCCACCTGTACCCAGAATGAATACGTAGATTGAAGGATTGTAAACAGTGGTAATTATGACCTGGGACGAGCAGAGCAAGGAGAGAACAGCCTTTAAACTTTGCTCTTATGTAATCAGGAGTGGGAGTGGTTCATATGCTGTCACTGATGTGAGGCACAAACCTGGAGAAATTATGAAAACGGGCTATCTCAGCTGATTCGAACAAACTGTGTACCTAAATAAATAAAAATCACAACAAAATTGATGGTGATGGTTTTTTATTTGTATCCACTAGTCATGAAATTAAAAAGATGTTTGCTCCTCGGAAGAAAAGCTATGACCAATCCAGACAGCATATTAAAAAGCAGAGACATTACCTTGCTGACAAAGGTCCATCTAGACAAGGCTATGGTTTTTCCAGTGGTCATGTATGGATTGTGAGAGTTGGACTGTGAAGAAAGCTGAGTGCCGACGAATTGATGCTTTTGAACTGTGGTGTTGGAGAAGACTCTTGAGAGTCCCTTGGACTGCAAGGAAATCCAACCAGTCCATCCTAAAGGAGATCAGTCCCGAATATTCATTGGAAGAACTGATGCTGAAGCTGAAGCTCCAATACTTTGGCCACCTGATGTAAAGAACCGACTGATTAGAAAAAACCCTGATGCTGGGAAAGATTGAAGGCAGGAGAAGGGGACGACAGAGGATGGGATGGTGATGGCATTGCCAACTCGATGTACGTAAGTTTGAGCAAGCTGCAAGAGTTGGTGATGGACAGAGAAGCCTAGCGTGCTGCAGTCCGTGGGGTCACATAGGACACGACTGAGTGACTCAGCTGTATGTAGACAGTATCAGATGGTTTTTTATTTGCATCCACTAGATGGTGAACATTGGACTCTGGCGAGCGAGAGAGGAAGATTCCTCATTTTTCTGTAAAGCCTGATGATGGGAGTCACACCCCTACCAGCAGGATCAACGGCGAGGCTGCTTTGAAGTTTCCTCTCTGCTTCCACAGCTGAGCAGGGAAGGGGGGATGCCCTGCGGCCACACTTCAAAGCCACGCCAGCTGACTGTCCTGCTTCTGCACCCCCTCGCCCCTGGGAATCCATCAAGGGTCCACGACAGAGCTATTTTCTTTGAAGAAAAGCGGCATGGCTAATAAACAGCCCACTAACACTGATGTTCTCCTTTCCCTCGTTTCTCTCTTTCACTGCATGAAAGTTGGGAGGTTAGCGCGATGGGGCAGCTCCCCTGGGTGCACAGCTGGGCCAGCCCACTGCTTCAAGGGCACAACTGTTTGCTCTCAACCTTACACCGTTTCCGGTGGAGTTCTTGAGGATTCACCGGAAAGTAAGACGCAGAGTTTATGGTAAGATTGCTGTAATGCTGGAAATATATTCAAGTATTCAGTAAAAGTAAGAGAGGAAATGGTATTAAAAGTAACTTCAGATACTAAGAATAAATGTGTCTTAGTTAGACACTATGTATATAAAATAACATGATACCACTTATATGTGAAATCTAAGAAAAGTTTTACAAATGAACTTACTTACGAAACAAAAGACTCACAGATTTTGAAAGCAGTTACCAAAGGAGAAACGTCATGGGGAAGGATAAATTAGGAGTTTGGGATTAACATATGGGTCCTGGAGAGCTGGAAATAAAAAGGACATTTAGCTTATATCCAACCTTATGCAAAATAGCAAAGCTCACAGAAGAGCAACTGGAGCTTAGTCTTAATCTGTTTCCCACGCGATTCCCTAATAAAGTCAGAGCCAGACAAAACTACAGAGCAAGAAGCATCTCCTGCCTGTCTTTTTGCCCCTCTTGAGCCTCATTCCAGTCTGTACAGGTGAGGTTAAGTCTTAATTAAGGATTTAAGAGTGAGGATGAGGAGGTAACCCAAGAACTGTGGTGAGCCCTACATGGAAACTTCCAGCAACAGGTTGTCTTTCTCCTACCCTGGACCTCTCACCCACAAATGAACAAGCAGCCTTTAACACTGGGGTCTGCTGACCTTTATTTTATTTACATACAGTAAAAAGCTAAAGCTGTACAGCAGCCACACCCAAGGTAGGAAGATGATACGTCAAAGGGGAAGCAAGTAACCTTTTGGGGTTATCGGGAGCTTCTCTGTCCCAAATGTGATACCGAAGGCCCCTGTGCTATTCGTGTCTTTTATTTTTGATGTTTCTTATTCCAACGTTTCTTCCAAATCAAGAAGCAACAGACGTCTCATTATTACGAAAGAGGGGCTCCATCCTGGGGATTTTCATGAAAGAAATATTTTGACAGATTTCAAACTAGCTGAAGAAGAGCTGAGAATTTTAACTGCAACCAATGTTGATGTTGTTAAACTCAACTGCAAATCCCTTTGACCTCAGAAATCTGGAGGAGAAAAAAGTCCCACGTGAAATATTTATGATATAACAAGTAAAGGTATTTTTATTTATTTTGGGGGAGGGATTATGCCTCTGAATAACATTTTATTTTGAGGTTTAAAAGACCAGGCACACTTAAACTGACTACATGCCAATATGGGCTTCCCTGGTGGCTCAGACGGTAAAGAATCTACCTGCAACGCTGGAGACCTGGGTTCAATCCCTGGTTTGCAAAGATCCCCTGGAGGAGAGCATGGCAACCTACTCTAGTATTCTTGCCTGGAGAATCCCCATGGACAGAGGAGCCTGGTGGGGTGCTGTCCATGGGATCGCAAAGAGACCCGAATGAGCAACTAAGCACACAGTATGTGTTAACATAGATCTTACATCTGGAATGCTTTCTAGTAAACAGTAACTAGTCCAGAGTAAATGCTTGGTAGATAGTTGCTGAAATAATTAACTCACATCAATTTATAAAATTTATGTATATTTTTAAAATAATTCTGCTTCTGGTAATGGAGGAATAATTGTGTCAGACTCTCTTACAGATAATGAGTTCAGAACAAAACATGAAAACAGTTTGAAAGAGGCCATGAACAGAGAAACAAGGAAGAAGATAAACCCTTGAAAGAAGGGACAGCAGTGGTTGAGATTTGTGTTTATATGGGTTTTTTGCCTGAAGGTATTTCTTAGTCCACCAGTTGAGAATAACTAGAACTCAAGCAGAAAGCTACAGTGAAATTGATTTGACAAACAGGATAGAGTTCAGAACTTCTAAACTGAAAAGTGAGGAAGAATGTCCAGAAAAAAGGGAGTCACAGGAAAAAAGTGAACCCCAGAAGGAGGAACCCCAAAATCTGCATATAAATTCTGCCAAGTCCTTGGCTGATCCCTGAATCTACATGAGAGACCCCAAGGAACCTGGCAGAAATCAAACAGCTGAAGGAACTAAGGGTGGCATTCAGCTGGTGCTTACCATCGGCCAGGTACAATTTGAATCTGGCCAAATTTAATCATCTGCTTGAACAAACCCAACACTTCTCAGAGGGAATTAACAGAATCTAGCATCTCTAATACCATGTCATCCAAAATGCCCAATATATAATGAAAAAGTACAGGAATGAGAAGAGCGTGAAAATGAGATCCACAGTCAGGAGAAGAAACGGGACAATATGGTCCACAGTCAAGAGAAAAAATAGTCAAAGCAAACTGACTCCAAGATGACCTGGATGTTGAATTAGCAGAGGAGAATGTCAAAGTACCCACGACAAAGATGTTTTGATAAATAAAATACCTTCAAGAAAATGATAATCAAAAGGCTTTATCAGCAGCCGACCTGCTAAACAAAAAATACTAAAGAAAGTTCTTTGGGGGAAAAAAAAGAGAAGTGCTAGCACCTGGAAACTCAAATCTAAGCAAATTCTAGGCATAATGAATAATCAGTTGGGGAAAGACACTGATAGAGAAAGTAGGGGCTCTTATCAAGAGGGAATGAAGAGTATGCAGAACACTTTGTACTGCTTTCATTTTTATATAAGCTTGGAATTACTTTGTTATTGAAAAACATTTGTAAATCAACTTCTTGGTCAACCAGATTCTATTTTTTGTACCATATCAATCTTCACTGAAGTTGAAGCTCAAATACTTTGGCCACCTTATGTGAAGAACTGACTCATTGGAAAAGACTCTGATGCTAGGAAAGATTGAAGGCGAGAGGAGAAGGGGATGACAGAGGATGAGATGGTTGGATGGCATCACCGACTCGATGGACATGAGCTTGAGCAAGCTCCGGGAGTTGGTGACAGACAGGGGAAGCCTGGCCTCTGCAGTCCATGGGGTCACAGAGTCAGACACAACTGAGCGACTGAACTGAATCATTGGCAAGCTGAAAAGCAGGTGTCTGGACAACATCATGTTTATTTCTTCTCTACTTCTTCCCACAATATCCAAAATCCTTCTGCTCTCTATCAAAATCTATTCCAAGAAAGAATCTAAAACACACTTCCACAGAAGTATAAATAACTGATAACTGTCAAAGTGTTACTTCTTACAGGGTGTTTGTTCTGCACTTTAACAGAAAGCCTCCAGATGGAAAGCAGTGAAGTTTTCAAACATTACAGAGAGGTAATTCTTAGGGATAAAAGTATGTTTATGGCCTCTGAAACCACATTATGAAAGCAGTTAACTAAATATCTATTTATTTGGCTCCTGCGTCCAGTTCTGCCCTCTTTCATCATCTTCATAGGCTTTCCTGACAGCTCAGCTGGTAAAGAATCCGCCTGCAATGCAGGAGACCTGGGTTCAATCCCTGGGTTGGGAAGATCCCCTGGAGAAGGGAGAGGCTACCCACTCCTGTATTCTGGCCTGGAGAATTCCATGGACTATAGAGTCTGTGGGGTCACAAACAGTCGGACATGACTGAGAAACTTTCACTTTAACCATCTTTGTTCCAACACAAACAATCGGAATGTCACCTCTTCCTCCACCAAAATGATAAGATGCATTAGAACTCCTAAATAAAGAGAGTGATTCTACAGTTTCATTTCAAAATAGGGGGCATCTCAGTGAGGTAGAGATGTGCTTTTGGTTACCATTTTACAAATGAAGAAAAGTGAACAGTGGGATTGCCTCTTCCAATCCTGAATACGTGCAAATGTGCTCAGCCGTGTCCAACTCTTGCGATCGCATGGACTGTAGCCTGCCAGGCTCCTCTGTCCAGGGGATTTTCCAAGCAAGAATACTGAAGAGAATAGCCATGCCCTTCCCCAGGTGGTCTTCCAACCCAGGGATCAAACCTGCGTCTCTTCCATCTCCTGCCTTGGCAGGCAGGTTCTTCACCACTAGCCCTCCTGGGAAGCCCATTTACATACACGCTGCTGCTAAGTCGCTTCAGTCATGTCCAGCTCTGTGCGACCCCATAGACAGCAGCCCACCAGGCTCCCCCGTCCCTGGGATTCTCCAGGCAAGAACACTGGACTGGGTTGCCATTTCCTTCTCCAGTGCATGAAAATGAAAAGTGAAAGTGAAGTTGCTCAGTCGTGTCCAACCCTCAGTGACCCCATGGACTGCAGCCTTCCAGGCTCCTCCATCCATGGGATTTTCCAGGCAAGAGTACTGGAGTGGGGTGCCATTGCCTTCTCCATATACATACATACATACATATATATGTGTATATAACATACATATATATGTGTATATATATGTATGTATATATATGTATGCATATATATACACAATTATTCTTCAAAAAATTAGTAATTAAATTTTAGTTCATCATACTGATAAATATGGTGGCCTAGAAAATTTAAAAAAAGCGAACAATCCCAAAATGTTAGCTTTTGTGTGTGTGTTGTTACACGTTTACCTTTCCAAATTCATATTTTCATTGGTTTGAGATTTCTTAAGTTCATTTTAGGGCTTCCCTAGTGGCTCAGTGGTAAAGAATCCACCTGCAATGCAGGAGACCTGAGTTCAGTCCTGAGTCGGGAAGACCCCCTGGAGAGGAAAATGACAATGCACTCCAGTCTTTCTGCCTGAGAAATCTCATGGACAGAGGAGCCTGGCGAGCTACAGTCCATGGAATCGCAAAGAGTCAGATATGGCTAAACAATAACAACAAACTCATTTATACCAACAAACTCATTTAATAACAAAGGTCAGCAAACGCAAAGCTCTTTGAATTCCGAAGAGAAGGAAGCTGGTCTGGAGCTGCCAGGGGTTGCCAGGAAACCACAGATTTGCCAACTGGTTTCAGACAGTCTTGAGTGGACCAATTCCATCTTTTTCTTGAAAGAGTCATCACAGTGCAGGTGATTGCTCTTACAATTTAATTTTTCTGTGGTTACATTCAGATTTAGCAGATCACAAAGCATCACAATTTGAATTTACTTGTCACCATCTTCCACAATTTATAATTCTTAAGCAAAATATAGTAGATCTAGAGTTTATCATACTAAGTGAAATAAGTTAGACAGCAAAAGGCAAATACATGATGTCATTTATTATGTGGCGTCTTTAAAAAAAATGATATAAATGAACTTTATTTACAAAATGAACTTTTATTTACAAAACAAAAGCAAACTCACAAACTGAGAAAACAAACTTATGGTTAGATTTCCAAAGGGAAAGTTTAGGAGAGAGGGATATACTGGAGTTTGGTATTAACATATATATACTATTATATGTAAAAGTAAGTCATCAAAAAGGACCTGCTGTTTAGCACAAGGAACTCTGTGTGGGAAAACCTATATGGAAAAGAATCTGAAAAAGAATGGATAAGTGTATATGTATGCCTGAATCATTTGACTGTACACCTGAAATGAACACAACACAGTAAATCAACTCTACCCCCATATAAAAATAAAAATTTAAAATATCTAATGACATTACCGTCATACATCAGCAAAACCTCAATCAATACAGCACTATTGATTGGAATTGCCGACTTGAAAAATGCACAACATGAAAGTTTCACGTTACTTTTATTTGGGGCAAAACGAGGACTGCAGCCCAGGAGGCAGCCCCGCACACAGCTCTGAGAAACTGCTCCAAGGAGGCAGCGGGGAAGGTCCGTATGTGATTCGGGGAAAGGGAAAGTACATGCAACCAAGCACATGTTTTTTCCAGAAGGTTTCTGCTTGTCACAAGGAGCAATCATCACCATAAAGGATTTTAGCGCTTTTTTGGATATGAAGTGATACAAGAGTTGGGCTCATAAAATCAGCTCCTGAAAATATCTCACTGAAGACCTGCCCTACCAGTTTTCCTAAAGTACGGAGTGCCTCATCCCTGCTCTCCACCCTGAACTCCTTTCAGGGAGTGTTGAAGGGCAGCAGTTGCAGCTCGTGATCTGTTCCTTGTAGAGGTGGGTGGCAAGGGCCCGAGACAAGGCCAATTTGTTGTGAACAGAAACCAACCGAACTGTGTCAACAGTCCGGACCGCGGGAGGGGACACTGGCCTGGCTGATTGCAGACAAACTTCAGGCAGCTGTGTCAAGGTGCCAAGGCTTTACTAGCAAATCTTTTCGAGAAAAGAATTCCTCCTTTTCTTCCTTGGGACTTTTGACCATCAGCGTTAATTTTCTTTATTCATGTTCGAGTCTTACGATATTTTCTGCAGAGGTTTGGGGACTGGGTTTTAAAAACCTCAATTCCAAGGACAGATTTTCATTCATCTACCAATGATAAATAAATCAAAGTAGCTGGAGAAGTGGTTATTTATCTGGTTGCACGCTAGCTTTACTTAATGTTCTGGAAATTTTTGGCTACTTCTAATGTGTCTTCTTAGCCCTAGGCTTGTTGCCATCGTGAAATAGAATTAATACCAGCGCTTAGTTATGCTAACTTAATACTTGTAAAATATATGCTTGCTTTGTTTATTTAAAAAAAGACCTTGGCAAGTCAATATGCTTCAAAAGAGTTGTAAAATTTTTGGAAACACTGGTCCTTAATTATAGCTATGGAGAAATTTGAACTGAACGTATTAATCAGACACTTAGTGTCCTGTTACTGATAGCTCTGACTGAAGATGACGTTTGCTTTCTCAAGCTGTTTGAGAGTAAATTTTAAATTTAGCTTGAAACAATTCTGAATAGAGGGAAGTCACTTCATGGTCCAAAAAACTCATTTCCGTTTGAACTCTATTATAACTTCTGATTTTTGGCCAATCAGAAGGATCTAATTCATCTTTCTCCTAAGAAGTTAAAATATAATTTGAATTTGACTTAGTTTGTATCAAGTCACGTTTAATGCAATCAAAGACAAGTCTTGACTGCTACACATTTTGGGACGATTTTGAAAGCATCAGCTGAGAGAGAAAACGAACTAGGTAATGGTTTAGTTAACAGAACACAGAATTTGAAACCCAAGCTTTAGCCTGTTTCAATCTGTGCAGTTTCTATTTGAATTTGAGGTAGCTTACTAACCTAACCAGGCCTCAATTTGTTCATCTTTTAAATGGAAATAAGACTGCCTTTACCCTAGGGATGTTCACATCCTAAATGATATACCACCTGAGCCCCTTGGAAGGCAATGAAATAATCCTTGGTGATGCTGTTCAATATTCTTTTATTGTATAATTGATTTCTATATTTACGAGCTTGGAAGAGAAAATCAGACATGCATGGAGTTCTTAATGCCTCCAGGCCACAAAGCATGTATTCTTCAGCTTTCTCTGCAGTCCCAGGAAAGGTAGCTAGCTCAGGAAAACTTACAGTGTACAGGAATCAAGTCATCAAACAAAACTGCTATGTGTGAGCACATGGCTAGATGTCTTACACATGGACGACGCCCGAAACCCTTCAGGGGACTTCCTTGGCAGTCCGGCGGTTAAGACTTTGCCTTTCAGGGCAGAGGCTGTCGGTTTGATCTCTGGTTGCAAACTAAAATCCCACATATCTTGCAGCCAAAAAAATCAAAACTTAAAGCAGAAGCAATTATTATAACAAATTCTATGAAGACTTTAAACAAATGGTCTGTATCAAAAGTCTTTTAAAAGAAACCAAAACCTTCCGTCTTCTGAGTCATCCTTCAAGTAATAATAATATCTCCATTTTTTTCCAGATAGACATATGGGCCCATAGAAATTAGGCCAAGTCTCAATGATAAAAACCAGAATTAGATTATCTCTTGAGAGCCTTGCCATTCTGTGCTTCAGTGATCCTCATGGTAGAAATGGAATGCTCTGGAGGTTTCAAGCATTGTTTCCAGTGGAAAATAGTGCAGATATTATTGCTGGGGAGTAAATTAGCATGCCTGATTTATCAGCCTTATTCATGTCTCTTGGACATCAGAGGAAAGTCAAGCAAATCACAGCAAAATTTCCTTACAATATTTTTAGAGTATCATTCCCAAATACTAAAATATAGAGGATTCTTTTTTTTTCTTTGTATTCATTCAATTACCCCATAGTTTATAAATCACACGACTGTTTTGACACTTTGTACCAGACAAGTCTGGGCACGCAAAGCTTGTAGCCAGTTCACAAAAGCCACTTAACATATTTGTTTGTCATTTAAGTTATGACTTTGAAAACAAAAGAAGACAGGGCCTTTCACAGTGACAGACAGACTTACCTAAATTGCTGCACAAACTAAATTCAAAATAGCTCCAGTTCACATGGAAAACGTTATTCTTTCATTGCCACTCTGACATAACACTCTTGGATAATTTTAAAAATATCTGCAGTAACCAGTAAGTATGATGCAAAGGTTTCCATACCTCTTCTCCTGGTAAGGCAAAGAAACTGCAGGTGCCAGGGCTTTCTATTAATATTAAGGATGGGCTGAATTCTTCCTTTTGCTTCAAAGCCTTTATTTTGCTGTTGTTCAGTCGCCAAGTCATGTCTGACTCTTTGCAAACCCACAGACTAGAGCACGCCAGGCTTCCCTGTCCCTCACCATCTGCTGGAGTTTGCCCAAGTTCATGTCCATTGAATTGGTGATGCCATCAAACCATCTCATCCTCTGTCACTCTCTTCTCCTTCTGCCTTCAATCGTTCCCAGCATCAGGGTTTTCTCCCAGTGAGTCTGTTGTTCACATCAGGTGGCCAAAGTATTGGAGCTTCAGCATCAGTCCTTCCAATGAGTATTCAGGGTTGATTTCCTTCAAGATTAACTGGTTTGATCTCCTTGCTGTCCAAGGTCTCTCAAGAGTCTTCTCTAGCACCACAGTTCAAAAGCATCAGTTCTTCGGTGCTCTGCCTTCTTTATGGTCCAGCTTTTGCATCCATACATGACTACTGAAAACACCATAGCCTTGACTAGATGGATCTTTGTCAGCAAAGTGATGTCTTTGCTTTTAACACACTGTCTTGGTTTGCCATAGCTTTCCTGCCAGGAAGCAATCATCTTCTAATTTCTTGAAATGTGGAAAAGAGCCAAGAGGCACAGGGTTAGGAGCACATGCAGGCTGTGGGGTTTGTTCATCTGCTTCTTTCTATCATATCCTTCTGCTACGTTTCAGTTCAGTTACTCAGGAATATTACAGTTTTTTGAAAAGAAGACTCCTGCAGCACAGGTACCATCAGTGACCGAGTGAACACAAGGTCCGTAGGTGTGTGTGGTAGGCAGGCACCCCAGGGGCTGGTGGTATGACCTGTGGTCTCAGAAAGACCTGTTTTCCATCTCAGCTCTTTTTCTTACCTGTAGCGCTCTGTACCTTCATCTCTAAAACAGAGATAATCACTCCCACCTCAAAGAACTGTTTTCAGGGTTAAATGCAATTCGCAGTAGTAGTGTCTGACAATATGTATTCCATAAGCATTGTTGTACACTCACTTTGAGCCAGCCCATATATTTTATGCTGAAAACAAAGCATTGCTAGAATGCTAGAATGAATCAAGGGAAAAGACTGTTCTCAAGAGTGAAATGGTTGTGTGACATAATTTTAAAAATAGTGGAGTTTCTTACTTTCTATTACGTACAGCAACAGAACATTCTTAGATCGTGGTAAACCTGTTTAACAACAAATAAGAACGATTTAGAATTATCATAGCAGGAGATCCTGGAAAGGGATATTAGAGGTCCTTGATTTCAATTCTAGCTTTATCCCTTGAGCAAATGTCTTTAACTTTGATCTTTGGCTTCCTTGTTTGTTGAATAAACCCCTGGAAGGGGTGTAGTGAGGATAAGATTTTAAAACAAAATATGTCTGTCCATCTTTCTAGGACAATATATTAAAGATATATACATGTCCATCTACCTATAGAGAGAGCACACAATAAAAAATAGAGTAGTGATTAATATGTTGATAATTTTTTTACTGCAAGTAGGATTTTTAAATTATTTTAAGTGCTAAAATCTGATATATGTAAATACATTTTGCAAAATTATTTGCATAATTGCCTACAATCCTTTTGTCATTTGTATAATTAAAGCTTAACGTAAGGGGAGTTGTGGTTGTGATGGCCATATGGGGTGGAGGGCAAGTTCTATTTCCTGACCTGAGTTGTAATAACAAGGGCATGTCTGTCTTATAATACTAATTAAGCTATATATTTGTTTTGTGTGGGTTTGGGGGTCTGTATTGTATTATACGATAAAATTTCTTTAAATAAAAACTCACTCAATACAATAGCCAAGACATGGACGCAGCCTAAGGGTCCATCAACAGAAAAATAGGTAAAGATGTGGCATATAGATATAGACAGGTATTCAATGAAATATTACTCAACCATAAAAAGGAATGAACTAACGCCATTTGCAGCAACATAGGTGGGCATAAAGATTATTATGCTAAGTGAAGTAAGTCAGACATAGAAAGACAAATAGCATATGGCATTGTTTATTTGTGGAATCTAAAAAGATGGCAGAAATAAATATATTTACAAAACAGAAACATATTCACAGGCATAGAAAACAATCTTCTGTTACCAAAGGGGAGAGAGGGAGAGCTAAATTAGGCATTTGGGATTAACAGATACACAGCTGTACACAAAATGGATGAAAGGACATGCTATGACAGGGAACTACAGTCAATACCTGTAATAGCCTATGATGGAGAAGAATAGGAGAAAGAATATCCATATGTATGCGTTGCTGTTTAGTTGCTAAGTCGTGTCCGACTCTTTTGTGACCCCGTGGGCTGTAGCCTGCCAGGCTCCTCTGTCCGTGGGATTCTCCAGACAAGAGTCCTGGAGCGGCTTGCCATTTCCTACTGCAGGGGATCTTCCTGACCCAGGGATCAAACTTGTATCCTTCGTCTCCTGTTTTGGCAGGAGGATTCTTTACCACTGAGCCACTATTTATATATATATGCATGAGTATATGTATGTAAATTACTTTGCTGAACCTGAACACAACACAACCCTGAAACCAACATAACACTGTAAATCAATATACTGCAATTAAAAAAAAATTTTTTTTAAGGAATTCCCTGGCTGTCCAGTGGTTAGGACTCCATGCTCTTACTGCTGAGGGCCCAGGTTCGACCCCTGATTGGGGAACTAGGATCTCACAAACTGCACCAGGCAAAGAAAAAAAATTTCTAATATTCAATTCAGTACAATATGACTACGACAAAGGTAAAATCTTAGAACTGGTTTAGCTTTTATTTATGTCCTAAAAATGTAAAATAAATGCGGGATCTTGATTCCTGCCTTTCTATCGAGTCCTTCCACCAATACCTCAAATTGCTATCTGAGTTTTCCACTTTCATGTGGAAATTTTTAGATGCCAAGAACTGTCATCCTAGACAGTAATGGAGTTTACATAATCAATATTGTTAAGTGTGAAGTGTTAGTCGCTCAGTCATAACCAACTCTTTGCGACCCCGTGGACTGTAGCCTGCCAGGCTCCTCAGTCCGTGGAATTCTCTAGGCAAGAATACTGGAGTGTATAACCATCCCCTTTTACAGGGGATCTTCCCTACCCAGGGATCCAACCTGGGTCTCCTGCATTGCAGGCAGATTCTTTACCATCTGAGCCACCAGGGAAGCCCTCTAATGTTGTTAATTCAGAAAGATTAATCAAGTTGTAATGAGGCCTGTGACTTCAGTTGCAGTAAGCATGGTGGTGCCCAACTAAAGAATAAAAAGAGAAGCCAGTTAAAAAGAGACCTGTTGATGACTGAGTGAAAGGTGAGTTGACTTTGTATGTCTTATGCTGAGTCACTTCAGTCGTGTCCGACTCTCTGTGACCCCATAGACCACAGCCCACCAGGCTCCTCCATCCACGGGATTCTCCATGTCTACTAAAAGAATAAAATGTTATCTTAGCCATAATCCTGCGTAAGTTACTATGGCCTCTAATGAAAATGTGAAAGTTGCAATTGTTCTGTTACTAAGTAGAAAACAGGTAACTAGGTATCTCTGGGACATTTACTGGCCGGGTCTTAAGTTAAAGGAATAGGGAGGTATCTTATGACCAAAGCTTCATGAGGTATCAGAAGCAGAAAATCTGGCGAGAACCAAGGAAAACCTGATCTCCCTCCCCTGGCCCCCTGGACTCTAGCTGTCTCCTGTGCAGACCACCTCCCTCTCCTTAATGAGCAGCTCACATGCCCCCTGAAGGGCTGCCCTACTTAAGGTCTCACGGGACCATCCTCTGATGCTCCAATTCCAAATAACTGTGGGCAAACTAGACCACAGGAGCAGAAGGTCCTCTGCTAAGGAGTTGTAGAGCTGAGAGGAAATGACTTCCTTTAATTCCACACGGATAACATCTCTTTCTGTTTTATTGACTATGCCAAAGCCTTTGACTGTGTGGATCACAATAAACTGTGGAAAATTCTGAAAGAGATGGGAATACCAGACCACCTGACCTGCCTCTTGAGAAATGTGTATGCAGGTCAGGAAGCAACAGTTAGAGCTGGACATGGAACAACAGACTGGTTCCAAATAGGAAAAGGAGTACGTCAAGGCTGTATATTGTCACCCTGCTTACTTAACTTTTATGCAGAGTACATCATGAGAAATCCTGGGCTGGAGGAAACACAAGCTGGAATCAAGATTGCCAGGAGAAATCTCAATAACCTCAGATATGCAGATGACACCACCTTTATGGCAGAAACTGAAGAGGAACTAAAAAGCCTCTTGATGAAAGTGAAAGAAGAGAGTGGAAAAGTTGGCTTGAAGCTCAACATTCAGAAAACGAAGATCATGGCATCTGGCCCCATCACTTCATGGCAAATAGATGGGGAAACAGTGGAAATTGGGGGGTTCCCAAATCACTGCAGATGGTGACTGCAGCCATGAAATTAAAAGACGCTTACTCCCTAGTAGGAAAGTTATGACCAACCTAGATAGCATATTCAAAAGCAGAGACATTACTTTGCCAACAAAGGTCCGTCTAATCAAGGCTATGGTTTTTTCCAGTGGTCATGTATGGATGTGAGAGTTAGACTCTAAAGAAAGCTGAGTGCTGAAGAATTGATGCTTTTGAACTGTGGTGTTGGAGAAGACTCTTGAGAGTCCCTTGGACTGCAAGGAGATCCAACCAGTCCATCCTAAAGGAGATCAGTCCTGGGAATTCATTGGAAGGAATGATGCTAAAGCTGAAGCTCCAGTACTTTGGCCACCTCATGCGAAGAGTTGACTCATTGGATAGACCCTGATGATAGGAGGGATTGGGGGCAGGAGGAGAAGGGGATGACAGAGGATGAGATGGTTGGATGGCATCACCAACTCGATGGACATGAATTTGAGTGAACTCCAGGAGTTGGTGATGGACAGGGAGGCCAGGTGTGCTGTGATTCATGGGGCTGCAAAGAGTCAGACACGACTGAGCGGCTGAACTGAACTGAACTGAACCAAACCACATGACCACTAACACACGTCTTCTATTCATTCCACCAACGCAGAACTACCATGAGTCAGAATGCACTGGGGATTCAGAGATAAATAACGCCCAGTCTTTATGCTTGAGGAGGTCAGACTTCAGACAGCAAAACAGACCGTCGAAAGACACTCTTAAAAGAGGATAAAACAAAGGAATTATAAAGTCTTTCAAGATCTTAGAGGAGGTGATGACTAATTTCACATAGGAGACTGTGGTGGAATCATCATGAGGCATGAGTATTAAAACTCACAAACACACTCCAGCAAAAGATATGGGAATTAACGTTCAACACAACTGGGAATATCTCTTCAATGAAGGACAATGTGGATTAAATCTTGACGGATCCAAGAGGTGAGCTTTGCGGTATCTTAAACTGACAACAAGGATCTAAGGCAAATCAGGGAGAAAATGAGGGGTGCTCCCAGTGAAGATGATAAAGCTTCTGAGCAAGCAATGATCAGACAAGAAAACCAAAAGCATCGAGCATCACTGGTCTACACACTATTTAGAACCAGTTGGACCAGCAAGATCAGCAAGGTGGGTAGTGCCAAGTGGGGGCAGGGCTGTGGGGCTGTGGGCTCTGGCATGGGCATCCATCCTTGAGAGAACTCAGAGGTGCTTATCAAGTCTGATTAATTCTCTGCATCCAGAGCTGGGAGAGGGGCCAAAGAGAAGAGGTCAGCTCGGAAGGCATTCGTGTGTTTGATGTTGATTCTTCTTTTATCTGGCTGTGCCTTCACTGCAGGGCATGGCTTTCTCTAGTTGCGGTGAGCGGGGGCTAGCCTCCTTGAGGGCATGGGCTGTTCATCGCACTGAGTGGCTTCTTTCCTTGCTGATCACAGGCTCTAGGCCGGGCGGGCTTGCGTAGTTGTAGCCAGTGGGTCCTAGAGCACAAGCTCCGTAGTTGCACCTCTGGGCCCTACAGCACAGGCCCAGGAGTTGAGCACATGGGCTTAGCTGCTCCTTGGCACGTGGGATCATCCCGGACCAGGGATCGAACCCGTGTCGAACTCGTGTCTCCTGCATTGCCAGGTGGATTCTTACTCACTGTACCACCAGAGAAGCCCATGGCTTTGATTCTAGAGACAACGGAGAACCAAGCGAAGACTCTAAGCAGGCCAGTGACATGGCCGGAACAAAACTGATGGCGTGTGGGGTTAAAATCAGAATTGGGGAGTGCCTGCTTCAGCAGCACAAATACTGAAATTGGAACAATATAGAGATTAGCATGACCCCGGGGCAAGGATGACGCGCAAATTCGCAAAGCGTTCTCTATGTTTGATGAAAGTTAGTCACTTAGTCGTATCCGACTCTTTGTGATGCCGTGGACTGTTAGCCCACCAGGTTTCTCTGTCTATGGAATCCTCCAGGCAAGAATACTGGAGCAGGTTGCATTTTACATACAGCTGACTCTCCCTGCTGTATAGCAGAAACTAACACAACGCTGTAAAGCAACAATACTCCGATAACATTTTTAAAAAAAGAATTCCAGCTCCAGCTGCAGCCGTTAAAAAAATAAATATATAGGGCCCCCCTGGTGGCTCCGTGGTAAAGAATCAGCCTGCCAGGGCAAGAATCAGCCTGCCACGGGTTTGCTCCCTGAGCCGGGAGGATCCCACGTGCCACAGAGCACCTGAGCCCGTGTGCCACCACTGTGAAGGCCTGTGCTGTACAGCGGGGAGCCACAGCTACTGAGCCCAGGCGCCCAGTTACTGAAGCCACGCACCCTAGAGCTTCAGGTCCACAAGAGAAACCACTGCCCTGAGAAGCTCGTGGACCACAGCTAGAGAGCAGCCCCCGCTCGCTGCAACTAGAGAAAAGCCTGAATAGCAATGGAGATCCAGCACAGTGCCCCCCACCCCAAAAAGAATATATACAGAGAGGGTTTCCCTTGTGGCTCAGCCGGTGAAAAATCCACCTGCAATGAGGAAGACCTGGGTTGGGAAGATCCCCTGGAGATGGGAAAGGCTACCCACAGCCCAAAATAAATTTAAAAATATATATATATATAAGCTGTACAGCGGGGAGCCACAGCTACTGAGCCCAGGCGCCCAGTTACTGAAGCCACGCACCCTAGAGCTTCAGGTCCACAAGAGAAACCACTGCCCTGAGAAGCTCGTGGACCACAGCTAGAGAGCAGCCCCCGCTCGCTGCAACTAGAGAAAAGCCTGAATAGCAATGGAGATCCAGCACAGTGCCCCCCACCCCAAAAAGAATATATACAGAGAGGGTTTCCCTTGTGGCTCAGCCGGTGAAAAATCCACCTGCAATGAGGAAGACCTGGGTTGGGAAGATCCCCTGGAGATGGGAAAGGCTACCCACAGCCCAAAATAAATTTAAAAATATATATATATATAATTTTAAAAAATGAGCAGAGGGGGAAATGGCAGCTTAGAAAATGAGTCAGTCTACATTAGAAACTAATACAATATTATAAAGCAACTATACTCCAGTAAAAATTTAGAATACAATAAAATTTCAGGAGCTCTGGCTATAAAGTTGACTCCTGCAATGTCAAAGGAAAAATGAGTTAGGGGCGTGGGTCCAGAAAATGACATACAGTGAACAAAGCAGACTGCAAAGGAGGACACGGACCCAAGCTTCCACTACATAAGAACACAAAAGCACGTTGACTGGAGATCGGGAGCGAATCTGGAATTGAGTCTGCAGATTGAACATTAAGAGGTTTCTGTCTGCCATGCAGCAGCTTGTTTATGATGTTTTTATTGCACAAAATATTGTTTAGGATTCTGTAGCCTAAGTTAAAAGCATTACTTAAGGGGAAGAAAATACTACACAGAGAGGTAAGAACAGAGTCATTATCCTTTGATCCTGTCTGGAAGGTGAGGTGGTTTCAGACAGTTACTTTTTATATGACTGTTGTGAAAATATAGAGCCTAGTTATATATCAATTACTGTTTAACTGCTCTGAATTTATGGGATTATGGATGTTTTTTTTTTTAATTTTCATATTTTTATTTTTCAACAATGAGGTCATACCCCCTTCATCTACCATTTTCCAAACTGGACTCTGATTTTAATACAGATGCGTGTGGGATTTGTTTTACATAGAAGTGCAGTGGAATCATAAACCCTGAAGCTGAAGGTAGTTCCTCTTGGGGAATGAGCTGAGCAGTCCAGCTGGTCCCTGGGCTCACTGTGGCCTCAGCTGTGGGCAAAGCAGCCTAGGTCCCAGGGTGCGTGGGGAAGTCAAGCCTGGCAACCAGCAGGTTCCTGCAGCCGTGAGGCCCGCCGAGTCCATGCCGCTCACCAGTCCAACCAGTAGACAGTCAGGAGGGGCTGGTTAGCTTCTCTTGTGTGTGTGGGCAGCGAGTTAATTGCCTCTGCTCTTAGAAACTGCTCCTTTTGGTTTCTGCAGCCTGAATATGAATTAGCGCCCTTTCTTCTGCGCATCTCCCCATCTCAGGGCGACGCCAATGCCAAGGATACACAAAGTCCTTTTTCTTCTTTGCCTCTGTTTCCTGACTCTGCTCTCCCCTTCTGCCTCTCTCTCTGCTTTTGCTCAGCCCGTCTGCTGTCTTTTCTTTTTGTTCCCTGTGTCTAGGCTTGCTGGCTGATCTCTTTAACCCATGAGAAGGCTGCACTGACACCATCTGGATAAATGGGCCTCGGGTAGAAGGTCTGTGTGGTCTTCTCCAATGGGACTGTGCAGAAAGCAGGCTGGAGGGTTTAAGCCACTTTGACAGTGATCTATTCCAGGACCAAAGAGCCATGTAAACATAGTTACCTGCTGGAAAGTTTTTTTAAAAAGTAAGTACTTAGGATCCCAGCAAGCTCTTTATTCTATTGAAAATATCACCCAACAATGGTATTGAAAATATCATTTCAGTTTTCAATACTGTTCAATGCCAAAATGGTATTGAAAAGAGATTATTCAACTTTATTGAAAATCACCCTACTAGCAATGGTATTCAACTGCACCAGGGATTATGACATGTCAGGCCCAATTTCTTCACTGGTTTTAACATAAGCACTTTTAAGAACTGCTTCGTACTTTTTGGCCATGATGATATGATTTACTATATTAAAATAGTAAATGAATAATGAATAATTGACATTATTTATTCATTAGTATCTCCTTAGTACAATAGGTGAGCTCCCCAAAAGTAGTATATGAACCAAATTAAGAATAGAATTTAAAATGTCTAAGCTCTGGGATGAAATGCTATTGTTAACTGCTGGAGAAATAAAGAATCTTTTTGAAAATGAGGTGGCAGCATTAGAGTGTGGGAAAGTGATAGAATTTGGAGGAATAAAAGCTGGGCTTCAGTTCTGATTCTGCAGAGTGTGAGCTGTACAATACCCAAGTGCTCTCAGCCTTGGTTTTCCTCTGTAAAACAAGGATTATTTCAGAACGTGATTGCACTTGGAAAATTACAAAGGACTATCCAGGTGTGAGCTGATGCTATGATTACTGCAGAGACTTTTAATACACACATTCCTACGTGATCCTCCTGTATCCGGTGGTGGAGACAGCTTATTTTATTATACTTCTCTGTATAGATGAGATACTTAGCTGTGTGTGTGCTCTGTCGCTCAGTCCTGTCCGACTCTTTTCAACTCCATGGACTATAGCCCACCAGGCTCCTCTGTTCAGGGAATTTCCCAGGCAAGAATACTGGAGTGGGTTGCCATTTCTTTCTACAGGCGATCTTCCTGACCTGGGAATCGAACCCAGGTCTCTTGAGTCTCTTGAATTGCAGGTAAACTCTTTACTGCTTGAGTCGTCGGAAGAGATGCGATTATACGAACCTGGATATAATACTTAACCTCACTAAATGGGTCTAACCTAACTAAATGGGTCTCCACTTAGTCAACTATTAAAGATAATAATATTTAATTTGTAGGGTGGGTAGACGAAATACAATGATGTCTTATACAAGGTACATAAAAAGCATTCATTAAGGAAAATACCAGTGCCGAATTCAGGCCTACAAAGGTGTGGGAGAGAAGAAATCCAGTGTGTCTAAAGTGGCCTGTGGAAGGCCGTGCTTCTGTCTGCCTGCCGTCCTGCGGGGCTGCTTGGTGACCAGGAGGAAAAGAACATTCCCATCTTCCGTGAATTTCCTCCATCCATAGTCACGGTAGCCACTGAAGCTGCCTGCAATTCAGAATATCCTTCCCACTTCTTCCTGAAAAGCAATAATAGAATTTTTTCTTTCTTTTCAATTGATTTACAATGTTGTGTTAATGTCTGCTGTATAGCAAAGTGATTCAGTTATACACAAACATGCATTCTTTTTTTTAAAAAAACATTCTTTTCCATCATGGTTTCTCACACGATATTGGATACAGTTCCCTGTGCTATACAGCAGGACCTTGTTTATGTTATATGTAGCAGTTTCTTTCTGCTAATCCCAAGCTCCTAGTTTATCCCTCCTGACCCCTTTCACTTTGGGTAACCATTAGTTTATTTTCTGTATCTGTGAGTCTGTTTCTGTTTTGTAAGTAAGTTCATTTGTATCCCTTTTTTTAGATTCCACATAGAAATGATCTCATGGTATATGTCTTTGTCTGGCTTACTTCGCTTAGTGTGATCATCTCCAGGTTCATGTGATGTGGTTTTATCTTCTTTTTGAGTACAGTTGCTTTACAATGTTGGGTTAGTTTCTGCTGTACAGTGTGAATCAGGCGTGTGCACATATATAGCCCCTCTCTCTTGAGCCTCCCTCCCACGCCCGCCCCACCCCTCTAGGGCATCACAGAGCACCGAGCTGAGCTCCCCGTGTCCTGCAGCAGCTCCCCACTGGCTGTCTATTTCACGCACGGTAGCGCATCATCCCTCAAGTGGACAGAGTGAGGCCGTATGGTCTAAATACTGACAAAAGACGTTTTATAATTCTCTCAAAAGAAATCAAATGAGGCTTATAGAAAGGTATTGCAACAAAGTTTAGAGCAGCAGCATACTGAAGACATTGACGGGAACTCCAACAACCAGAAGAAACTCAAAAACTGAGCAAAATATGAAAAGACATGGTCAAGATAAAACAGAAAAGTCACAAAGTAGAAATAGAGGAAGATGAGCGGGTCTGTGATGAGCTAAAAAGGGAAAACAAAAAAACCAAAAACAAAACAGCAAAATCTAATCTATGGACCAGAATGGTGTAGAGAATCGAATAGGGAATGTGAAGGAAGCGCGTGGTGGACTGACCACACTAATGGCCCTGAGTGATATCTCCCCCCGTGCACGCCCTTTACTCTACAGCTCTGGAGTCCCTTCCATTCTGACTTTGGGCTCTGCTGTCTGATTTGACAAACAGACAGAAACAAACTTGACTCGTACAGAGGCTTCACAAGGGCTCAAGCCCTTAGGCTGCCCACCTTCTCTTCCGTCTGCCTTGAGCCCCTGCCTAGGCTAGCCTTGTGGCAGATGAGTGACCACGTGGGGCAGCATCAAGTCATTCCAGCTATAGATAGCCTCGCAGCCAAAGGCTGTCATCCCTCCCACTGGCCACAGGCGAAGGAAGCCAAGCTGAGCTATTAGCTGAGTCCAGCTCAGATGGGCAGAGCCACTCCGCTGACCTGTGAGTAATACACGGTTGTTGTTTAAGCCATCTTGTTTGAGGTGGTTTGTCATAGAGCAGTAGTTAACTGATAACGCAGGCTTGAGAAAAATAAATTCTAATTCCCGTAGAATTTAGGGGAAATAGCAGAGAAATTCTAATAAAATAAATTCTAATTCCCCTAGAATTTAGGGGAAATAGCAGAGAAACACAAAGAATGTGCGTTTAGAGGACAAGGACATCCAACTCATGGATAGCTGGTATTCCTACAGAAAACATCAGAAAAAATCAAGCAGAAGGAATTATCAAAAGCAAATTAAAAAAAAATTTTTTTCCCTAGGTGAAGAAATCCTATGTTGTCAAATTAAAAATATTCATCAAGTTTAAGACAAAATTTATTTTAAAGGCTTATACCAAGGTATCATCAGGCACATTCTGAATTAACACATATTTTCTTCTGTAGTCTATTAATATGGTAAATTACACCGATTGATTTTCAAGTGTTAAAATATCTTTGCATTCCTTGGATGAGCCCCACTTGGTGTGATGTATTATCATTTTTATATATTTCTGGGCTCAATTTGCTAACATTTTGCTGGGAGTTTTTGTTTTATGTGTTCCTAAGAGATATGGGTCTGCAGTTTTCTTGTAATATCTTTGTCTACTTTTGATCTTAGAGTAATGCTGACCTCATAAAACAAGTTGGGAAGTATTCTTTCCTCTTCTATTTTCTGGAAGAGAGTGTGTAGAGTTGTTTCTTCCTCAAGCATTTGGTAGAATTTGCCAGTGAAACCTTTTGGGTGTGAAGCTTTCTTTATGAGAAAGTTTTAATTTTATTTTACTACAAATTCAATGTATTCAATAGATACAGAACTATTTCAGGGCATCTATTTTCTTCTTGAGTGAGTTTTTATCTTTCAAAGAATTGGTTGATTTTATCTAAATGGTCATATACATGAGCATATAATTTTTAATAGTGTTTCCTTGTTATCCTTTTAATATCTGTATGTTCTGTTGTAGTAATGCTATTTTGTGACTCCTCTTTTTTTTTTCTTGGTCAGTATAGCAAATTTTTTTTTTCTTTTTTTAATCTGTCAAAGAACCAGGTTTGGTTTCATTGATTTCTCTACCGTTCTTGTTTCTGGTTTTATTGAACTCACTTCTTATCTTTAATATTCCCTTCTTCCTGCTTGCTTTGGGTTTTAATTTGTTCTTTCATAGGATGGAAGCTTAGATTATTATGTGCCATGGACTGAACATGTCCCCCACCAAATTCACATGTTGAAACTCTAAGCCCCAGCGAATGGGATTTGAGATGGGATCTGGGGGAAGAGAGTAGAGTTAGATGAGGTCGTGACCGTTGATAGCCTGAAAAAGAGGGGGATACATGGGATCTCTCTCTGAGGGCGATTGCCAAGAACCTGACCTTGCTGGACCCCTTATCTTATACCTTCTGCCTCCAGAACTGTGAGAAATAAATGTTGAAATTGTCCAGTCTATGGAATTTGTTATAGCCTGAGCTGACTGAGACTGTGGACCACAGTGGGCCAACCCTTGAAATGGAAACTCGAACAATATATTTGATAAGACAATATGATGGATTTTAAAAGTCTACATCAAACTTTGTACTTTAGAGATATTTCCTATGCTTATTCAATGAGAGCTGCTTTGGTGGCAAGTTTAGAAACCCTCTCAAATTATTTTTTAATTTAATTTTTTGATACTGGAACAGAGTTGATTGGCAATGTTGTGTTAGTTTCAGGTGTACAGCTGAGCGATTTACTTATACATACGTGTGTGTGTGTGGTATTCAGTCATGTCCGACTCCTTGCGACTCCTTGGATTGTGGCCCGCCAGGCTCCTCTGTCCATGGGATTCTCTAGGCAAGAATACTGGAGTGGGTTGCCATGCCCTTCTCCAGGGGATCTTCCTGACCCAGGGATTGAACCCAGGTCTTCTGCATTGCAGGCAGATTCTTTACCATCTGAGCCACCTGGAAGGCCCACTTATGCATATATCCATTCTTTTTCAGATTCTTTTCCCATATCAATTATTACAGAATACTGAATATAGCTCCCTGTGCTATACAGTGGGTCCTTATGTATTATATATATGTTTGTGTGTATATATGTTAATACCAAACTCCTAGTTTATCCCTCCCCACCACATAGAAACTCTCTCAAACCAGCTTATACAATGAAGGAGCCGTGAGGAGCGTCTGAGGAGCTGCAATCCAGCTGGCTTCAGGCTCCAGCTCTGGTCCAGCTGGCCGTGACCAAGGCAACAGGTCCCACCCCCATGAACAAGAAGGGCATTATCTGAGAGAGGGTCCTGAGTTTAGCAAGTATTCAGAACATATCTGTGACATGACCGCCTTCAGAGAACAAGTGTGTCCTCTGTGAGTTCTCTCTCTCTCTCTTTCAAACACACACACACATATATACACACACACACACGCCCACACATGCTCATTGCTCTATGGATGGCACCTCCATCCATACTGCCATCCAAACTGGATGGCATCCCAGTTTCCCAGGTGTTTTTCAAGTTGTGAATTGCCACCTGTTAATGGCAGAGATTAATTTAGGTGTTGCTTGGCTCTGGAAAAAGTGAACTAGAATGACAAAATATCAGGATAGCTTTACCAATAAGGCTATGTATTGTTTTGAGATCTTTACTTTCCTTTTTATATATTCCTCTAAAAAGGAATATTCCTCTAAAAAGTTTACAAAACACTCAATTCTTGGTACAAACACAATTGTACTCAGCCCCCACCTCGAAGAAGGAACCAACCCCATGTGGACTAAATTATCAATTCACCTACTTTCCCACCACTCACGCCTAGAAAGGGGACTGTCTCCAGGCATGAAACATCCACACTGGGCTTAATTGTCTGTCTGTGTGAAGTTTTGATAAAAAGGTAACGTGGTACAATGGATGGATGGATGGGAGATCTTTAATCTTCCCCTGTGTCCGTGTGATTTTAAGTAATATTTGTACCATCTAGTCCTGGAAAGTTTGAAGAGGCTCAGCTGTTGGGCTGGCTGGGATATACGCCTGTTTCACTGGCAGTGTTTTTTAATGACAGGTTCAACTATTTTAAACTTTACTGTTCTGTTCAGTTTTGCTATCTCTTTTTGCATTGATATTGATCATTTATCTAAAAGTCATTTATTTTCTCCAACTTTTCAAGTATGTTAATTTGTAGAAGGCTTTTTCTTATACTTATTAAATCTCTTCTGCATCTGTTTCTAATATTTAATGTTATATGTTCATTTTTCATAACTGGACTTACGAGAGGGGTGTCTCTCCAGTACTCTTGCCTGGAAAATCCCATGGACGGAAGAGCCTGGTAGGCTGCAGTCCATGGGGTCGCTGAGTCGGCTACGACTGAGCGACTTCCCTTTCACTTTTCACTTTCATGCATTGGAGAAGGAAATGGCAACCCACTCCAGCGTTCTTGCCTGGAGAGTCCCAGGGACGGGGGAGCCTGGTGGGTTTCCGTCTATGGGGTTACACAGAGTTGGACACGACTGAAGTGACTTAGCAGCAGCAGCAGCAGCAGAGGTATGTCTATTTGACTGTTGCTTGTTGTTTTCAGAGAAATGGTCTTGAATTTATTTAATTCTACCATTTTTGCATTTTAAAATTCACCATGTTGGCTCTTATCTTTCTCAATTTTTTCTGGTTCCTTAGAACCAGAAAACTATGTATTTAAAACTATGTATTTAAAAAATACATAGTTTTGCTATTTATTAATTTCTTTAAGAGAATTCTTGATGTATTTATTTTAACATTTTCCTAATTAGTAATGAAGTCATTTCAAGTGATGAATTTTCTTAAATACCATTTGGGCCTTACTCTGTAATTAGAGTGTCTTAAAAGATTTTTTTACTGTTTTCAATTGAAATTTCTATTTTACTTTTTAAAATTATTGTATCATGACAGCAGAATTGTGGCCTATATGATTTTGGCTTTTTAAAATTAAGTGGGGTTTTCATATGTGGAACCTAATTTTTTTTAAATGATACAAATGAACTTATTTATAAAACAGATTCAGATTTTGAAAATAAACTTCTGAGGAGGACAGTAGACTTTCAAATACAGAAGGCTCTAGTGGGGTAGAAATTGGTACAGAGAGTGGGTCTATAAGTAAAAGACCCTTAGGGAGAAAGTGGAGTTGGGGCTCCTGAGGGTCACCCCACCCCACGCCAGAAAGCCGGTCATCTGTGTAGTCAGCTAAGGGGGCCCTTGGCTCTCAGCCCTCAGGCCCCTGAAGTTAAGGCTCAAATCAGAGTCAAAGCCTTGAGTAAAATGTCCCAGCAAAGTGACAAATTCCAGACCAAGGTGGCTTGGCTGGAAACAAAATAGATGAAGCCGAATATTTGAAAATAGTGAAATCAGTCTCATAATCAAGCCAAACTGCAGCAGCTAAGTTCTGTGCTTTGCTCTCACCTCTAGTGCGGAGGGTTAAGCCCTGTGAGTTACACTCATGTTGGCCATGGGGGCAGAGGTCGGGGGTGTGGGCAGACCCTGAACTGGGAGGAAACCCAGACTCCTGGGTGGGGCTGGGCGCTTCCCTCCAGACACCACAGCTGTGCGGTGGACAGGCATCCCTCAGCAGCTGCTCTGATGACCGGCTTGATGCTGGTGCCATGGAAACCTCCCCAGTCCATTTCCCCTCTCTACAACCTGGGACTAAGACATTTACAACAAGACAGGAAGGTGTGGTCCACCTCCGGCTATCTAGCTAACTGGTACAGTTAGTCATAGAGCTGCCTGACCCTGGCTCAAGATGCCAACTTCTGTACTGGGTTTCAGCAACTCGAGGAACTAAAAATAACATTATCAGGCGGCCTAGTAAGACTCCATGGAGTTATGTCTCCAGGGCAGGAAAAGTCTGTTAAGTGAGGGTCCGTGGATGACTGAGCACCGGGTCCCAGCACACCCATCTGAAGAGGAGAACCACAGAGAAAGAAGCAGAGTGGGGGTCAGAGAGACAAATAAGACATCGTATATATCCCTGAACTCAGCCAAGATGTTAGCAACTTCTGTCCATTCCGGTACTTTCATTTCTTGCCTAAGACACTTTCAGTAGGATTTCTATTGTAGGTAAGCAAAATGTTCTGACTAATACAAGTGGTATAAATGTTGGAAAGAAGGGAAAACTTTTCACTAGTGAAAGTTTCTAACTACCTGGAAACCCCAGAGAATCAACTGAAAACTTATTCAAGCAAATAAAAGATGAATCTTTTTTTTTCAATGAGTGGTATTGGAATGTTAGATCGCTACTTCAGACCAAAATACATTTCAGAAAGAAAAAAGATGTAATTAAACCACAAAAGAAATAGAAGAAAACATGGGGTTTTCCCTGGTGGCTCAGATGGTAAAGAATCTGCCTGCAGTGCAGGAGACCTATATTCCATCCCTGGGTTGGAAAGATCCCCTGTAGGAGGAAATGGCAACCCGCTCCAGTATTCTTGCCTGGAAAATCCTACGAGGAGGCTGGGCAGCTACAGTCCATGGGGTCACAAGAGTTGGTCACGGCTTAGCAACTTTACAACACATGAACACATTTTAATCTGATTTAGGCATGAGAAAAGTTTTCCTTAGCATTCAAGCCAAAGCAGAAGATAAGAAAGACAGACTTGTAAAATTAACTCTCATTTTAATAACAATAAAGCACAGAACAGAAAACCATTTAAGATGGAAAATTTGGGAGGGGGATCTGGTTTGGGGCTTCCAGGGGTGGTCTTTGAGAGTGGAGAAAATGGTTGCTTTGCTCTGGGGAGTCTTGGTATTTGTGGAAACCACTCTGTCAAAATGAACTACAAATATATACAGTATGGCTAAAACTGAGTGGTGATCCCAGGTTTAGAGACATGTGTTTGAAACAATTTAGCATATAGATGATAGTTAAATCTACTAGGCCTTCATAGAATTGGTCAACTTCAGCTTCTTCAGCATCAGACACCCTTTTCATCATAAGAGATTGGAATACAAAAGTAGGAAGTCAAGAGTTACCTGGAGTAACAGGCAAGTTTGGCCTTGAAATACAACATGAAGCAGGGCAAAGGCTAACAGAGTTTTGTCAAAAGAACACACTGGTCATAGCAAACACCCTTTTGCAACAACACAAGAGATGACTCTACACATGGACATCACCAGATGATCGATACCGAAATCAGATTGATTACGTTCTTCACTGCTGAAGATGGAGAGGCTCTAAACAGTCAGCAAAAACAAGACCTGGAGCTGACTGTGGCTCAGATCATGAGCTCTTTGTTGCAAAATTCAGTCTTACTTTGAAGAAAGTAGGGAAAACCACTAGGCTATTCAAGTATGACTGTAATCAAATCCCTTATGACTGTACAGTGGAGGTGATACAGAGATTCAGAGGATTCGGTCTGGTAGGCAGAGTGCTGGAAGAACTATGGATAGAGGTTTGTAACATTGTACAGGAGGCAGTGACCAAAACTATCCCAAAGAAAAAGAAATTCAGGAAGGCAAAGTGGTTGTCTGAGGAGGCTTTGCAAAAAAAAAAAAAAAATAGGAAGAAGAGAAGCAAAAGACAAAGCAGAAAGGGAAAGATACACAACTGAATGCAGATTTTCAGAGAAGCGCCAGGAGAAACAAAAGTACCTCTTAAGTGAACAACGCGAAGAAATAGAGGAAACAACAGAAGGGAAAGGCTAGCAATCTCTTCAAGAAACCTGGAGATACCAAGTGAACATTTCATGCAAGGATGGGCACGATAAGGGAAGAAAGGGTAAGGACCTAATGGAAGCAGAAGAGATTAAGAAGAGGTGGCAAGAATACACAGAACAACTACAAAAAAGGTCTTAATGACCCAGATAACCATAATGGTGTGGTCACTTGCATAGAGCTAGAGTGTGAGGTCAAGTGGGCCTTAGGAAGCATTATTAGGAACAAAGCTAGTGGAGGTGACTGAATTCCAGCAGAGCTATTTAAGTCCTAAAAGATGATGCCATTAAAGTGTTGCATACAGTATGTCAGCAAATTTGGAAAACTCAGCAGAGGCCACAGGACTGGAAAAGAGTAGTGTTCATTCCAGTCCCAAAGGGCAATGCCAAATAATGTTCAAACTCCTGCACAGTAACACTCATTTCACATGCTAGCAAGCTGCTACCTGTGTGCTCAGTTGTGTCCAAGTCTTTGCGACCCCATGAACTATAGCCCACCAGGCTCCTCTGTCCATGGGATTTTCCAGGCAAGAATAGCGGAGTGGTTTGCCATTTCTCTCTCTAGGGGACCTTCCCAACCCAGGGATCAAACCCAGATCTCCTTCATTGTAGGTGGATTCTTTACCACTAGCAACACCTGGAAAGCTCCCATGCTAGCTAGATTATGCTCAAAGTCCTTCAAGCTAGATTTCAGCAGTACATGAACTCAAAGCTTCTAGTTGTATAAGGTGGATTTTGAAGACCCAGAGGAAGCAGAGATCAAATTGTCAACATTTGTTGGATCATGGAGAAAGTAAGGGAATTCCAGAAAAATATCTACTTCTCCTTCATAGACTATGCTAAAGCCTTTGATTATGTAGGTCACAACAAACTGGAAAATTCTTAAAGAGATGGGAATACCAGACCAACTTACCTGTCTCCTAAGAAACCTGTACGTAGATCAAGAAGCAACAGTTAGAACTGGACATGGAACAATAGACTGGTTCAAAATCGGAAAGGAGTATGTCAAGGCTGTATATTGTTGCTCTGCTTATTTAACTTACACACAGAGTACTTCATGCAAAATGCCAGGTTGGATAAAGCACACGATAGAATCAAAACTGTTTGGAGAAATATCAATAACCTCAGATATGCAGATGACACCACCCTTATGGCAGGGAGTGAGAGGAACTAAAGAGCCTCTTGATGAAGTTGAAAAAGGAAAGTGAAAAAAGCTGGCTTGAAACTCAGCATTCAAAAAACTAAGATCATGACATCCAGTCTCATTACTTCATGGCAAATAGAAGGGGGAAAAGTGGCAACAGTGACAGATTTTATTTTAGGAGCTCCAAAATCACTGCTGACATGAAATTAACAGACACTTGCTCCTTGGAAGAAAAGCTATGACAAACCTAGACAGTGTATTAAAAAGCAGAGACATCACTTTACCAACATAGGTCCATATAGTCAAAGCTAATTTTTTCCCAGTAGTCATGTACAGATGGGAGTAGGATCATAAAGAAGGCTGGGCACCAAAGAATCAATGCTTTTGAATTGTGGTGTTGGAGAAGACAAGAGTCCCTTGGACAGCAAGGAGATCAAACGGTCAGTCCTAAAGCAAATCAACCCTGAATATTCACTGGAAGGACTGATGCTGAAGCTGAAACTCCAATACTTTGGCCACTGGATGTGAAGAGCTGACTCATAGAAAAATATCCTGATGCTAGGAAAGATTAACTGCCAGGGACCAGCCCCGGTGGATCCAGGGATATTCAAAGTGGGGACAGAGCGGGCGAGATAGGACAGGATAGGAGAGAACAGGATAACTCAGGATAGAATAGTATAGTAGGAAATTAGTGAAAAAAAGGAGGCTGAATAACTTGGTTTACGTGGAAAGCCAATAAAACCTCGAGACAAGAGGTTTGCACCATCTACGTTAGGCCACTGTTGTCCGTTTGAATATCAGAGAGTGCCCCACCCTGGGCTCTCTCTCTTACAGATCTTAGCAGCCAGGACAGGTAAGTAGACATGGGGAGCTCCGCGCCCCAGATGGGAATTATCCAGGGATATTCAAAGTGGGGACAGAGCGGGCGAGATAGGACAGGATAGGAGAGAACAGGATAACTCAGGATAGAATAGTATAGTAGGAAATTAGTGAAAAAAAGGAGGCTGAATAACTTGGTTTACGTGGAAAGCCAATAAAACCTCGAGACAAGAGGTTTGCACCATCTACGTTAGGCCACTGTTGTCCGTTTGAATATCAGAGAGTGCCCCACCCTGGGCTCTCTCTCTTACAGATCTTAGCAGCCAGGACAGGTAAGTAGACATGGGGAGCCTCCGCGCCCCAGATGGGAATTCAGCCGAAAAAGGGGAGAAAAAGAAAAGAACAACATAGGAAAGCCCAGCGTCGGTGTAAGGCTCCAAAAGGAAAAAAAGGGCCATTTATTTTTTAAACTCAGCTTATATACCCCAAGTTGTACATAATGGAATATGCAGAGTTATACAGGGGCAGCAGTCCTGACCCTCATTGAGACAAGGCTTTCTTTTTTGCATACTCTCCCATTACAAAAGGTCTCAGGCGGTTTACATTATCTTCTGGCCAAGAGGCCTGTTAACATTTCTATGGCTCTCTTCTGATGAGGTTTTGTTAACCAGAAGACTTATTTGTGTTAACCTTTCCAAAGTCTGAACGCCACTCTCAGAGAACACTAAATAAAAATACAGCAATTTGTAATAAAAGGAAGTACAGTGATTTATAGCAAAGAAAAAGTAACTTACTCGAAAGTCTAGTATTGCTAACATCAAAACTTCTATATATCCTTTTCCATATCCCATTTACATTGATTACATCTTCCTGGGTGCCTGATAGATAAAAAATAAGGAGATCTGGCAGCAATCATTGAGTTAACCGTGAAATCCTGTCACCAATATAAATTTGAAAAGGCTCTGAAACTTTAAGATACTTTAAGGCTTTTGTGCCCCTCACAGTTGGGAGGGTGAGTAATTTACAAGCTTGCAAAAAGTCAGGGGAACATGTTTAGGCAGGCTAGAGCCTTATCAAAGGGGGTTGGGCTGAAACACTCCTTTCAAATGCAGGAAGCTAAAGCTTTGAATTAACTTTTTCCAGAGAAAGTCAGAAAATAATGGGAAAACAGACAAATTCTTATTTTGGGGGGCACATGTTCAGGAAAAACCAGGGAGAAATCCGATGACTCAGATTGCCCTGCCATCTGAGTTTGCCACGTGACCCTGTCACAGGTGGGATTCCTCACTCTGGCTCCCGACAATTAACGGCAAAAAGAGAGGGGGGGGGCAGCAGAAGAAGAGATGGTTAGATAGCATCACTGACCCCGTGGACATGAGTTTGAGCAAACTCTGGGAGATAGTGGAGGACAGAGGAGCGTTGTGTGCTGCAGTCCATGGGGTCACAGAGTTGGGCATGACTTACTGACTGAACAACAGGATCTACTAGAGTGGATGGGATCACCGAGGAGTGAGAAAAGAAGTGGTTCCCAAAAGACACTAACATTTAAATCCCAGGAGAATGCTTATATCCTTCAGGGCAAGAGATGCTCCAGGTTTGAGCATCCTGAGTTATCCCTGTGGCCCTGACAAGGCCTAGCACGATGCTGGGTACACACTGAATATTCTGTAAGCACCCTTTTGATTTTTTCCATTTGTCTTTTAAATTTAATTAACTTAAAAATAGGTCAATTCATACGATTCAGGCAAAGTAATGTCTCTGCTTTTGAATATGCTATCTAGGTTGGTCATAACTTTTCTTCCAAGGAGTAAGCGTCTTTTAATTTCATGGCTGCAATCACCATCTGCAGTGATTTTGGAGCCCCAAAAAATAAAGTCTGACAGTTTCCAATGTTTCCCCATCTATCTGCCATGAAGTGATGGGACCGAATGCCATGATCTTCGTTTTCTGAATGTTGAGCTTTATGCCAACTTTTTCACTCTCCTCTTTTACTTTCATCAAGAGGTTTTTGAGTTCCTCTTCACTTTCTGCCATAAGGGTTGTGTCATCTGCATGTCTGAGGTTATTGATATTTCTCCCAGCAATCTTGATTCCAGCTTGTGTTTCTTCCAGTCCAGAGTTTCTCATGATGTACTCTGCATATAAGTTAAATAAGTAGACAACCACAAAATAACTGCAGACACTGAAACAGAACTATTCAAAAGACACAGCAAATGTGAAATTCTCCACTTCAGTTTTCACAGAAACTTATACTGCATGAAAGGAAAGATAAAGAAGAGGAGAAAGTAAGCATATTTCTTTGATAGGCTAGCCTTATTCCTTCTGGCTAGTTTGACAGGGTAGAAATTACCACTGGGAAATAAGGCCCCTCGTTGACTATACAGCGATAAACACTGGAAAACTGTCCCAAATTTTGATTGACCAGTTTACACATCATCTTTATTTTCACCAAGTCTTTTTTAAGCCATGCTCATTCCTTGCAGAATTGACTTAAATAAAATTAAAGACACTTCAAATTTTTGTACACTTGTTTAGTATAAAGCAAAACCAAGTGAAAGACAATTATAAAATTAAAGGCAATGAAAGGAAAATGGTGTTCAGGCCCTGGTCATTGAAGAGAGGTTGGCCCTCTTTCTCCTTTCACCAGAGACCTACTGGTTGAAGCTTAGCAACTGCCTGACTCCTACCATAGCCAAGTTGGAGCTCTCAGGTGGTGTTACTGAACATAAATGAGAGGCAATGCAAGCAGTCGGCTCTTGTGATATCTAGAAGGCAGCTTCAATACACTGCTGCCTTGAAGTAATCAAAAGTGTAGAAAGATAACTGAACCAGGAACATTTCCCTTATTATCTGTTTCTATGTGATTTAATCCCATTTATGATACTACTGGGGGCATTGGATCATACCCCCAATTCTATTACTCTATCACCAGTGGTCTGAATGCACTTTGGAAAAAAGTCTTCGGTCACCTCTTATTTCAAGGCCTGATTTCTCAAGTACAGTTGCATATGATGCTTGATCTACTTCCTCTGTTATACTAAATTTGATCTATCTGCAGAGAGCACACAACAAACAAAGATACAAATGTTGCAGGAATAAACTCCATTTTAACTTGGTGAATACAACACAAACTGAAAGAAAATAAAAAACTACACTAATATCTTTAATTTGAACTCTTCCTCTATGGAAAGGAAATGGGACTTTGTTCTCTGAGTTGATCAGAAATTTTAAAAAATGTTGACATGAGACAGATTTTGCAGATAAAAAAACATGTACATATTATTCTTGTTTGGTTCCCCCACTTATATTGTGCATCTTTAGACTTCTTTGTACCCTTCCAGCTACTTTTCCTATTGTTTTTAGACAGAAAGTAAATTTTAAGACAGTTTTGTTTATTTTGATGAATCCTGATGGCATTTTCAAGCAGCAGAGATACAGGCCCCAAACGACACAGCTGAGAATAATGAAGCTCTTACATTAAATCAAAAGGCTCATGATTTCATCTCAACAATGCAGATTCAGCAACTAAGACCTTGAAAGCATCTCTATAGAATTCAAATGAGCAAAAGCAGAGATGGAAAACGTCTTGAATTTCTTCAGAATGCCACATCAAATCAAATAAGATGAAAATTACCAAAATTTTAAGATCCTGATGTTCTTTTAAAGGATAAAGATTCAACAGCATCCAAAAATGAGATGTGAACATTCAGAATATAGCAGGGTAAAACTTTGTCCTGTCACTTCCATTTTATGAATTTATGTAGAGATTAAATTATTATAGCCTGCTTCAGCTCCCAACCAGTTCCTCAGGAATAGGGGAGAACTGTAAGGGTGATTTAAGGAAGCATTTACTTCGACAGAGAGAAGGCATAATTCGTCAGGGGAGACTCTTATACTTTCTTATTCTACGTAACGCTCAACTGAGCTGACATTTTAGCAAGTTGAAAAGCTTAGCTGTTTAAAGAAAGGCTCTGCATTTCAAAAACCGGGGAAAGGGATGGTGAATAATGCCTTTCAGCTCTTCTGCCTCATCCTCATCTTCCCTGACCACAGATGTCATCTGCTGCTGATAACCATAAAAACCTCCCCTCAGGCTGAGGTCCAGCGGACTCAAGCTTCTTCCCTCTGCCCACGATAGAAAACAGGTCATCCACTCCCACTTGATAACATTAGCCAGTAAATATTTCTTCTATTTCTTGTGTCCTCTCAATTTTCTAGTATCATACCTTTAGTCAGACCTTTATCATTTCTTGCCTAAGCTGTTAGTTCACTACCGTTGCAACGACCACAGACTCCCACAGTGATATCTCTGAATGCAGAGCTGAGTCTGACTGTAGCATTCTCCTCCAGAGAGGACCTCCCCAGCAGCTCGATTTTCAAGTGCCTAAAGATGACGCACAAGACCAAGGTGAACTGGTCCCTGCCTACCTCTCCAGCGTCATGTCCTACCATCCCTCCCTTGAACTCCATCCTACAAGAGGGCTGGTTTTCCGGCCTCTGTGCCTTTGTTCCTATACTCTCTCTTCTGTGAGCCCTCCTCCCCTAATTAGTAATAAAAATAAGAAAATAGTTTATATCAATACTGTTCTTCCAATGCTCCACGTACTGTTCTAAACATTTAATATTCAATCAATACTGACATGCGTGAACTATTTTAAACACACCATTAAAACTGTACACTTAAAAATGACCATTTTAAACAGAGGTAAAGTAACTTGCCTGTGGTCCTGCGGCTAGTTAAGTTTTAGATTCTGAGCTTCAGTACAAGGGCTCCAGCACTCTGCAACAGGGTGTCTTCATCCTAGACTAGTTCAGTCCAGCTCTTCCCACTCAGAGTCACCATCTCCACCCAGCAAGGTTTCCCCTTTTCCACTCTCCAGAGGGAGGTATATGTTCTTCCTCTTTGTTCATGAAAGTCTTTCTATAAATTCATTTGCCACATTGTGTTATCTTTAATCATTCATGCATCTCTCTACCCTTCAAGATCGTCAGTGACCATGGCTCATTTATTTTTTATATCCCAATGTCTGTCATTCAATAAATGAAAGTTGAATGTAAATGTAAATAAATATTTTACATTAAATAAAAATATCTGAGGATTACAAGGTACTTCAGAACATGACATTTACATGTAATTCTCTCTTCACTATTTTCTATACAAATACTCCCTCTATTGGCATAGATCCAAATCTTAAGCCAATATCTGTTGAGTGAATAAAAAGGTCCATGATGGGGTTTTAATGAAAACTACAGTCTTTGCACTAAATATGTAGACCATTCTAAAATAAATAAAATATCAAATTAAATCCGGATAGACCAGAGCCTCTGGGTTAGATATATCTTGTGTACAAATTAAATATTTGGAGGATTTATTAGCTGACCTGTGTAAATGGGCAAACTTCAAACATAGCCAGGTAAGCCTTCAGGAAATCATGATTTAATAACTGCAGTTTAGAAAAAAAGATTCTGTTATAAATGAAATATTCTCTACCACTTTAAAATATAGTTGTATGAATAAGCTATGCTGCTGCTGCTGCTGCTAAGTCACTTCAGATGTGTCTGACTCTGTGTGACCCCATAGACGCCAGCCCACCAGGCTCCCCTGTCCCTGGGATTCTCCAGGCAAGAACAATGGAGTGGGTTGCCATTTCCTTCTCCAATGCATGAAAGTGAAAAGTGAAAGTGAAGTCGCTCAGTCGTGTCTGACCCTCAGCGACCCCATGGACTGCAGCCTGCCAGGCTCCTCCATCCATGGGATTTTCCAGGCAAGAGTACTGGAGTGGGGTGCCATTGCCTTTTCTATGAACAAGCTATAGACTTTTGTATATTAATTTTGCCCCCAGTCATCATTCTGAGTCCTTTTTTGGTGTGATAAGTTCCAGACCGAATTTCTTTCATCTTTCTACTATGCTAGATCTTTTGCAGATAACGATAACATTATCTGGTCCTTTACAATGTTCCATGCCACATTTATATTTTTGACAGTGGATTTTTGTGTGCATTGTCTAGCTTCAGTGGAAAGTTATAATATCTTCCCACTAGGTCAAATATAGGCATTGAAGGAATACATAATACATATGCATATATTAATTTTCTATCTTTTGTGTCCAAAGTAGTGACTTTCATTTCATCTGATTATAATACAATCATTTAAGGTTATATTTTCTTGGGCACTCTTTTAGTTTTATCTCATAAAACTAAAATTTTAGTTTTAATATATCCTGACTTTTTTTTTCCTAAATTAAGAAAACACACTCTCCTGATCTCTCTCTCTCTCCATCATCAATACCTATCTACCTATGCTATTTTCTCTCTCTCTTTCTTGTTCTCTCTCATTTATTTTACCAGGTGGTCACCCTCTAATTTTGATCTTCATTTCTAGCTTCATTGTACTGTTGTTAGACATAGTTGCCTATAATAGATCTATTCTTAGAATTTCTTCTTTTGGGATGAGTATTTAATTGGCACAGGCAAATGAGGTACAGTTTCCTTCAGAGTGTAGTTACTGTTATATTTAAATTATGTCAACTTTACCAGTTTGTCATTTAGTCTTCTGTGTACTTAACTTTTGTACACTTGATCTTTCATAGCCAGACAGTTAAATGATTGCCTCTTATAAGCAAATTTGTTTAATTTTCATTCCTTTACCGTACGTTTTTGTTCATGAACTTTACTAATTGGAGTTTTGCTTCCTTTCTGTATTATCACCCTTCTTAGGGCTGCCCTAACAAAAGTAGCACAAACTCGTTGATTTAGAACAACATTAACTTATTGTCTTTCAGTTTGGAAGGCTGGAAGTCCAAAATCAAGGTGTCCACAAAGCTACATTCTCTTTGAAGACTCTAGGGGAGAGCCATCACTGTTTCATCCTAATTTCTGGCAGGTGTTAGCAGACTCTAGTGCTCCTTGGCTTCTGGTAGTTTAACAATCTCTTCCTCCATATTCATGCATCCATCTCCCTCCATCTGTGTCTTTGTCTAAGTGTCTCCCTTATAAGAATACCGGTCACTGGTCCATATAGGCAAAAGCTACGGTTTTTCCAGTAGTCATGTATGGATGTGAGAGTTGGATTATATAGAAGGCTGAGTGTTTAAGAATTGATACTTTCAAACTGTAGTGTTAGAGAAGACTCTTGAGAGTCCCCTGGACAACAAGGAAATCAAACCAGTCAATCCTAAGGGAAATCAATCTGAATATTCCTTGGAAGGACTGATGCTGAAGCTGAAGCTCCAATATTTTGCTACCTGATGCAAACAGCTGACTCACTGGAAAAGACCCTGATGCTGGGAAAGAGTGAGGGCAAGAGGAGAAGGAGGCGGCAGAGGATGAGATAGTTGGATGGCCTCACTGATTCAATGGACATGAGTTTGAGCAAACTTCAGGAGATACTGAAGGAAAGGGAAGCCTGGTGTGCTGCAGTTCATGGGGTTGCAGAGTCAGATACGACTTAGCAATTGAACAACAACACTGGATCAGAGCCCACCTTAAACCAGTATGACCTTATCTTAACTTGATTACATCTGCTAGACCCTATTCCCAAATAAGATCATCTCCACAGGGAGAGGATTAGGACTTGAATATATCTTCTCTGTGGGCACAATACAATTTACAAGACCTTCTCTGTTACAATCAATGCTTTCTGCTCTGAGTTATCTTTGTCAATATTAAACCTTGCTTTTCATATGTGTAAGCTTAGTAAGGTGTTACAATCCTTTTAATCTTTCTGATTTAGATTTATCACACATATACAATATTACTTGACTCCCTGGTGGCTCAGAGGTTAAAGCGTCTGCCTCCAATGCGGGAGACCCGGGTTCGATCCCTGGGTCAGGAAGATCCTCTGGAGAAGGAAATGGCAATCCACTCCAGTATTCTTGCCTGGAGAATCCCACGGACGGAGAAGCCTAGTAGGTTACAGTCCACTGGGTTGCAAAGAGTCGGACACGACTGAGCGACTTCACCTCACTTTTGCTTTGTAGTAGACTGACATTTTTTTCTTTTAATAAATATGTCATTTAGATTAAAATATATGATTTATATTCATTCCAGCACCACATGTTATGTTTCCTCCTTTATTGCTTTTTTTTTTTTCTATGTTCTGTACAGTTCTTTGCCTTGTTGTGTGTTGGGTAGCTCTGCTGCTGCTGCTGCTGTTAAGTCGCTTCAGTCGTGTCCGACTCTGTGCGACCCCATAGACGGCAGCCCACCAGGTCCACTGTCCCTGGGATTCTCCAGGCAAGAACACGGGAGTGGGTTGCCATTTCCTTCTCCAATGCATGAAAGTGAAAAGTGAAAGTGAAGTCGCTCAGTCATGTCCGACTCTTTGCAAGCCCATGGACTGCAGCCTACCAGACTCCTCCATCCATGGGATTTTCCAGGCAAGAGTACTGGAGTGGGGTGCCATCGCCTTCTCCGGTTGGGTAACTCACTATGCTTCAAAAAGTTTTTATCTTATTTGGGGACATATTAGTGTTTTATTTCACAACTATAACATTATTTTTTATGTGTAAACCTTCTATTTTGTAGACATTAGGGGCAATGATGGTCTAATAAATCTCCAATTCTCCAACATCAGCTTAGTGGTACTACTGTAAGTCTTATTTCTTCTAATTCTTATTACACCTTAAAAGATGCTATTACTGCTATGCTGCTAAGTCACTTCAGTCGTGTCTGACTCTGTGTGACCCCATAGATGGCAGCCCACCAGGCTCCCCCGTCCGTGGGATTTCCCCGGGCAAGAACACTGGAGTGGGTTGCAATTTCCTTCTCCAACCTTAAGAGATACTCAATCCCAATTGTTCAAATTATCAGATATAAATGAGACTTTAAGACTTCTGATTATAATAGATGAAATAACCAATATTCTTTCACTACCGTCTAATTACTCTCCCTACTTTCATTAGTTATAGTGTTTATTTATTGGCATTTATTCACATTATAGACTAGAGATGTGATTCCAGAAGTTGTTTCTTCTTTAGTTTTCAAGTTACACAGATTTTAGGTTCACTTCTCTCCTTCCATTATGGTGTCTCTATTCAACTTATGTTCACCTGAGGTTTATCTTTTCACTGTTTCTTTAAGATGTGTATATAGGAAATCCATTCTCATAATGCTGGCATGATCAAAAGTACCTGACGTTGCCTTTCTAGCTCAACTGTCTGTCTAGATATTGCTCATTCTTTGTTTCCTGCAGGGTTGTAAGTTTATCTCTCCACTGCTTTCTAATGATACATTTGTTGTGAGCACTAAGGCCAACATGATATTTCTCCCTTGTATGTTATTTGGCCTTTTTGCTGGAATGCCCAACAAGTTATACCCTTATCTTTAAAACTGATAACTTTACTAGGTTGTATTTCAGTTTTAACCATACCTTATTGGTTTTTGTTAAGGCATGATATGGTTTCAAATCTTTTGTTTATAAAATGTATTCTTGAATGATATTCTAGAAGATGATTTCAGTTCCAGTCTTGGTGGGAGGATATTTTTTATTCAAGGATACAAAATGTACATTGGCACTCCTTTGTTTTCAGTATCTATCCTTTCTTCCCTATAACCCTGTTTAATATATTATCAGTTTCCAGTCTGTGCATTCACTATCTTGGCTTCCATAATTTTCACTGTCCTTTAAATTGTGCCCACTGTACCTGAAATTTTTTTGTTTGCTTGATTTTGTTTTGCTTTTTCAAATAGGTCTCCATTTATGTGATGGTTTACTTGTTCTCTTCCCATTCCTTCCCAAACTCTACCAATTCAGTTTTCATGTTTCTACTGGAACATGATAATAATTTCTTACCTGAATTCAAACCTTTGTATCAAAAATTTTAAACAGCTTTTCAGACATTGGAGATATCACAGGTTTGGGTCTAGACCAAAGTAATAAATTGAATATCACAATAAAGCCAACCACACAAATATTTTTGGTTCCCCAGTGCATATAAAGGTTATGCTGCTTATACTATGCTGTAATCTATTAAGTAAGCAATAGCATTATGTTTTAAAAATGATGTGTGTACCTTAATTAAAAAGCACTTTATGGTAACCATCCTCAGAGTTTTCAGCAAGTTGTCATCTTTTTGCTGGTGGAAGGTCTTGCCTTGATTTTGATGGTTGCTGACCGACCAGGGTAGTCGTTGCTGAAGGGTGGGGTAGCTGTGGCAATTTCTTAAAATAAGGTAACAGTGAAGTATGCGTATCACTCACTCTTTGTTTCATAAGTGATTTCTTTGTAGTTTGCAATGCTATTTGATAGCATGTTCTCATATAGAGCTTCTTACAAAACTGGAGTCAATCACATTCAACCCTGTCATTTCTTTTTTACCAAGTTGATATAATATTCTAAATCTTTTATTGTCATTTCAACAATCTTCATGGTCTCTATACCAGGAGTATATCCACCTCAAAAACACAAATTTCTTTGCTCATTCATAAGAAACAACTTTTTATCCATTAAAGTTTTATCATGGGATGGTAGCAATTCAGTCACATCTGCAGGCTCCACCTCTAATTTTCATTTCCCTGTTATTTCCACCACATCTGTAGTGTCTTCCTCCATAAAGTATTGAACCCCTCAAAGTCATCCATAGTTCAAACCATCTTGATGATTTTGACCTCTTCCCATGAATCACAAATATTCTCAACAGCATCTAGGAAGATGAATACTTTCTGGAATTTTTTCAAATGATTTTTTTGCAAATTAATCAGATGAATCCACTATCCACAGGAGTTTTACAACAGTATTTCTTGAATAATAAGACTTGAAAGTCAAAATTACTCCTTGACATGGGCTACAGAATAGATGTCATGTTAGCAGAATGAAAACAGTGTGGATCTTGTAACTCCATCTCCTTCAGAGCTCTCTGGTGATCAGGTGCACTCTTAATGAGCAGCAATATTTTGAAATTTTCAGTAAACCATGTTGTCGACAGATGTCCAGTCATCTACACTTTGTTGTTCCATTTACAGAGCAAAGGCAGAGTTTACTTAGCATAATTCTTAACAGTCCTCGGATTTTCGAAGTGGCAAATGAGAACTGACTTCAGCTTAAAGTCAGCAGCTGCATTAGCCCCTAACAAGAGATCAGGCAGTCCTTTGAAGCTTTGAAGAGAAGCACTGACTTCTCTTCTCTAACTGTGAAAGCTCTCAATAGCATCTTCCTCCAATATAAGGTTGTTTTGTCTTCACTGAAAATTTGCTGTTTAGTGAAGACATCTTAGTTAATTACCTTAGCCAGATCTTTTGGATAACTTGCTACAGTTTCTATATCATCACTTGCTGTTTACTTGGTACTTCTACATTATGGAGATGGTTGTATTTCCTTCATTCTCATGAAACACCATCAGATAGCTTCAAACCCTTCTGTGGCTTCCTCACCTTTTTCATCTTTCATGGAACTAAACAGAGTTAGGGTCTTTGGTCGGAGAAGGCAATGGCATCCCACTCCACTATTCTTGCCTGGAAAATCCCATGGACGGAGGAGCCTGGTAGGCTGCAGTCCATGGGGTCACGAAGAGTCGGATATGACTGAGCGACTTCACTTTCACTTTTCACTTTCATGCATTGGAGAAGGAAATGGCAACCCACTCCCGTGTTCTTGCCTGGAGAATCCCAGGGACAGGGGAGCCTGGTGGGCTGCCGTCTACGGGGTCGCACAGAGTCTAACATGACTGAAGCAACTTAGCAGCAGCAGCAGCAGGGTTTTTGGTAGCTCAGATGGTAAAGAATCTTCCTTCAATGCAGGAGACCCAGGTTTGATTCCAAGGTCAGGAAGATCCCCTGGAGAAGGGAATGGCTACCCACTTCAGTATTCTTACATGGAGAATCCCATGGGCAGAGCCTGGCAGGCTACAGTCCAGGGAATCTCAGAGAGTCAGACATGATTGAGTGCATACACACACACACAGGTCTTTTTCTGGATTAGGCTTTAGTTTAAGGGAATGTTGTGGCTGGTTTGATCTTCTATTCAGACCACTAAAACTTTCTACAGATCAACAATAAGACTGTTTCAGTTTCTCATCTTTTGTGTCACTACAGTAAGCACTGTTAATATCCTTCAGGAACTTTTATCTTCTATTTAAACTTGACTGTTTGAAGAAACCTAGCTTCTAACCTGTCTCAACTTTTGGCATTCTTTCCTCGCTAAGGTTAATCATTTCTTGCTTTTGATTTAAAGGCACAGACATGTCAATCTTCTTTTCACTTCAACACTTCCTGGTCATTGTAGGGTTATTAAGTGGCCTAATTTCTATATAGTGTCTCTGCTAAGTCACTTCAGTCGTGTCCGACTCTGTGCAACCGCATAGTGGCAGCCCATGAGGCTCCCCTGTCCCTGGGATTCTCCAGGCTAGAACACTGGAGTGGGTTGCCATTTCCTTCTCCAAAGCGTGAAAGTGAAGTCGCTCAGTCATGTCCGACTCTTAGCGACCCCATGGACTGCGGCCTACCAGGCTCCTCCATCCATGGGATTTTCCAGGCAAGAGTACTGGAGTGGGGTGCCATCGCCTTCTCCGATATAGTGTCTCAGGGACTGGAAAAGCCTGAGGAGAAGGAGAAGATGGGCAATGGCTGGTCAGTGGAACAGTCAGAACACACACATTTATCAATTAAGTTTGCCGTCTTATCCAGATATGGTTAGTGATGCCTCAAAATAATACTAACATCAAAGTTCACTGATCACAGATCACCATAGCAAATATAATAATAGGGAAAAAGTTTGAAATATTGTGAGAATTACTAAAACGTTCAGAGAAACACAAAGTAAGCAAATACTATCGAGAAAAAAAAAAGTGGCAACAATAAACTTGCTCAATGCAGGGTTGCCACAAAACTTCAATTTGTAAAAAATACAGTACCTGCAAAGTGCAACAAAGTGACGTGAAATCAAACTGCTATGCCTGTGTTTGAGTCCATAGCCATATATTTGGTCACGACTCATCGTATCCATTACAATATTTTTCTGATGTGTGTTCTCCGTTTGCCTTTTTCTTTCTGCCCTCTTCAACCGAAATATCTTTACATAGATATGCTGGTTCTTTTGAAATATTGTTTACTCTGAATTAGTCAGTCCTTCATAGATCAGCTGTTCTCTGGATTTTGTATTATAGAGAGGCCAGGTTCTGCAATGTCTCTGGTTCAGAGTGGAGTTTATTATGGCAAGAGAGAGAAAGAGAGTGAGTGCCAGAGGGAGAGCAAGACAGAGAGAAAGAGGTAGTTTAGCCTTTACTTCCCCCATCTTTCTTCTACAACTCAGCTCACATACAGACTACTCCCGGGAAAAAGGACATGGGCTACCTGATTCAGCAACTCCTACTCTCCAGTCCCTGACTTCTGTGGTATCAAGTTTATAAACCAGGAAGCTTTGCAGCAAATTGTACATCCTGATCTCTTGTTACAAAATATTGCTCTTTTGGCCCCTTGGTATCCACTGGATTTGGGAACTGTTGCTGAAACACTACTTCCCTTTAGTGTCCTCCTGCCCCTATAATCATTATGGGATTTTTGTGATATGAGGTGTTCAGGTACTTGCTAGTTTGTGGTTTTGTCTCTTTCAATTTCCAAGTTTGTTTGTTTGTTTTTCTGTATTAAAAGGATGGAGGTATCTTCATTTTGTTATTGTCTGCATTACCTTATTGATATGTTCTGTGTCCAATTTTCAACACATTTACTTAGAGTCTTCTCGAAGCCAGGCACTGCTTTAACCGCTGGTAGCAAAGTAGTAGGAAAAAACAAACCAAAAAACAAATATGCCTCACCCATTTCCCTGACCCCATGAACTAAGAATGACTAACACAAATAACAAAATAATTTAAATACATGACACTCTCTGTCCTTCATGTATTTGACTTGACCAAAATAAAATATAACTTCAGTAGAGAAAAGTTCACAAGCACACTCATACCAAGACTATGGTACCCAAATACCCTAACAGCCTCCAAATGAATATCCCTGACACCTTGATCAACCACAATTCATCCTTGAAACAGGCAGAGATGTATTATCAGATAACTCATTTATCTGTTTAAAAATAAACTTCAAATAATTTTGAAAATTGTTATTTCTTCCTGAGGGGGAAGTTATGAAATAGAAGGTAAGTAAAAAATAAATAATGCTTTTAGAAAAAGAAGTATTCAGTCATCTTGTTTCTAAATAGTTACAAGATGTACCTTCTAGCTTGTTCATAGCGGGTAATATGCACTTTATTGATTTGTCATCTATACAAGCCCCAGGATGCAAAGACTCAGTGTAGATTCCCCTGTGATAATTTCACAAGGGTTTGGCTCTTACCATTTTTTCTTTTTTCCTGCCAGTTAAAAAATGCTGGCTGGAACTCAAAATTGTTGAGTCTTCGGCATCTCTAGAAATTTTCTTGTAGTTCCCTGTACCCCTGGATCCTTACTGAGGGTCAAGCCAGACCCAGGCACCTGAGAAGAGGGTAAATATAATCAGATGATTAATCTTTCTAATCTACTCCTGCCATTTTCCCTTTAAAGAACACTCAAAGTGATTTCTGTTTGTTTGCTTTTGTTTCTGAGAGCTGTGTAGCAGCGGTGACTCTTGAAATGCAATCCGATTTTAATTGAAATTAAACAAAAAGGTTGGGGTGGGGAGTGATTTCTGACAGGAAATGATGTCATTTGAAAGTTTGCTCTGGACAGTAGATGATGATGGAGGATTTTTCTCCCATCCATGATGTGACCTTAGTCGTGTCCGACTCTTTGTGACCCCATGGACTGTAGCCTGCCAGGCTCCTCTGTCCATGGGATTTTCTAGGCAAGAATATTGGAGTGGGTTGCCATTTCCTTCTCCAATATAAATTGACAGGGCACTTTAATTATTTTTTTTTTCTGTTTATTTTCATTATCATCATACAAGGCTAATAGTAACGGGGGTAATATTTATTATTTTTTATATTAGCTTTTATTGTTTATCTGTATTTATTTTAATCTTTAAATAATCTGTTATTATGTGAAAGGCAGTCAGTTGTGTCTGACTCTTTGCGACCCCATGGACTAGTCCATGGAATTCTTCAGGCCAGAATACTGGAATGGGTAGCCATTCTGTTCTTCAGGGGATCTTCCCAACCCAGGGATCAAACCCAGGGTCTCCTGCATTGCAGGTGGATTCTTTACCAGCTGAGCCATCATTATTACACTTGAGTGCTTACACAGTGCCTATGTGTGGTGCCGCATGCTACACAAGCATCGTTTCATCCACCCTCACAACTGAAATAACTAGCCTCACTTTAGAGATAGCAAGTCAAAGCTGAGAGGGAACACGTAGACTCTTCAAAGTCGAGCCATTACAGTTTCTCATGGCAACAGTGTATTCACACCCATGTCTGTCAAATCTCAGGCAGACTCTCTCAGCGGTACTTTGCACCACCTCTGTTTTAGTTCCCGAGGTTCTCATCCTGGACACTTGGAATACTTGGGCCCATTTTCAGGATTTCTACACAGTAGGCTAGGATAAAGCCAGGAATCTGTATTCTCCAGACTCTGTTCTGACAAGTTTCAGAATCACTGTTTAAGAAATCTCTTCGGTAAAATAAAAATTATCGTTAAAGTTTTGTATCATCTCTACTAAACTTATTTTTAAAGTAAAATATTTTCTTTAAAATATAAAACAAGGCAGAAAAATTTCAGAAAATGAACTATTTCTCATCTCACCAATCAATGCCAGCTGTTTTTTTCATATGTGGATGTTTCCTTCTGTTTTACATACAAGTGTATACTTTTCTGATTGCTGTCTCTCTTTGGCCATCTGTAACCATGCTCCATATAAGATGTTATAGAATAATTTTAACATTTACTGTTCTATGATAAGTAGTTTTAATTTTATCATTTAGGTCCTTATAAAGCTTGCATCAGTCAAAATACTCCAGTTGCAAGAAAACAAAAACTCAAACTGGCTCTTACGAAAATGAGGATCTATTAGTTAATATATTAACCATAAATATTGAATACTCAATAAATTAAATGAGGATTTATTGGTTAATAACTGAGAACAGAGTAAAACTGGATTCAGAGACAGAACCCCACCAGGCCTTTCTCTCTCTGTCTCGTCTCTCTGCCCCTCCATCTCCCTGCTTCTGGCTAGCCTCCTTTACTAACTACTTTTACTTCTTGTACTCTTTTGGATTTTCTCAGGTTCTCAGGTTGACTGTTCTCATAATTTCCCTGTGGCAAGAATCATAGGCTCCTACCTTAAGAATGCAAAGCATGGAGCAGAAACAGATATCTTGTGCTTATTCCATTATGAAAACCCTTTTAGACTTTGTCTTGGGTGGTGTGCCCATACCCTGGACCAACACTGGTGGCATAGCCACCAAAGGCAAAGTTTTGTGATTTACACAACCTGGACTCACACTTACTCTTGAGGCCAGGAGATAATAGCTATCATTGTGATCCTCCAAAACCACGAAACTTGAGGACAATTCACAGCTTAACCTTTTCCCACACGTAAATAAAAAGAAAATATATGTATGTTGACATAAGTAAAACAGCTAAACCAAAGAGTTAAGAAATTTTAAGGATTTCATATATCTCTTAATTGTTTACGAAAAATAGTCTACCAATATATATTGTTACAAACCAGAAGGTACTGTTGTTACCACCCCCCTGCCATTTTTCACTATTTTCTTTTAATACCTTAAAGTAAATCATCTGGTTATATATAAACTGTAAAAAGAATGCCCAGTCATTATAGCAGTCAAAATGTTTAAAAGACCATGTAGTTTAGTTATTAGATAATTCCTATGTATATTCTATTGTGATTTTTATATTCATATTTCTTTTCTTCTAACTCTAAATTGCTATATTTATTTATATTCATTAGTGACATTACATCTGGCATAACTAAATTCAATTGTGTAAATAACTGTTTCTAAAATTATAGGTAACACTGTATTTATTTATTTCATAGGATGCATTAACAGTATGACTTCCTGTGACATAACATATATGATTATATATAATGTATGCAAATAGATTATACATAACCGAAGAGAAATCTGGCCAGAAAAAGAGATAAAAAAGATTAAAGAACCTGGTATGGTTTAAATAGGGCTTCCCTGGTGGCTCAGATGGTAAAGAATCTGCCTGGAATGTAGGAGACCAGTGTTTGATCCCTTGTTGGGAAGATCTCCTGGAGGGTGTGTCAATCCACTCCAGTATTCTGGCCTGGAGAATCCCATGGACAGAGGAGTCTGGCAGGCTACAGTCCATGGGGTCACAAAGAGTTGGACATGCCCAAGTGAATATGCACAGTTCAGTTCAATTCAGTTGTTCAGTCATGTCCGACTCTTTGCAAAACCATGAACTGCAGCATGCCAGGCCTCCCTGTCCATCACCAACTCCTGGAGTTTACTCAAACTCATGTCCATCGAGTTGGTGATGCCATTCAGCCATCTCATCCCTGTCGTCCCCTTCTCCTCCTGCCCCCAATCCCTCCCAGCATCAGAGTCTTTTCCAATGAGTTAACTCTTCGCATGAGGTGGCCAAAGTACTGGAGCTTCAGCTTTAGCATCATTCCTTCCAAAGAACACCCAGGACTGATCTCCTTCAGAATGGACTGGTTGGATCTCCTTGCACTCCAAGGTTCTCTCAAGAGTCATCTCCAACACCACAGTTCAAAAGCATCAATTCTTTGGCACTCAGCTTTCTTCACAGTCCAACTCTCACATCTATACTTGACCACTGGAAAAACCATAGCCCTGACTAGACGGATCTTTGTTGGAAAAGTAATGTCTCTGCTTTGAATATGCTATCGGTTTGGATAAATTAACAATATCAATATGTACTTAGGCTGTGAAATATAAACAACAAAAATATAATTTTCCTTTTGTCATTAATTTGTCAGAAGTCTCTATGCTATCTTCCTCAATGCTCAGTGGAAATGATATAATGCACATATATAAGCAGAGATCAAAATCTGTACACTAATAACCAGCTAAAAAAGTGAAGACTTTGAAAAAAAACAAAAAAAGTGAAGACTTTGAGAAAACTGAAGGATTTAGGAAAATTCCAGGACTCAGTACAAGTTATGAGCATTAAACACAAGTGACTTAAAAACACATAGAGAAATAGTGATTTTTTTTAAAAAAGGAAGGAATCAACTTCAAAAAAGGTTTTCATTCTCCAAATATTGGCAACAAAAAATAAATAATAATAATTATAATCAACTGACATGAGTTAGATTTGTAAAAACCTTTCTATGATAATATACAAAAGGAGAACATGGTATTAAATGTAACTCATGCACAAGTTACCAATAATATTCACACACACCTAAACTGCAAAAATTAAATAAGTTCTACTCCAGTTTTGGTCAAAACTTAAACTGGCAGTTACAGGTGGTTTATACTAAAAATTAAATAATTTTTAAAAATAAAGAGATATCATGGTAATATAAAGATGCTATTAAAATATAGTCTTTGGTATTTTAATACTTTTATTAAATTTTATTTTATTTTAATAATTTTATTTATGTCTATTATACATTTACAGAGTCTTTCCTGGTGGCTCAGAGGTTAAAGCGTCTGCCTCCAATGCGGGAGACCCGGGTTCGATCCCTGGGTCAGGAAGATGCCCTGGAGAAAGAAATGGCAACCCACTCCAGTATTCTTGCTTGGAGAATCTCATGGACTGAGGAGCCTGGTGGGCTGCAGTCCATGGGGTCACAAAGAGTTGGACACGACTGAGTGACTTTACTTACTTACTATACATTTACAAATGCAGTCATCTTAAAACTAGGATTAAAAATTGCTGGACAATCAGTACAAAAGATAAAGAACAAAACAGCAAAAATCAGTAGGGAAATAAATTACTGATATGAACACACAGAACTGCAGACATGGACACACACAGAGACATACACACAACCACTGCTTCAGGATACTGCTTTATAACTGTTAATTCCTAAAACCTTTTTAAGTAGAGAGGTCAAGTTTGGACAATGACCATATTGGACCACATCACCCAGCTGGAACAGTCAAGCTGTCTAAATCTAGTTGATTCTCTGATTCTGGCTATTCCCCCTCCAAAAATGCCTGATTAAAAACCACTTCAGTAGCAAATTATATACCAATACTCATCAAAATATTAAAATTATATTCAGAGTATACAGAAAAAAATTAAAAACTAAAAAAAGAGTAAATCAATTGCATAATTCATTAATCAGAATAAAGTTAAAATATCTTATTTGGCAATACATAACTTCTACAAAATAGAATATCACTAAAATTAAAATTTGAGCAATTCAAACAATAAGGAAATAAATTGCATAAATTACTAATAAAACTGAAATGGAAGTTCCTGCCTACAAGATGTCAGTGTGATAGAAAACATTAAATTCTACTAATTTTTATATTGTATACCACGGTCCTTTCTGGACTGCTATCACCAAACTTGAAGTGTGAAGTGAATGACCAACCACCAACCACCCACATTTTTGCCTTTAAAAATGAAGCAAAATATTAATAATTGTTTGATTCTATCTTCCTAATGATGGAAAAAAGGAAACAATTGTTCCTAAGAGAACTTTTTTAAAAGTTCTTTTAAAAAGACTTCCTTTTTAAAAATGTTAGTTACCTGATGCATGGGGATAATCCAGAGAGATGGTGTGGGGTGGGAGGGGGGTAGGGGTAGGGGTTGGGACTGGGAATTGATGTACACTCATGGCTGATTCATGTCAATGTATAGCAAAATGAATACAGTATTGTAAAGCAAAACAAACTAAAAAATAAAAATTAATTAAAAAAAATGTTAGAAAAACCACTTCAGTAGCAAATTATATACCAATACTCATCAAAATATTAAAATTATATTCAGAGTATACAGAAAAAAATTAAAAACTAAAAAAAGAGTAAATCAATTGCATAATTCATTAATCAGAATAAAGTTAAAATATCTTATTTGGCAATACATAACTTCTACAAAATAGAATATCACTAAAATTAAAATTTGAGCAATTCAAACAATAAGGAAATAAATTGCATAAATTACTAATAAAACTGAAATGGAAGTTCCTGCCTACAAGATGTCAGTGTGATAGAAAACATTAAATTCTACTAATTTTTATATTGTATACCACGGTCCTTTCTGGACTGCTATCACCAAACTTGAAGTGTGAAGTGAATGACCAACCACCAACCACCCACATTTTTGCCTTTAAAAATGAAGCAAAATATTAATAATTGTTTGATTCTATCTTCCTAATGATGGAAAAAAGGAAACAATTGTTCCTAAGAGAACTTTTTTAAAAGTTTTTTAAAAAGACTTCCTTTTTAAAAATGTTAGTTACCTGATGCATGGGGATAATCCAGAGAGATGGTGTGGGGTGGGAGGGGGGTAGGGGTAGGGGTTGGGACTGGGAATTGATGTACACTCATGGCTGATTCATGTCAATGTATAGCAAAATGAATACAGTATTGTAAAGCAAAACAAACTAAAAAATAAAAATTAATTAAAAAAAATGTTAGTTACCATGTCGCATTTTTTTTCTAGTCTCTTAAAAAAAAAAAAAAAACAACCCCAATTTGTTAACCTTGCTTTAATTGGTCCTAGTAGACTGGAGAAGGCCAAAATTGTATGCGGTGTACTGAGAAACAAAGAAGGGGTGAGTTGAGTAGAAACAGTAGGTACAGACATTTTCAAGGATTTTTATCATAAAGCAAAATAGAGAAATTGGAGAGTAGTCAGAAAAAATTGTGGGGACTAGAATGGAATTTAATTTTAAATAGGTGAGCTAGTTTGTGTTTTTATTGTTAGGAGTAGAAAAAGGAGTCAAGAACGAGAGGCCAGAGCATTCCTTGAATAAGCACAATGAAACAGAGACAATGTATTAAACACTGGCTTTACTTAACAGAAAATGCAAGAAGTGCACTATATGCAGAGTACATCATGAGAAACGCTGGGCTGGAAGAAACACAAGCTGGAATCAAGATTGCCGGGAGAAATATCAATAACCGCAGATATGCAGATGACACCACCCTTATGGCAGAAAGGGAAGAGGAACTAAAAAGCTTCTTGATGAAAGTGAAAGTGGAGAGTGAAAAGTTGGCTTAAAGCTCAACATTCAGAAAACTAAGATCATGGCATCTGGTTCCATCACTTCATGGGAAATAGATGGGGAAACATTGGAAACTGTCAGACTTTATTTTGGGGGGCTCCCAAATCACTGCAGATGGTGACTGCAGCCATGAAATTAAAAGATGCTTACTCCTTGGAGGGAAAGTTATGACCAACCTAGATAACATATTCAAAAGCAGAGACATTACTTTGCCGACTAGGTCCATCTAGTCAAGGCTATGGTTTTTCCTGTGGTCATGTCTGGATCTGAGAGTTGGACTGTGAAGAAAGCTGAGTGCCGAAGAATTGTTGCTTTTGAACTGTGGTGTTGGAGATGACTCTTGAGAGTCCCTTGGACTGCAAGGAGATCCAACCAGTCCATTCTGAAGGAGGTCAGTCCTGGGATTTCTTTGGAAGGAATGATGCTAAAGCTGAAGCTCCAGTACTTTGGCCACCTCATGCGAAGAGTTAACTCATTGGAAAAGACTCTGATGCTGGGAGCAATTGAGGACATGAGGAGAAGGGGATGACAGAGGATGAGATGGCTGGATGGCATCATGGACTCAATGGACGTGAGTCTGAGTGAACTCCGGGAGCTGGTGATGGACAGGGAGGCCTGGCATGCTGCGATTCATGGGGTCGCAAAGAGTCGGACATGAATGAGCGACTGAACTGAACTGAAGTTAGGTAAAGGGATGAGGAATACATGGAGGAAGTGACACAGAAGATGTGTCCTCTCATACAGCAGGTAATTATCAGAATAATGTGATAAGGACCAAGATCCATTGGTAGAAATTTAAATGCCCTCAATCAGTCAAGCTGTTCAGCCATGTTCACTGATCAGATGTAGACACGAAATGAGTAGAAATTTAGACATAAGGAGAGTTTAGATGTTGCTAGGAGAGCATACTAGAGAATAAGGTATAAGGGAACAGTGGGTATATGCCAAACAAATGCTGTGATGGGCCCTAAAAAAGGAGAGAAGAAAAAGATGAAGACCAAGTGCTAAAACCTTCACTGAAATGCTGGGGAGATGGAGCAGATGCTATTAACAGATGCCATTCAGTTCAGTCGCTCAGTCATGTCCAACTCTTTGCAACCCCATGGACGGCAGCACATCAGGCTTCCCTGTTCATCACCAACTCCTAGAGCTTACTCAGACTCATGTCCATTGAGTTGGTGGTGCCATCCAACCATCTCATCCTCTGTCGTCCCCTTCTCCTCTCACCCTCAATCTTTCCAGTATCAGGGTCTTTTCAAATGAGTCAGTTTTTTCCATCAGGTGGCCAAAGTACTGGAGTTTCAGCTTCAGTATCAGTCCTTCCAGTGAATATTCAGGACAGATTTCCTTTAGGATGGATTGGTTGGATCTCCTTGCTGTCCAAGGGACTCCTAAGCGTCTTCTCCAACATCACAATTCAAAAGCATTGATTCTTCTGTGCTCAGCTTTCTTTATAGTCAAACTCTCACATCCATACATGACTATTGGAAAAACCATACCTTTGACTACACAGACCTTTGTTGGCAAAGTAATGTCTCTGCTTTTTAATATGCTGTCTAGATTGGTTATAGCTTTTCTCTCAAGAAGCAAGTGTCTTAATTTCATGGCTGCTGTCACCATCTACAGTGATTTTGGATAACCCCCAGAATAAAGTCTGTCACTATGCTATTAACAGATTTAGTTCAGTTCAGTTGCTCAGTCACATCTGACTCTTTGTGATGGTTATATTCCCTTAATTAAAAAAAAAAAAAAGAGAGAGAGAGAGAGAAGCTGGAGTTCTGAGAAGGAAACATGGTCCAGCTGAAATGAGAAACAAGGAGGATATCTATCCATCCCACTTCTGATTCTGTGCAGTGAAAGATATGAGAAGAAAATCATTACCTGGAAGGACTGATGAAACTGATGAAACTCCAATACTTTAGCCACCTGATGCGAAAAACTGACTCATTTCAGAAGACTCTAATGCTGGGAAAGATTGAGGCAGTAGGAGAAGGGGACAACAGAGGATGAGATGGTTGATGGCACCACCAACTCAAAAAGAAAAATAGCCACCACTGCATAGGTCTACAGAGGAAGCAGAGAGACCTAGGAGAAAGCCATTTTCAGGTAGAGTAGGTATGGCTGACAAAAAAGGCAAGTTTGCTAATGATGAACATTGGGTCCCAGGGTGCAGAGTGGGAAAGACTAGGGGTTTCCAGGTTGGATCTGAAATATGATATTAACAGTTTAAAACATTTTTCATGGAAGTTGCAAAAAGAATTGGCACACATCCTTAAATTTCATTTTAAGCAACAGATGCAATTAGGAATAATTCTTTCAAGGTTTCTATGAGAACTCTGGGTTCATAAAGAATGTCATTTTACTGTTGAAAGCTTCTAACAATCAGAGAAGGACCCGTCTATTGGAGCTGCCTTAAGTGAACTAATGAATGAATATTTGTTTAAAAGTCCCAAATTCCTCCCCTTTTGTACATAAATAACCACTGAGCACAACATGATTCTTAGTGAAAAAGAGATTTAGATCTGATAGAATGTGTCTGGTGGGAAGTTCACAGAAGTGTATAAAAGAAGTATTATTTTTAAAGAACAAAGGCATAATATTCTGACCACCAGTTGGTGTTTTCTTAGCCTTGTTTTCTGATTTTTTTTTTTAAACAAAGCATTAAACCTTAAGAAGAAGTTACTTATGATTTTTGGAAAGTGCCTGCGTGCTAAGTCACTTCAGTTGTGCTTGACTGTTAGGGACTCTATGCACTGTAGCCCTCCAGGCTTCTCTGTCTAAGGGATTCTCTAGGCAAGAATATTGGAGTGGGTTGTCATACCCTTCTCCAGGGGATCTTCTCAACCCAGGGATTGAACTCGCATCTCTTATGATTCCTGCATTGGCAGGTGGATTCCTTACTACTAGTGCCATCTTGTAAAGTGCCTAGTATAAGTCTTATTGTTTAAAAATACTAGAAAATTTTTCTTCCTGAATTTTATAAACAGTAAGTAAAATTCACCCTTAAATCTACCAGCCTTTCATATCACTACTATCATTTTGGAATGCATTTTTATCATTTTTTCCTCTGCATAAAGATAATGTTTTTCAGATTGCCATTATAATTGTAGACAGTTTCATTTTTCATATTTTACTTTTTTGTTTTATGTTATATTTTATAACTTGACTTTGTACACCTTTCCCCATGTCATTTCTTAACATCAAACTCATCATTATTTTGTAAGGACTGTGGAGCTTATTATGGGAAATCATTTTCCTGTTATTTGATAGTTTGACTGTTTCCCTGTTTTTTGCTATCATAAAAAAAGGCCACAAAGAACTTCTTAATACTCTGTTAAGTGTCTCTGATTATTCTTTTAGATTTTAAATTCCTAGAATTGGAATTCTGAGGTCATACGAGAAAAGATTTGTTGTAAATATGACTATTTCCCCCTCCAAGCTTTATCTATTTTTAAAGTCAGCCATTGTTTTAAAGCAGGTCACTGTTATTTATGGCTCTTTATTCTAGCTAAGCAGCAGTGCCTTAACTGGAAATTATTTCCATAAGGGCCTTACAATTAGACCTACAAATATATCTATTAAATTTCTAAAGTCTCATTTTAGCAGCTCCTAAACGTCAGAAGAATCATGCTCTGTCTCCAAAGAGTTCAGAGGCCAATAAAAAACTTGTCCTACCAAAAAAAAAAAAAAAAAAAGCTAGGAATTAATTCAAATACAAATGGAAGCTTTATTGCATTTATGCAACCTGACAGCTAACCTCAAAATATTATTTCCTTTGGTGTCTGCAATTTTATTTTTTACAACAAAGCTTTTGGTTTTAGGATACAAATAAGACATTGCAATTTATTGCAGAAGTAACCATTTACCTGGTGTCAGTAGGCTGGGCCCATTTTCAAAAGGAAATTAATGATAAACTTCAATTTGAGGCAAGTCAAAGCTACATATATATTATGGAGCTCATTTCAAAAAATGACACAAAATTAAAATGAAATAGCCTCTAAAATTTGAGAACCCTTGGGCACAGTAAATCTTAGTTATAGGAGAAAATGAAACATCCTATGATAAGATCAGGTCTGATAAGATGTAATAAAAACATGAGGCATGATACATAAGGTCAGAAGGATCAATATAAAATGTGAAATGAATGCACAAATTGCCTAGTCCTAGACACCCAAAGTGTTTGGAAGTGACAGGGGAATTAAATCGTAAGTAAAGCTGAATATTAAATGAGATTGAACGTGCAATACATCATTCTTAAATCTACCCAGGTATTCCTAAAATGTGTGTCACTTTTTTCCCCTGGAAAAACTAAGATCTAAGCCAAGGTTAAATAAAAAATAAAGTGAGAACATGGTCATCATGAAATTTAAACAGTAATACTGTGTATATGTGAGGGGAAGGAGATGAAAAAATATGGTGTCTGGTAGCTGTAAAATACAGTTAAGAGAACCACAGATATTTATTCTTGTAAAACACAGTCTAACTTACTGACTTACTCTTAATACCTAACCTTGAAAGTGTTATGGAAAAATCTGCAGGAACTGGACCTGCCAAACACCTACTGAAATAAAACCATAGAGCAGCCTGACATTTATCCCACTCAGACCTCTGACTTACATGACTCTTTAACGAGCAAGAAGGTACATTTAAAATTTTTTGAAACACATTCTCTTTGTAGTACAAAGTGCCATAGAAAGAGAAATAGCCTCAGAGCTTGTCCTGGGTGGCATTCAACTCTGTCTTTGCGGCTTGCTAGCATATAAACAGAGAAGGCAATGGCACCCCACTCCAGTACTCTTGCCTGGAAAGTCTCATGGACGGAGGAGCCTGGTAGGCTCCAGTCCATGGCGTCGCTAAGAGTCGGACACGACTGAGCAACTTCACTTTCACTTTTCACTTTCATGCATTGGAGAAGGAAATGGCAACCCACTCCAGTGTTCTTGCCTGGAGAATCCCAGGGACAAAGGAGCCTAGTGGGCTGCCATCTATGGGGCTGCACAAAGTCAGACACGACTGAAGCAATTTAGCAGCAGCATATAAGCTGAAATCACTTCCAGATTCCTTTGAGCTTCGGTTTCCTCATTTGTGAAATGGAGATGAGTCTCATAAATGCTGACCAAGTGAAAACATGAAATGTTATTACTGGATAGCTTTCAAAACCCATTCATTTCTTTTCCCCACTGCCACTACCTATCCTCTAGTGACTGAAGAAATATGAACTGATCTTAATTGAGCTGTTCCTACCTTTAATTTGTGGTTAAAATCAGTCTTTGAGATGAAATACAAAAGGGAAATGGAGGTGACTAAAGATATGATTAATGGTACAGATTTTAAATGCTGCCATTCAGGTTCTCTGAAGAGATAGAAGGGTGTTATTACACACTTTTCTTTATATAAAACCTGAGGCTCTGGGTAACAATAACTTTGAGATCCATGTTCTTCTCATGTTAATACTGTATCTTATTCATATAGACTATATATGGTCTATATGAATAGGGAGGTGATGTTTAAAAGTTCTTTAATATTTATTTCACTTTTTATAGCACCTAGCTTTCACCTTATTTCCAGTCTTTTCTAGCTATTTGTCTGGTTAATAGACTTTACTATAAAGAAATGCCAAAAGGAAAATACTTCTACTGACATTCACAATTCAGTAGGACAATAGCCTTGAAAACCAAGCTATTGCCCCCATAAAAGATTTGCTAAACTATTTTCTCTCTTCTTTCCACTTCCTGTGACTGACCTAGTTAGGCGCATTGCAAGAATCCCTCCTTGTATAGATATAGAGGCCTCCAAGTTGCACAACTCCAGGAGGGATCATTCTCATGACATTCACTGATTTTCTTCAGAGGATGCCATCACATGAAATAATATCTGAAAAAATGTGCAAGGACATACTTCTGTACCCCATTAGGGTTAGCTGGAGTCAAGAAGATGAGAAGGAAATAAAAGGAAAGTGATTTTCGCTGCTTACTTAGGTGGGCTAATGGGGAGTCGAGGGGAAAGGAAGGCATGAATGGACCAGATGTGGGTGTCCCAGCAGGGGAAGTGCTCTCCATAGTTTAGGAAACAATGGAGGCCAGGGACTCTTGCCTTCACCTACTTTTTAATCTGGGAGGATTAATAGGCTGCTCTCATATCTATGTGGAAAGTAGAAACATGAAAGCTGAGGGCTGCAGATGGTTAGTTTTCTAGATTCTCTGCCCTTGGGTCAGTTGTGGAGAAGGCATAGCCAAAGCAGCTGAACATGAAGCTGGGACACTGGGCAGAGAAGGCCACTTCGGTTCTTGCTCCTAGAGCTATAGGCTACATGGGATTCACAGTCAGACAATCAGATGGTGGGCAGCACCTTAAGAGCTCGAGTGATACTGAGGTAGTCAGAAATCATTGCATGGCTCTGTCTACATCCAGAGAAAACGTGCTGACTGCAGCCCCAAATGCCAACAGGGCTGACAGCTCCAAGAGGACAAGGAGCACCGCTCTGGAGGCCAGAGAAAGGGAAGAATGGCGAGAGGAAGCAGAAGCACATCCTCCTCTCACACCTAGACGTCATCTTTAGGAAACAGTTAGGGATGTTTAGGGTAGAACAGTCTTTGAGAGAGAGTAGGGAATAAAATTTAAATATTCTAGAAACTTGAAAATATCTTAGATTACATATTGCAAATGTTTTTTCATTAATAACCAGAAGATCAAGTTGTAGGAGACAATTACAAATAGTTACAATATAGGAACACTGCATTTTTCCTTCCTATACCTAAGCTGAGTAAGAACTGTAGGAGAAATGCTATTCCCTATAAGGTGTTCACAGTTTACGTTTACACAACTCCTAGAGTTTATAAAACATCTGCAAGTAAGTTTTGATTTTAGAATCAGATTATCAAGCTAAAAAATAAGTGGATTTCGCCAAGTGATCTGAGATTTCATAAGGCAAGAAAAGTGGAAAGGAAAGATAAAATTTTGAGGTTAGTTAAAACAATCTTGACATGGCAGCATAATGTCCTCTGCCTTACTGCATATGGAAGCACGTCATGAAGCTGCTGCAATTGCATCTGCACAGCACTGAGGTGGAAATGTGACATCAGGGAACCAGAGTCAGATTCTGGAATGAATATACTCATAAATACATATGAATATACTCATAAATACATAAATACAAATGAATATACTCATAAATACATAAATACATGTGCCATATATAAGGCAACGGCACCCTATTCCAGGACTTTGCCTGAAAAATCCCATGGATGGAGGAGCCTGGTAGGCTGCAGTCCATGGGGTCACTAAGAGTCAGACATGACTGAGAGACTTCACCTTTCACTTTTCACTTTCATGCATTGGAGAAGGAAATGGCAACCCACTCCAGTGTTCTTGCTGAAGAATCCCAGAGGCGGGGGAGCCTGGTGGCTGCCATCTATGGGGTCGCACAGAGTCGGACACAATTGAAGTGACTTAGCAGCAGCAGCAGTGTATATGCAGGTGTGTGTATATACACACACATGTACACATACATAAATATACGTGTGTGTGTGTGTGTGTGTGTGTGTATATATATATTACTATGTTGAGTATGCCAAACCCTTTGATTGTGTGGATCGCAATAAACTGTGGAAAATTCTGAGAGAGATGGGAATACCAGACCACTTGACCTGCCTCTTGAGAAATCTGTATGCAGGTCAGGAAGAAACAGTTAGAACTGGACATGGAACAACACACTGGTTCCAAATAGGAAAAGGAGTACGTCAAGGCTATATATTGTCCCCCTGCTTATTTAACTTATATGCAGAGTACATCATGAGAAATGCTGGGCTGGAAGAAACACAAGCTAGAATCAAGATTGCTGGGAGAAATATCAATAATCTCAGATATGCAGATGACATCACCCTTATGGCAGAAAGTGAAGAGGAACTAAAAAGCTTCTTGATGAAAGTGAAAGAGGAGAGTGAAAAAGTTGGCTTAAAGCTCAACATTCAGAAAACGAAGATCATGACATCCAGTCCCATCACTTCATGGGAAATAGATGGGGAAACAGTGTAAACAGTGTCAGACTTTGTTTTTTTGGGCTCCAAAATCACTGCAGATGGTGACTGCAGCCATGAAATTAAAAGATGCTTACTCCTTGGAAGGAAAGTTATGGCTAACCTAGATAGCATATTTAAAAGCAGAGATACTACTTTGCCAATGGGGGTCCGTCTAGTCAAGGCTATGATTTTTCCAGTGGTCATGTATGGATGTGAGAGTTGGACTGTGAAGAAGGTTGAGTGCCGAAGAATTGATGCTTTTGAACTGCGGTGTTGGAGAAGACTCTTGAGAGTCTCTGACTGCAAGGAGATCCAACCAGTCCATTCTGAAGGAGATCAGCCTTGGGATTTCTTTGGAAGGAAGGATGCTGAAGCTAAGCTCCAGTACTTTGGCCACCTCATGTGAAGAGTTGACTCATTGGAAAAGATTCTGATGCTGGGAGGGATTGGGGGTAGGAGGAGAAGGGGACGACAGAGGATGAGATGCCTGGATGGCATCACTGACTTGATGGACATGAGTCTGAGTGAACTCCGGGAGTTGGTGATGGACAGGGAAGCCTGGCGTGCTGTGATTCATGGGGTCACAAAGAGTCGGACACGACTGAGCGACTGAGTGACTGAACTGAAGTGAACTGAACTATGATTATATATAGATTTTTTCAAACAAATAAACAGACTTCAATAAAAAATATATAATTCAAAATCAGAAGGCAGAGGATAGACTTATTCAATAGGATGAATATTGACAATACGCTTACCATTTTGTGAAGGAAAAGACGTTAGATGCCTAACATATCCCTCTTTCCCTCATGCACACAGTCTAAACGAATTGAAAATAAGAAAATAAAATGTAAAATACATATATGATTGGAAGAAAGTGTTCCTCTTTAAGAATGAAACAAAAATGAGAAGTAATGAACAAACTAAATAAAATTAAATGTATTCAATTTTGACATAATTAAAAACCAGAATTTTTAAGTAAAAAAAAAAAACAAAAAACTTTTATATGGCAAATAAACACCATAAACGATTTAAAATACAGATTGACAAATGCTTTATAAATACAAAAGCGAGAATTTGTTGGAATATATACTAGTGCAACCTGTTGCAAGGCAATTTGCTTATAACAATCAACATTTTGATTGAGGACACATAAGTTGCCTCCATGCACTTACACCAAGACAATATTTTGAGAAAGAAACAGGGATTTTAGTGAGGGAGGTATGAAACTAGGGATCTGCATTCAAGACAGCCCAATTTTTCCTAAATGCACTGGTTTATTGATGTAAACATTTCTTACTAATAAGCAAGTTCACCGTTAGCTTCTCACCTGGATGAAACATCCCTGCACCTGCATAAGGAGACGTGGAGTGACAGGAGTGAAGGCCTGTTCAACAGAAACATAGCTTCCACCTGCGAGTTATACAGACTGAGGTAGATCTCCAGCCTCACATGCTGACACAGTTCAGTAACAGGTTCCTATATCAAAGGGAGCAAGCTGTAGAAATGTATATGAGGTATAAACAAGTTTCATTAAAAAGGAGAATCCAAAAGCCATTACATACAAATACCCTGGTGGCTCAGATGGTAAAAAATCTGCCTACAATGCAGCAGACCCAGGTTCAATTGCTGGGTTGGGAAGAGGCCCTGGAGAAGGGAATGGCAACCAAATCTAGTATTCTTGCCTGGAGAATTCAATGGACAGAGGAAGCTGGTGAGCTGCAGTCCATGGGGCCGCAAAGAGTCAGACACAACTGAGTAAGCATCTAACACTTTCACTTTCATATTCACACACATACATATGTGTGTTGCATATGCATATACAATTTAGAATAATCTTCACCAAGCTTTTAATAGTGGTTACATGTGGGAAGTTAAAAATGGAAAGGAGATATTTCTATTTTAATCCTGACTTCTTTCCTTTCATTGTTCTCTTTACTCTTTTTTTCTTCCTTCCTTTCTTCATTTTTTGTTTGTAATTTAAAATATGAAAGAGGTTGCTATTTATTTTAAAATATAGTAAACAAACATATTTGTACAACAAAGCATGGTATATTCTGTATGTTTATTAGAATCACAATTTAATTTCAGAAAAATTAGTAAACACACCCAAAGATTTAGTCTCAGTTGAAGGTAGAAGTGGGGGAAGATTGGGGAGAAAGTTGTCAAAATATGAATAGCAGCTAAAATGAAGTATTTAATTTACTTCATTTGATTTGTAACTCAATAACTAATGTGACTTCTTTTATTATCCAAAATAAATTTATTAAAATTAACAAAAATATAACTCATCTACCTATTTTTAAATATCTCTTTGTACCTATTACCTTGGCAATTCTGAATTGAAAACCAAGTTTATGTTTCAGCAAGCAGAAAAGTTGTCTGTCTCAGATTGAGTTCCCTAGAAGCAGACTCCGAGATAGGATGTGATTCTGGTGAATGTGATTCACTTATTGAAGAAGTGCTCCCAAGGGAGATTAGTAGGGGTTGTGCAAGGCCAGCAGAACAGCAAAGATAGGGAAGCCCAACAAAGATGGAACTGTAGGCAAAGTCTTTCAGAGTTTGCATGTCCACTCCTGCAAGGGCTGCAGGGCATTAAATTAAACTCAGTTATCCAACTCCAGGCAAAGCGCCTGGGCTTTTGGTTATTCACTGACTAAGGGCCCCTGATTGAGGAAGGGTCTGGAAAGCAGGGGAGTTAGTTCCCAGTAACTCTGTAGCATGTGGATAAAGGAATTTCAGGAACGTGAGGGAAACAGTCCTAACAGAAGTGCTGCTGCTGCTGCTGCTAAGTCGCTTCAGTCGTGTCCGACTCTGTGCGACCTCAGAGACGGCAGCCCACTAGGCTCCCCCGTCCCTGGGATTCTCCAGGCAAAACACTGGAGTGGGTTGTCATTTCCTTCTCCAATGCATGAAAGTGAAAAGTGAAAGTGAAGTCGCTCAGTCATTTCCGACTCTTCACGACCCCATGGACTGCAGCCTACCAGGCTCCTCAGTCCATGGGATTCTCCAGGCAAGAGTACTGGAGTGGGGTGCCATTGCCTTCTCCGAAGTGCAGGTACAAGCAAAGCAAAGTCAAGACAGCAGAAGGACGCATCCAAAAAGAAACAAGTATCCAAGGAGATCTGGACAGTACACCCATAGCACTCAATCCAAAAGGGATTTTGTTTTATTTACAAATATGTATCCATTTATTCAAAATATTTAGTTGAACAAAAGTCATGTCCTGTTCTCACACTATAGGGCAAAAACATTAAAAAATTCAACTGAAGAAAGCTGCAGAAGCAGTGATTCTAGTTCAGGGAGGTTTCTAAGAATTCCCAGGAAGGCACAATAATTTAACAGCTCCAATTTAGTCAGACCAAAGTTTAAAGTTCTTAAAATTTTATGGATTTAGACTTTTCAGTTCTAAGATAAAAAGAGCAATTCAGCTTCCTGTTATACTTTCCTTCAAGATATTTTATTTTTCAAATTTTAGCATTCTTTTCAAAACTCTGGGAAACTTAGTGCAGAAAGAGTACACTTAAAAAAAAATAAATAATTCGCAGAGGTAATTCCAGTTATTTACTCTTTAATTATTCTAATGCGTCTCTGGACACTAGGGGAAATGAATCCTTTCACGTTGATCTTACACAAAATACAAGTTATAAGGCTAAGGAAACAACTCAAAACAAGCTACACCCAAAGATAGAGATTAAGTACTCAGAGCCCCCATGAACTAGCTGTGGTATCATTTAAACTTGGCCTCATTTTCTCCGTAGAATCCTGATATTCTTATGCATTTCTCCTTTGTAGCCTTCGGCAAGTTTCCTAAGCTCTCTTAGCCTCAATTTCCCTATTGGTTTTCTGGTAGGGCTCCAGCACACAGTAGGCATTCAGGAAATACATGTTGAATGAGTAGATGGAGAATATATCAGCCTTATTTTAATCTCTGTACCTTAGTGTCTATGGCTCTATATATCTAAAATATATTCATATTTTTTCCTATCCACCTGTTACTAGTTTTCTATTGCAAACGTGGTGGCTTAAAGCAACACATATCTATTATCTCACAGTTTCCATGGGTCAGCAGTCTACACAAGGTTTAGCTGAATCTTCTATCAGGATTTCACAAGGCTACAATCAAAGGCCCAGCTGGGCTGCACCCCTTTCTGGTGTTCAGCCTTCTTTTCCAAGTTCAAGTGGTTCTTGGCAGAATTCAGTTCCAGGCAACAGTGGCACTTAGGTCTCTGTTTTTCAGTTGTTTATTGGCTGGATGCTGCTCTCAGCTCCTAGAGACCACTCACAGGTCCCTACCATGTGGCTGCTTTAACAGGCCCTCCCTTAACATGGTAGCTCGCTTCCTCAAAGCCAGCAAGACAGAGACTCATCCCACAATCTCATATCTCACTCCAAGCTACTCTGCTCAAAGCTGCACACACACACACACACACACGTCTATATAGTGTGAATGACATCCTATTGTTTTCCTATATTCAATGGATTAGAAGCAAGAAGGCCACAGGTTCTGCCCACACTCAAGGGAAAGGACCACACAAAAAGGGTTCACCTTCATTTATTGGGGGGTCATCTTGTGGAGCATTTGCCAAACTATGCACATTGCATTGACTTCAATGTCAAATTCAAGTCACAATATTCTTCTCTGATCATCAAGTACTGGAGTCTAAATAAGACAGAACTAAGCACTTGAGCACCCCGAGAGCTACCCGACGTCTGAGGTCGGGGCAGCAGCCTAGAGTGCCAGATTGCGATGGCACAGGAACGGCTGAGAGGAGCTACCCTGCGTCCGAGGTCAGTGGCGGCTAGGAGGAACTACCCCGCGTCTGAGGTCAGGGACGGCAGCCGGGAGGAGACACCCCGCGTCCGAGGTCAGTGGTGGCCTGGAGGAGACACCCCGCTTCTGAGGTCAGGACAGCGGCCGGGAGGAGCTACCCCATGTCCGAGGCCAGTAGCGGCAGGGAGGAGACACACCACGTCTGAGGTCTGGGGTGGCTGGGAGAAGCCACCTCGCCCCCGAGGCCAGGAGCGGCAGCTGAGAGGAGACACCCACGCCCAAGGCGAGGGCCTGCGGCCGGGAGGAGCAACCCGAGGAGTGGTGGCTGGGCAGGCACAGGAGGGCCTAGAGGAGCTATCCTACGTTGAAGGTCAGGAACGGTGGTGGTAAGGAGATACCCCTCGTCAAAGGTAAGGTGCAGTGGCTGTGCTTTGCTCGAGCAGCCGTGAAGAGATACCCCAAGCCGAAGGTAAGAGAAACCCAAGTAAGATGGTAGGTGTTGCAGGAGGGAATCAGAGAGCAGACACACTGAAACCATACTCACAGAAAACTAGTCAATCTAATCACACTGGGACCACACCCTTGCCTAACTCAGTGAAACCAAGCCATGCCTGCAGGGCAGCCCAAGATTGGGGGTCATGGTGGAGAGGTCTGACAGAATGTAGTCCACTGAAGAAGGGAATGGCAAGCCACTTCAGTATTCTTGCCTTGAGAACCCCATGAACAGTATGAAAAGGCAAAAATGATAGGATACCAAAAGAGAAACTCCCCAGGTTGGTAGGTACCCAATATGCTACTGGAGATCAGTGGAGAAATAACTCCAGACAGAATGAAGGGATAGAGCCAAAGCAAAAACAATACCCAGTTATGGATGTGACTGGTGATAGAAGCAAGATCCGATGCTGTAAAGAGCAGTATTGCATAGGAACCTGGAATGTCAGGTCCATGAATCAAGGCAAATTGGAAGTGGTCAAACAAGAGATGGCAAGGGTGAACGTCGACATTCTAGGAATCAGCGAACTAAAATGGACTGGAATGGGTGAATTTAACTCAGATGACTATTATATCTACTACTGCGGGCAGGAATCCCTCAGAAGAAATGGAGTAGCCATCATGGTCAACAAAAGAGTCC
>SJXQ01000763.1:30887-89132 GCA_006408695.1 Aepyceros melampus | reverse complement strand
TGTATGGATGTGAGAGTTGGACTGTGAAGAAGGTTGAGCGCCGAAGAATTGATGCTTTTGAACTGTGGTGTTGGAGAAGACTCTTGAGAGTCCCTTGGACTGCAAGGAGATCCAACCAGTCCATTCTGAAGGAGATCAACCCTGGGATTTCTTTGGAAGGAATGATGCTCAGACTGAAGCTCCAGTACTTTGGCCACCTCATGCGAAGAGTTGACTCATTGGAAAAGACCCTGATGCTGGGAGGGATTGGGGGCAGGAGGAGAAGGGGATGACCGAGGATGAGATGGCTGGATGGTGTCACGGACTCAATGGACGTGAGTCTGAGTGAACTCCGGGAGGTGGTGATGGACAGGGAGTCCTGGTGTACTGCGATTCATGGGGTCACAAAGAGTCGGACACGAATGAGCGACTGAACTGAACTGAACTGAAGCATTTATGTCGAGACTTCCCTGGTGGCTCAGACGGTAAAATGTCTGCCTACAGTGCGGGAGACTTGGGTTCGATCCCTGGGTCAGGAAGATCCTCTGGAGTAGGAAATGGCAACCCACTCCAGTACTCTGGCCTGAAAATCCCATGGACAGAGGAGCGTAGTAGGCTACAGTCCATGGGGTCGCAAAGAGTTGGACATGACTGAGTGACTTCACTTCACTTCAAGCATTTATGTCCGAGAAGGCAATGGCAACCCACTCTTGCATGGAAGATACCATGGATGGAGGAGCCTGGTAGGCTGCAGTCCATGGGGGTCAGTAAGAGTTGGACATGACTGAGCGACTTCACTTTCACTTTTCACTTTCATGCATTGGAGAAGGAAATAGCAACCCACTCTAGTGTTCTTGCCTGGAGAATCCCTGGGATAGGGGAGTCTGGTGGGCTGCCATCTATGGGGTCGCACAGAGTCAGACACGACTGATGCAACTTAGTAGCAGCAGCAGCAAGCAGTTATGTATGGTGATATTTTTCACCATTTGTCGTGTTCTCTCGCTCTTTCACACACACATCCCATCATATGTGCACGCATGCTAAGTCGCCTCAGTCGTGTCCAACCCTTTGTGACCCAATTAACTCTAACCTGACAGACTCCTCTGTCCATGGGATTTTCCAGGCAAGAATACTAGAGTGGCTTGTCATTCCCTTCTCCAGGGGATCTTCCCAACTTAGGGACCCAAGAATAGAACCCCAAGTCTCATGTCTCCTGCATTGCCAGGTGGGTTCTTCACCACTAGCGCCACCAGGGAAGCCTGTCACAGCATATATTTAGGACTAAATGCTTAAAGGGAATTACTTGAGATTCCTTTAACCTGGATATTGGAGATATTTGTAATCTTTATACACCCTTTGGTCATACTATCCAAACATCAGCAAATGATGCTAAATTTTCTGAACACATAGAATCCTTACTTTTTCCCCATTCAGAGTCTTCACTCTATTTCAAACTTCAAACATGTCTGAGATATGCTTCAAGGTTTTGCTTCATGCTTTCAGTCTCTGTCAAGTAGAGGAAAGCTAACCCACTTTGTGTGTTAGTCGCTCAGCTGTGTCCAGTTCTTTGAGACCCTGTGGACTGTATTCCACCAGGCCTCTCTGTCCATGGAATTCTCTGGGCAAGAATACTGGAGTGGGTTGCCATTTCCTTCTCGAGGGGATCTTCCTGACCCAGGAATCAAACCTTGCATTGCAGGCGGATTCTTTACCATCTCAGCCATGAGGGGAGCCCTCCCTGGAATTATTACCACACAGCGGTCTCAAGTGACCTACACATGGCAAAGGACAGATGATTTCTTCACAGAAAACATTTTAAAGCACTTAAACATCTCATATTTTGACCAGCAGATGTATAAAGACTAAAAATAATTTATATAATATGTTTTATTTAGGTAACAGATAAACTAAAATAACATGGACTGTATTCCACCAGGCCTCTCTGTCCATGGAATTCTCTGGGCAAGAATACTGGAGTGGGTTGCCATTTCCTTCTCGAGGGGATCTTCCTGACCCAGGAATCAAACCTTGCATTGCAGGCGGATTCTTTACCATCTCAGCCATGAGGGGAGCCCTCCCTGGAATTATTACCACACAGCGGTCTCAAGTGACCTACACATGGCAAAGGACAGATGATTTCTTCACAGAAAACATTTTAAAGCACTTAAACATCTCATATTTTGACCAGCAGATGTATAAAGACTAAAAATAATTTATATAATATGTTTTATTTAGGTAACAGATAAACTAAAATAACATTTATAAAAAGTCAAACAAAACATAAAGTGCCAAGTATACATTAGAAAAGGCAAATTTATGACAAACTAAGACAAGTACATAAAACTTGGTTTTTAAGACATAAATACATGATAATTTGAAGTTGCTTTGTTTTTTTTTAATTTTATTAAAATTAATATGTATAAGAAAACTCATATTTTTATAGATGAGTGTGTAGAACATGAAAATTGCTAAACATCTGTGTTATCTATAATCTGCTGTGGTCTAAATGGATAAATGGTTCTACTTGGTGTGCTGGTTTCTAAGGCTGTCTGTTGAGTCTGACACAACTCAAGTCAGTCCTTCACATTAAAGAAGCTCAACCTAGATACTGCTGTTACAACATACTATAGTTAGAATGGCTGATTCATGTCAATGTATAGCAAAATGAATACAGTATTGTAAAGCAAAACAAAATAAAAAATAAAAATTAATTTAAAAAATAAATAAATAAATAAATTTATGAAAATTAAAAAAAAATTCAAAAAGGGGAAAAAATTACCATGGCACCTATACAACACCTATGGCTAAGACCTATACAACTGGACGCAGTGAACAGAGCTTGTTGTTTTCTTTCATCTGTGTCACAAGCATTAGGCTTAAACTGAGGTTTTTAAACATGCAACAAATCTACATGTTGCTAACTTCACAGATTTGAAACATATGGAGCTATTTATTCTCCTCTTTACTTAACAATATTGGGCTATCCTGGTGCCTTGCTGAATTTTGGGAAGTCAGGCAGGGAAGTTTAATATTCTGATGATTCCCAAATATCCACTTGGTGACTAAATTTTATTTAAAGCTAAAATGATAAAGAGGTAAATTTGTTAACAAAGTAGGATATCTTGCCCAAGGAATAATACAGAAATAGAATAATTGATTCTCACTCTTCCACAGTTTAAACATCTCCTTTATAAACATTCATTATTAAGTACTTCAAATTACTGATGATTGAATGGTGTTTTAACATACTGTAGCAGCATGTCTTTCCTATGATTAAAGAAAAATCATCTTCCAGACATGCTATAAAACTGCAGCTTAATCATCTGGATAGTTGAAAGTGTTCTTTAATAATCAGGAAATATCTATGTGCAGGTCAAAACTGAGGCATCTGAGACATATCCTAATAACTCTTCATGTGTTCATTCTATTTTGTTTTGTTTACTATATCATGAGTGATGCTGACTATACTTAGTATATTAAAAGCAATACTTCTGTGACTTATAAGGCCTATTTTTAGACCAAAGTTTGCTTTAGTTAAATATAACAATGTTTTAAAGGAAGTTCCTGAAATTCTCTTTAGATGTTTCCTCTGACTGCATTACTAACTCAGTGCCTGATTCAATTTACTTTCTAGGTTCTAATATCCAAGCCTCAACAAGAATCTGCAATTATTCTCTTCAGTAGAACTGCTGCCATAAATAAAATACTAAAATGCCAGACAAACAGAAGTCATGGCATCCACAAGTACTTTCACCGACCTACAGATGTCAGCATGCTTGCTCTAGCCACACAGATTTTCTGGGAAACTGCTCTGCCCATCCCCCTCACACTTCACAGCCACATTGTATCCCTTGTGAGGCAGCCTGCTCCTTGGCCTCGGCCACACAGCTGAGGTAAGCGGTCAACAAAAGATGAGCTCTCTGTAGAGTGGCTGGCATCTAAATGACATGAGGTAGGCTGATCCGATCACCTCCTCAGGAATTAGAACTAAGAAACACAAAGAAATGGGAACAACAGGCCAGGGCATAAACGAAGTGGACAAAACAGAAAAATTGCTGCAAAAGAAAAAAAAAAAAAAGAAAGAAAAATTCCAAGGAAGCCATGTTATGTAGGTAGTATGTAAGAAAATAGAGAAACAACACTGAAAGAGTCCATGTGTGTTCCAGGAAAAAAAGGAAGAGAAGAGCCAGTTCATGGATTCTCACCTATGGGTAATTTCATAATAGGTATTTCTCCTCCTTTGAAATTTTTTGAATGTCTCTGTTTTACATAACAAAATCAATAACAAGAATTTATTTTAATACTAAAGTGTTGGTGATATATATAATCAGTATAACAGGGGTAGTAACCAGCTACCCTGAATGATTGCTGAATGTGAAATCCACTGCTGGCACATCCTGGCTTAGTCACTCTGTAATACCACATAATATGTGCATCTCTAAGTCAGAGTGGGTGAAAGTGAAAGTCACTCAGTTGTGTCTGACTCTTTGTGACCCCACGGACTGTATATAGTCCATGAAATTATCTAGTAAGAATACTGGAATGGGTAGACTTTCCCTTCTCCAGGGCATCTTCCCAACCCAGAGATTGAACCCAGGTCTCCCACACTGCAGGTGGATTCTTTACCAGCTGAGCCACCAGGGAAGCCCATAAATGGTGGGTAGCCTATCCCTTCTCCAGCAGATCTTCCTAACCCAGGAAGCAAACTGGGGTCTCCTGCATTGCAGGCAGATTATCTACCAACAGAGCTATCAGGGAAGCCCAACAGGTAACATTATACAATGTAGATAACATTACACAAACCAACCCATGTTCAACTTTGCCTTTGCAATCAATGCAAAAATGATCATAAGTTCAAAAGTACCAGCAGGATTCCAACCTAGAGCACTTTGATTTTAATGTGATATTAATTCTAATTGGAGATTAGATTATAAAACAACTAGCTGACATTTATGGAGTGCTTAACAAATGCCAAATACTTCATTTAGTCTTTACAGCAATTCTATTTTTAAAAAATCTATTATGAGTTCCCTGTAGAGTTGAAGAAACTGACGGTTTGAACAACTGGTTCATGGTCATTCTGTGACTGATATATTCTGAAGTCAAGTTTTAGGGACAGTCTAACTCTTCAGTTACCATTTTCAGCTATGACACTACATGGCCCACCACTATGAGATAACACTCACAATATCACCTCCAAAAAGTCTGACACAATGCAGGCAGTTGGACAATTACATATCATCACAGTGGCCACACAGAATTCTCAGGGAAGTAAGGCCCTGTTCACATCAATTGACTGCTCTTCTGAGATCAAGAATAAATAGTAAGTGCCAAGTTCCTTGTGAACCTAACCTGAAGTTGCTACTTGTAGGCTGATGCCTGTGGTTTGTGCGACATAATGTTAAGACATAATGTGACAAGAGGGCTCAGCTGCCCTGCAGTCTCAGAAACTGAAAGTCATTAGCAACCATAAATCACCTGGAATATCTGAATCGAGTCTAGGGAGGGCAGTGAGTACAAATCAGTTCAGTTCAGTTCAGTTGCTCAGTCATGTCTGACTCTTTGCAAACCCTTGGATTGCAACATGCCAGGCCTCCCTGTCCATCACCAAATCCCAGAGTTACTCAAACTCATATCCAGTGAGTTGGTAATGCCATCCAACCACCTCATCCTCTGTCATCCCCTTCTTCTGCTGCCTTCAATCTCTCTCGGCATCAGGGTATTTTGATATGAGTCAGTTCTTCACATCAGGTGGCCAAAGTATTGGAGTTTCAGCTTCAGCAGCAGTACTTCCAGTGATTCACTTTAGATTGGACTCGTTGGATCCCTTTACACTCCAAGGGACTCTCAAGAGTCTTCTCCATCACCAGAGTTTGACAGCATCAGTTCTTTGGTGCTCAACTTTCTTTATAGTCCAACTCTCACATCCATACATGACTGCTGGAAAAACCATAGCTTTGACTAGATGGACCTTTGTTGGCAAAGTAATACCTCTGCTTTAAAATATGCTGTCTAGGTTGGTCATAACTTTCCTTCCTAGGAGCCAGCGTCTTTTAATTTCATTCTGCTGTCATCATCTTCAGTGATTTTGGAGTCCCCTGCAAAATAAAGTCTCTCACTGTTTCCACTGTTTCCGAATCTGTTTGCCATGAAGTGATGGGACCAGATACCATGATCTTAGTTTTCTGAATGTTGAGTTTTAAGCCAAATTTTTTACTGTCCTCTTTCACTTTCATCAAGAGGCTCTTTAATTCTTCTTCACTTTCTGACATAAGGGTGGTGTCATCTGCATATCTGAGGTTATTGATATTTCTCCTGGAAATCTTGATTCCAATCTTGTGCTTCATCCAGCCCAGCACTTCTCATGATGTACTCTGCAGTTAAGTTAAATAAGCAGGGTGACAATATATAGTCTTGATGTACTCCTTTCCCAATTTGGAACCAGTCTGTTGTTCCAGCCAGTTCTAACTGTTGCTTCTTGACCTGCATACAGATTTTTCAAGAGGCAAGTCAGGCGGTCTTGTATTCCCATCTCTTTAAGAATTTTCCAAAGTTTATTGTGATCTACACAGTAAAAGGCTTTTGTATAGTCAATAAAGCAAAAATAGATATTTTCCTGGAAGTCTCTTGCTTTTTCGATGGTCCAATGGATGTTGGCAATTTGATCACTGGTTCCTCTGCCTTTTCTAAATCCAGCTTGAACTTCTGGAAGTTCACGGTTCACATACTGTTGAAGCCTGGCTTGGAGAAATTGAGCATTATTTTTCTAGCGTGTGAGATTAGTGCAATTGTGTGGTAGTTTGTGCGTTCTTTGGCATTGCCTTTCTTTGCTATTGGAATGAAAACTGAAGTTTTCCAGCCCTGTGGCCATTGCAGAGCTTTCCAAATTTGCCAGCATATTGAGTGCACCACTTTCACAGCATCATCTTTTAGGATTTGAAATAGCTCAACTGAATGCCATCAACACTAGCTTTGTTCGTAGTGATGCTTCCCTAGGCCCACTTGACCTCACATTCCAGGATGTGTGGCTCTAGATGAGTGATCACATCATCATGATTATCTGGGTTGAAAGATCTTTTTTGTAGTTCCTCTGTTTATTCTTGCCACCTCTTCTTAATATTTTCTGTTTCTGTTAGGTCCATAATGTTTCCGTCCTTTATTGTGCCAATCTTTGAATCAAAATCCCTTGGTATCTCTAATTTTCTGGAAGAGATCTCTAGTCTTTCCCATTGTATTTTTTCCCTCTATTTCTTTGCACTGATCACCGAGGAAGTCTTTCTTATCTCTCCTTGCTATTCTTTGGAACTCTGCATTCAAATGAGTATAACTTTCCTTTTCTCCTTGGCCTTTCACTCCTCTTCTTTTCACAGCAATTTTAAGGCCTACTCTGACAACCATTTTGCCTTTTTGCATTTCTTTTTCTTGGGGACAGTCTTGATCACTGCCTCCTGTACAATGTTATGAACCTCCATTCATACTTTTCAAGCACTCTATCAGAACAAATCCCTTGAATCTATTTGTCACTCCCACTGTATAATTGTAAGGGATTTTATTTAGGTCATACCTGAATGATGTAGTGGTTTTCCCTACTTTCCTCAATTTAAGACTGAATTTGGCAATAAGGTGTTCATAAGCTAAGCCACAGTCAGCTCCCAGTCTTGTTTTTGCTGACTGTATGGAACTTCTCCATTTTGGCTGCAAAGAATACAATAAATCTGATTTCAGTATTGACCATCTGGTGATGTCCATGTGTAGAGTCTTCTCTTGTGTTGTTGGAAGAGAGTGTTTGCTATGACCACTGCATTCTCTTTGGAAAACTTTATTAGCCTTTGCTCTGCTTCATTTTGTACCCCAAGGCCAAATATGCCTGTTACTCCAGGTATTTCTTGATTTCCTACTTTTGCACTCCAGTCCCCTATAGTGAAAAGGACATTTTTGGGGGTGTTAGTTCTAAAAGGTCTTGTAGGTCTCATAGAACCATTCAACTTCAGCTTCTGCAGCATTACTGGTCAGGACATAGATCTGGATTACTGTGATATTGAATGGTTTGCCTTGGAAACAAACGGAAGTCATTATGTCATTTTTGAGATTGCATCCAAGTACTGCACTTTGGACTCTTTTGTTGACTGTGATGGCTACTCCATTTCTTCTAAGGGATTTCTGCCGAAAGTAGTAGATATAATGGTCATCTTTGTTAAATTCACCCATTCCAGTCCATTTTACTTCGCTGATTCCTAACATGTCGATGTTCACTCTTGCCATCTCTTGTTTGACCAATTCCAATTTGCCTTGATTCATGGACCTAACATTACAGCTTCCTATGCAATATTCTTCTTTACAGCATTGAACTTTACTTCCATCACCAGTCACATCCACAACTGAGTGGTGTTTTTGCTGTGGCTCAGTCTCTTCATTCTTTTTGTAGTTAGTCCACTGATCTCCAGTAGCATATTAGGCACCTACCAACCTGGGGATGGAGAAGGCAATGGCAGCCCACTCCAGACTCTTGCCTGGAAAATCCCATGGATGGAGGAGCCTGGTGGGCTGCAGTCCATGGGGTCACTGAGAGTTGGACACGACTCAGTGACTTCACTTTCACTTTTCACTTTCATGCATTGGAGAAGGAAATGGCAACCCACTCCAGTGTTCTTGCCTGGAGAATCCCAGGGACAGTGGAGCCTGGTGAGCTGCCATCTACGGGATCGCACAGAGTCAGACATGACTGAAGTGACTTAGCAACCTGGAGAGTTCATCTTTCAGTGTCCTATCTTTTTGCCTTTTAATACTATTCATGGGGTTCCCAAGGCAAGAATACTGAAGTAGTTTGCCATTCCCTTCTCCAGTGGACCTTTTACCAGACCTCTTCACCATGACCCATCTGTCTTGGGTGGCCTTACATGGCATAGTTCATAGTTTCATTGAGATAGACAAGGCTGCAGCCCATGTGATCAGATTGGTTAGTTTTCTGTGATTGTGGTTTTCAGTCTGTCTGCCCTCTGATGGAGAAGGATAAGAGGCTTATGGAAGCTTCCTAATGGGAGAGAGTGACTGAGGGGGAAATTGGGTCTTGTTCTGATGGGCGGGGCCATGCTTAGTAAATCTTTTTTCCAGTTTTCTGTTGAAGTGCAGGACTGTATTCCCTCCCTCTTATATGACCTGAGGCCAAATTATGGTGGAGGTACTGAAGGTAATGGCAACCTCGTCCAAAAGGTCCCATGCAGGCATTGTTGCATTTAGTGCCCCCAACCCTGAAGCAGGGGATCACTGACCCACGCCTCTGCCAGAGACTCCTGGACACTCCTGGGCAAGTCTGGGTCAGTCTCTTGTGGAGTCGCTGCTCCTTTCTTCTGGGTCCTGGTGCACACAAGGTTCTGTTTGTGTCCTCCAGGAGTCTGTTTCTCCAGTCTTGTGTAAGTTCTGGGTTAATGGTGATCTCCTCCAAGAGGGCTTATGCCGTACCCAGGTCTAGTGCACCCAGGGCCCCTGTCCCACAGCGGTCCACTGCTGACCCGTTCCTCCTCAGGGACAGCTAAACACAGTTACGTCTCGGTCTCTGTTGGGTCTGTGTCCTGGTGCCCACAAGGTATGTTTGAGCCCTCTGAGCATCTCTGGAGGGTATGGGGTTTGATTCTAAATGAGACTTTGCCCCTCCTACCTTCTTGCTGGGCTTTCCCTTTACCCCTGGATGTGGGGCATCTCCTGAAAGTTGCTCCAGTGCCTCACAGCCACCACTCCAGTGCCAGTGAGTGCAGAGCACAGACTAAAGAAGCTATTACAAAAACTGCATTTTTTTTCAGTAAGTTGTTTCCACAGTTTTATGAATAAATACACTGACCTTCACAGAGTTGAAACAAAGATGGGCAGGAGATAAATATCCATGATGTACTGGATACATCCTACAGTGCTTAACTAATAATAGGAATTTGCTCAGATAACTTAAATATATAATGACTCTCTTGTATCTAATACTATTCTTAAAGCTCATTAAGGAAAAAGAATGTTATTTTCCTTCCAATTTAACATCCTATGGTCCCTGAACCTATTATGTTAGACAAGAATCAGATAAGCTCCTACTCTCTATGCAGCAATATGTTAAGTGCCCAGGAAAATGCAGAACTAGTAACAGGGAGCATGCTTGCCTGGCGAAGCTTGTATTGACCCACTGTTAGTGACAGCTTACGGTGACCCATGTCAGATTCTTGATCTCTGAAGAAGATTTAGCTTTGGGACCAGGGACTAGGCTTGATCACGCAAGAGATTTTGTGTAACACAGCTTTATTAAAGTAAAAAAAGGGACAGAGAAAGCTTTTGACATAGACATCAGAAGGGGACAGAGTGCCCCACTCACTAGTCTTATCAAGGGAACTATATACTTTTTAAAATTAGTTATTACAATAAATCAAAAGAATGTCTCAATGTAAAGATGACCAGACCCACTCTCACAATTTACATTTTAAGATAACAGGATTAGAACTTCACAATAGAAACATTTTACCATACCCACTATGAACCATCACTATGATCTAACATCACTATGACCAAAGCTGAGGAAGTGATGGGATTTCAGTTCAGCTATTTCAAATCCTAAAAGATGATGCTGTGAAAGTGCTGCACTCAATATGCCAACAAATTAGGAAAACTCAGCAATGGCCACAGGACTGGAAAAGGTCAGTTGTCATTTCAATAGCAAAGAAAGGCAATGCCAAAGAATGCTCAAACTACCGCACAATTGCATTCATCTCACATGCTAGAAAAGTAATGCTCAAAATTCTCCAGGACAGGCTTCAACGGTACATGAACTGTGAACTTCCAGATGTTCAAGGTGGTTTTAGAAAAGGCAGAGGAACCAGAGATCAAATTTCCAACATCTATTGGATCATCAAAAAAGCAAGAGAGTTCCAGAAAAAAATAATCTACTTCTGCTTTATTGACTATGCCAAAGCCTTTTACTGTGTGGATCACAACAAACTGTGGAAAATTCTTAACAAGATGGGACTATCAGACCACCTGACTTGCCTCCTGAGACATCTGTATGCAGGTCAAGAAGCAGCATTTAGAACTGGACACGGAACCACAGACTGGTTCCAAATTGGGAAAGGAGTATGTCAAGGCTGTATATTGTCACCCTGCTTATTTAACTTATACATAGAGTATATCATGGGAAATGCTGGGCTGGATGAGGCACAAGCTGGAACCAAGATTGCCAGGAGAAATATCAATAACCTCAGATATGCAGATGACACCACTCTTATGTCAGAAAGTGAAGAACTAAAGAGTCTCTTGATGACAGTGAAAGAGGACAGTGAAAAAGTTGGCTTAAAACTCAACATTCAGAAAACTAAGATCATGGCAACTGGTCCTATCACTTCTAATCCTGTTATCACATGGCAAATAGATGGGGAAACGCTGGAAACAGTGGCAAACTTTATTTTTGGGGGCTCCAAAATCAGTGAAGATGATGACAGCAGCCATGAAATTAAAAGATGCTTCCTCCTTGGAAGAAAAGCTCTCACCAGACAGCATATTAAAAAGCAGAGACATTACTTTGCCAACAAAGGTCCATCAAAAGTCCATCAAAGTTCCATCAAAAACCAAATTCAAAACTATGTTTTTTTCCAGTAGTCATGTATGGATATGAGAGTTGGAATGTAAAGAAAGCTGAATGCTGACAAATTGATGCTTTTGAACTATAGTGTTAGAGAAGACTCTTGAGAGTCCCTTGGACTGCAAGGAGATCCAACCAGTCCATCCTAAAGGAAATCAGTCTTGAGTGTTCACTTGAAGGACTAATGCTGAAGCTGAAACTCCAATACTTTGGACAGCTGATGCAAAGAACTGACTCATTTGAAAAGACCCTGATGCTGGGAAAGATTAAAGGCAGGAGGAGAAGGGGATGACAGAGGGTAAGGTGGTTGGATGTTGTCAGCAACTCAATGGACATGAGTTTGAGTAAACTCAGGGAGTTGGTGATGGATAGGGAAGCCTGGCATGGTGCAGTCTGCGGGGTCACAGTCAGACAGGACTGAGGGTTGAACTGAACTGAACAGAACCAGATCCACTCCCATAATATACATTTCAAGATGACAGGATTAATCAGATTTTCAAGAAGAAACTTCCCTCAAGCAGGATACATTGTTATATAAAATCCTTAGTACAGAGTTTAAACTCAGTTGTTTTGTTGTGTAATCATCAGCTCTGAGCTTAAAAGAAAAATAAAAGTTTTATGTGACTAAGACTAAGAAATGTAGGAGAAAAAAAAGTTTGTCCTTTCCTTCTCCTTGAGAATTCCAGACCCTTATCTTCTCCTTGAGAGCCCCAGACCCCTTTGTCCTCCTCAGGGACCCCAGACTTCTAATCAACTTGCCTAGGAATAGACTCTCATACTACCCACAGCTGCTCTTAGGAACATATTGCCGACAGAGTTCACTCATTTATTCACTCTTTCAACAGTTTGTGAGTGTCTCCTTTGTACTACAAGCAATGCTGGAATTTAAAGCAAAACTCAAACTGGGAAAAAAAAAAAAAGAATTGACAAGTCAGTGAAACATATAGAAGTGTCAATCTAGAAAGTCTAAAATGAGATCTCTGCTTCCTAGGCTGACAAAAATGAGAGCTTATCCAGATTAAAGGAATTCCATCAAGGAGCCTTTATAATAGGGAGATTCTCTCTTTCACATGAGTATCTGGTCTACTGTGGGAGACTATGAGGTTAGTCGATATGCTTGTTATCTTTGAAGCAATGACCTCCTATTGGAATGGTAAATTTAGACTGGTTAGTTTCGATGAGGACACTAAAAACCACTGCTACCATCTTCCACAATTAATGACAGAAATATCATTGAAACTTGGAGTATGTTAATAGTGGTGAGAAACTACTAGTCTGCAAATGACTGCATTAGTTGGTTTACAGTGTCTATTTGGTCAGATTATCTTTACTTATAAAATAATATTCTAGTTCTTCACAGTGACATAGAAATAGCCCCATTAATTTTGTTCAGTCTGGTTAATTTGACTTTATCTCTCCTTCTCCTGTTCTAATCAAGTAGATCTCACTATTGTCCCTATTTTCCTAAGGAACTGTCAGCAATGAGACTAAACTTTTCCTTTTTCCTGGAACTGAATGCTCATTCCTGTTCCTTAATTATAGCTCCTCTCCATCTTTCTTTCAAGTTCAAATCCTACTTTTTAAAAAAAGGATTCCCCAAGTCACTCTAGGTTATATCAATCTCATGGTGTCTTACTGGGTTGATTGTTGGTATAAAACATTTTTAGATTGGCCATATAAAGATAAACATAGTAGCTGTTTTAAACTGAACGCTTGCATTTCCTTCAAAATTCATATGTGGAAATCCTAATCCAAATTTGCCCTCATGATTAGGAGGTAGAGCTTTGAAGGGTTAATTAGGTCTTGAGAGTGGAGCCCCCATGAATGGGATCAGCATTCTTAAAAGAAAAGATATGACTGCTTGCTTTCTACTCTACTTCATGTGGGGATACAAGAAGAAGACAGCCATCTGCCAACCCATAAACAGGCTTTCACCAGACACCACATCTGCTGGTACTTTGATCTTGGACATCCAAACTTACAGAACAGTGAGAAGCAATTTTATTTTTTGTGTGTTTAAGCCACCCTATCTATGGTATTTTTGTTTCAGGAGCCTGGACTAATTAAGACAGTAGCATACTTTTTTTTATGTGTTTATATCTCCGTGCCACAACTAACTGACTTAAAAGTTACCAGAAAGAATTAAGGCTCATATTTATTTTCTTACACTCTTTGTGCTCATGTACACATACAAAAAATATCACAAAATTTGGTCACCTGTGCTACTGTATAAACTCTTCATGATCTGAGGAATGTTATTAAATTACTCAGTCAGCCTTCTCTTTAGGTTGAAAATACAAATTGTGATGACATTTCTATCTAGTTCTTTCTTCCCAAGGATGATCTAAGTTATAGCTCTCTTACTAATTAGTAGGAAATAGATTCTGAGGCTCTCAAAAATAATTTAGGGGAAAAATGTCTTACCAATAGAATATGCCATTGGAATAGTAATAACAACAGTGCCTAAGGAAGAATGGAAAGAACTTTCAAGGTAGACAATTTTTGTACCTGAAGATACATATTCTCTACTAATTTAACTTTTGAAAGAACTCATTAGATTACAAAGGCAAAGCACAAGTTGAGGAGAAATGAATGTATGTTACAGTAACTTCTGCCATTTACTCTTTATAGGATCTAATCAGGAACCTTTTAAATAATTACAGAATGTCACAACTGCAGTACACAATCTCTATGATTATTTTCTCTTATGAAATTTAATGACAAAGTAGTTCCAACTGTTAGATCTCATATATCTATAACTACATGGAAAAAAACAACAGAAAATAATATTATTGATCTTTCATATTGATCTCCATTCACAATTTTTTTTAATGTGGTAAAAACACCCAACATACAACCTACTCTCCTGAAAAATTTTTAAGTGCACAAGCAGTGTTAACTATAGGCATAATGTGCTACAGTTGATCTCTAGAATCCATTTGGCATAACTGAAACTATATATCCACTGAACAGCACCTCACCATACCTCTCTTTCCCCAAAGAGAAAGTGGGTCTGATAACCACCAACCACTTCTTATTTCTTTGAATTTGCCTTTTTTAGATACCTAATATAAGTGGATTTAAAAGACGCTTACTCCTTGGAAGAAAAGTGATGACCAACCTAGATAGCATATTCAAAAGCAGAGACATTACTTTGCTGACTAAGGTCCGTCTAGTCAAGGCTATAGTTTTTCCTGTGGTCATGTATGGATGTGAGAGTTGGACTGTGAAGAAGGCTGAGTGCCCAAGAATTGATGCTTTTGAACTGTGGTGTTGGAGAAGACTCTTGAGAGTCCCTTGGACTGCAAGGAGATCCAACCAGTCCATTCTGAGGGAGATCAGTCCTGGGTGCTCTTTGGAAGGAAGGATGCTGAAGCTGAATCTCCAGTACTTCGGCCACCTCATGGGAAGAGTTGACTTATTGGAAAAGACCCTGATGCTGGGAGGGATTGGGGGCAGGAGGAGAAGGGGACGACAGAGGATGAGATGGCTGGATGGCATCATGGACTCGATGAACGTGAGTCTGAGTGAACTCCGGGAGTTGGTGATGGACAGGGAGGCCTGGTGTGCTGTGATTCATGGGGTCGCGGAGAGTCGGACACGACTGAGCAACTGAACTGACCTGAATATACCACTATATGCATATATTCCTTTACATGATTTATATATTCCTTTATATACATTTTCTTTATATGAACATTGGTCAATGAACATGGAAGTTTATCTATATCCTTTGGCTATTGTGAATAATGCCACAAGAAACATGGGAATACCGATATCACTTTAAGATCCTGATATCAGTTTTTGGATCTATAACCTGAAATGGGATTACTGAATCACATGATAGTTCTATTTTTAACTTTCTGAGGAATCCCCATGTTGCTTTCCATAGTAGGTTAGTGATTTTACATTCCCAAGAACAGCATATAGCATTCTAATTTCTCCATAATCTTACCAATACTATTGTTTGTTTTACAGAATCTCTGATTAGCAAAATCCTTAACTAGCATTTAAAATCTTAAAGGACAGCTTTCTACCATTTAACTTCTTTGGGCCAGCTTCCCTTTTAATGCATATGTTTAATGAATGAAAGGAGTTTAGCTGACTTGTTTTTTCAAAATACTTCTTTCAGTAACAATCTCTATGATTTCTCCCATGTTGTAGAGTCTTGACCTGAGGCTCTTAAGTTCATTCTAAACCCAGAACAAATTCCATTCTCTGGGAAAAAATGAAAAAGACAAAACACTGAATTAATATCTTGGATATTCAATATTAAAATGGCTGAATGGATCTTGCTTTCTAACATGGAATCCAAACTCTGTACAAACTTTTTGTCTTTAAAGGAATTGTGAGATTGTCTTATGGGAAGCTGAGGCCCACCTGGTCAAGGACAGCTTCAGCAGGCAGTGTCCCTTTCTCCACGTGATCTCTTGCCCTGCAGCAAGCTACGCTGGACTTTTTCACCTGGTAGCTTGCAGGGATCCAATATAGCAAGAGAAAGACGGCAAAGTCTTCTAATGCTGTGGCTTAGAAGGCCCCCTGCCACTTCAGCCATATTCAATTGGCCAAAGCAGGTCTCAAGCCACAAAAACAGCCTTATTTATGAGATGGGGAAGTAGATTCTTTGGTGAAAGAAATGAAGATTTACACTGAAGATAGCATAGATAGAAGGAAATAATTGACCATTTTTATAATCAGTCTCCTACATGGCACTTTTTCTCATTCTATTTCACACATAAACTCCTATCTTGATACTATATTCTGAGAAACTAGTACTCTTGCAAAGTTGTCCTGACTCAATCTAAATATAAAACTCTAACCTCTGAACTCAATCTCCATGGTTTGCTTCTTATGACTTAAGCCAGACCTTGCTGCTTATTATTCGGTTTTCACCTGATTTTTTCCCATTGCTGTGTTCTTCACTAACTGGGCTCCACATGCCCATTTGTTCTGTAAGAACTAGGTCCAGTGATATCCTCTAACACAGTAACTTCAGTTATTTTCTTGGTTTCAGTCATGTCTTATGATGAGTCTATTATGGTAGTAGCAAAACCATCAGCACAGTAAACAATTTAAAATGGCACTGACACAAAAAATACAGGGCAGTGATAGGTAAAGGAGTTAAATTGAAGACAAAAGCAACGAAGCATGATAACAGGGTAAATTCCAGAAGAATCTGTACTAGTAAGTCCCTGAGATGGAAAGAAAGCATAAGATAGTTATGCTGATGTCCTACTGCCAACCACTATTTCTACAATAACATGTGAGGAGGGAAAGAACCATGTGATCTGATCCCTTTAGAAACCTTTAAGTCAAGACTGAGGTAAGATAAAACAGGGACCTGGAAGAAAGAATCAAATTAGCCTTTACAAGTGCCAAGCCAATGATGACACTTAGTGGAGTCTTTCTTTGATCCTAGCCCCAAAGAATAACTGTCATTGAAAATTGGAAATTTCATTTATAAATTGTAGAGCAGCTGTCAATTCCAATATGGAAACGTAGATGACTGGGAGCAGTGAAAAGCAACTATTTTATATTTATGGATGGTTCAGGAGTCTGAACAATTTGGGTCTAGTTATGTTTTCATCATGGACTCGCTTTATCAGAAACTTGTGACCTGAAATATGCCTGCCTAATGGTTTTATCATGGTGAAACAGAAAGTCATTTTCAGCTGGACTAGAGAATCACTGATCCGAACTTCAAGGATGCAAGTGGGTTTGTTGACATTTATTATTCAAAGAAGAAAATATTTATAGACAACATATTAAAGAAGGAATTTGCTAAAGGGAGGAGCTTCAGTGTTTCTTTTGGGGCAATGATGACTGAGTGACTTGGTAACAATTCGAGGTTGAAAACAGAAAAATGAAACTACTAAATGAAGACCCCATGAGGCTCAAGATAGTCAAGATGATGTAGCCAGGCTACAGTAAGGACAATGGAGGTCAAGTGGGAAAATGGGTAAGACAGAAACCAGGAGGAGAGCCAGAGAAAATGCATGCTTCACAGACCTCTAGCACAGAAACAATCATTGACCAGTCTCAAATACTTCATGGTCACTAAGAGTAAGGGCCAACACTTTGCCTGCCCTGAACTCTGAACACTTACAGTAGGGACATTGGCAACTTGGGAAATCTGTAAAGCCACCTAACCACCGACTATCAAAGGCACAAATATATTTAAATCAAGAACAAATGAGATTCTAAATACAGATATGATATGTAAAAATGTTTATAGCTTATTCATTCATATTTTTTAAACACAACTGATTTAAAATGATGCAACTTTTGGTTAACAGTTTTCTAAATCATTCATAGTTTTTCATACAAATTATTTTGCTTTTCAGTTAATAACAAATTATGTAAGAAAGCCCCAAGATTTGCAGAGAAATGAGACTTCCTCCGTTGCCTATTCTTTAAAAAGTACCTCTTTACTAGTATGGCAACAGTATGACCTATTCTCTTTCCATTTTATAACATATGAGAATTTCTACCTCATGATTTTTTTTCTGTCTAGAACATCTGTTATTTCAGAAAGAACATTATAGAACAAAATTACTCAAGCCAAACCCATTCCCAACTCAGTAACAATAAATTATGACTCTTAGGGAAAAAATGTTTTCAGCAGTCCATGGAATAATCCAATGACATTTTAAAAAGTCTTAACACAACTTAAATTTCTAACAGTCCAATCCATTTTTGTATGTGTACTAAATGACTATAATCACTTTCCAGAATCTTAATTTATTTCACTGTTTGATTAAACACTGTGTGATGCTGATAACCTTCAAAAAGTGATTTTCTGGTCTTTTATGGAATAATTGGTATCAGTGTGTGATTAAAATATGCATAAGCAGAGAGGAATATGATTGGGAAAGGTTCTGAATATGCTTTCATTTGAAATATTTCTCATCATCTTCTGTAAATTAATATATGTCTTTCTTATTTTTGGTTTTTTGTCTGAAACAGAAACATATCCACTACAAAGAGTACATTTTTATTTTTTTTATATAAATGTATTTATTTTAATTGGAGGTTAATTACTTTACAATATTGTGTTGGTTTTGCCATACATGAACATGAATCCACCACAGGTATACACGTGTTCCCCATCCTGAACTCCTTCCCTCCTCCCTCCCCATACCATCATTTCGATTTCTTTACTGGCTCAGTATCGGGACTTCCCTGGTGGTTCAGAGATTAAGGCATCTGCCTCTAATATGGGAGACCTGGGTTCAATCCCTGGATGGAAGATCCCCTGGAGAAGGAAATGGCAACCCATTCCATTATTCTTGCCTGGAGAATCCCATGGATGGTGGAGCTTGGTAGGCTATAGTCCAAGGGGTTGCAAAGAGTCAGACACGACTGAGCGATTGAGTTCATGATTAAAAAGAAGAATTTATTTTCAGATCTATAATGTTCAGGTTAAAGCTTTTCAGACACATTAAGAAAGCATGATGTTCCTAGTCTTTATATATTTTTTTTATCAAAATGACTTAAGAGTTTATGTGTTTATGCCTAATAACTATAAAGGAATGCATAAACTAGAAATAATCCATGTTTCAGAACAGTGAAATTAGTGAGAGGCCTTTCCTCTCTTTCATCAAATCATTTTAAGAGTTGTTGGAATACTGATTTCATATGAAAAATAAACTTTGTTTGCAATAGGACCCCTAAATCTAAAAATGTCCATTCTGTATGAATTGTTTTAAAACTGCAAGCAACTATTACACAGTTAAAGAAAATGAGGAGCTCCGTTTTATATTGCTAAAATAAAATGTGTAGGCTATGTGTAATGAGAAAGTAGGCAGAATTAAGTTGTTTATGTATAATTTAAGCATATTTTACAGCAAATTAGATTTCCAGAAACTTCCATAGAACAATTCCCAAACACTGAAATAAAAAAAATAGAAAAATGGTATAGATAATCTTACTTGCAAAGCAGAAATAGAGACACAGATGTTGGAAACTAAAGTATGGATACTAAGGAGGAAAGTGGAGGGGAGAGGGTGGTGAATTGGGAGACCTGGATTGACACATATCCACTATTGATAGTGAGTATAAAATAGATAACTAATGAGAACCTACTGTATAATATAGGGAATTCTACTCAGTCTTCTCTGGTGACCTAAATGAGAAGGAATCCAAAACAGAGGGGATATATGGCTGATTCACTTTGTTGTGCACCAGAAACTAATATAGCACTGTAAGCCAACTATACTCCAGTAAATAAAATGAAATAAAAATGAAGTTTAAAAAAAAAAACCTACAAAAGTCAGAGCCAAAAATCTTTCTCTGAACTCTTATGTTAAATCTGTATTCTTTCAGAGTCTACTAACTTCCTGGTAGCTTATTATTCTCAGTAAAATTTCTTATCTAGTTGTCAAATTCACAGCAGATTAGAAACAAATAATGGAAGAATTTGGGGAAAGGCCATAAGGTGGGGGGATGGTGAAAAATGCAAGGAAAGCAATAGCTGACACAGGGGTCAGGATAGAATGGGCTATATATTAAATCAGCACCATAAAAATAGCAATTGCAATAATAACTGATTTTACTGTGTGATCCTCACATTTCTTCTATTCTGTATACTTTTATACTGTAAATTAGACGTAAATGGTTTGCATAGGTTTTTTACTCCATTCCTCACAATAAACCTGTGAGATATATAATATAATTATTTCCACTTTATATATGAGGACTCAAACTCAGAGAAGATAAGTAACATGCCAAAGGTTGCAGGATTAGCAAGTTACAGAGCTAGAATACGAATCCAGATATTCCGACCTAAGAATCTGTCCTCAACATATTAATGGTATTAATTGTGATTAACACCTTCTGTGCAAGAAAGTACGTGAATGTCTTTACAAAATCATTTGGATTAAAAAAAGCAGTGTGAAGGGCATAAGGTTTACTTATCTAGAAAACTTACATATATAGGCGCACATATTCTAATCAGTGAAGCATTGCTGTTTCTCTTCACTAGCTCACTAATTTTTACTTCTAAGTTAAAACTGAACTCATGTTGAATAAAATTAAATGAGATTTTCAACAAAATGTACTTACAGTACCCACTATTTTTCTTTCCAGACATTTTAAATTCTTCCAAAAAATTTCAGAAATGGGATTACAGTTCTCTCAAGGGTTTTTAATAAAGTCTAAGTGATGTTCTGGTATTAGCTTGTAAAATGCTGAGTCAAAGACTAAGGGTAATTTAGTCTTGAGAACTTTTAAAAGAGTTATACAGTGAAGTCACCTCACGGCCATATCCTATCTGCTAGTTCTATCTTATTATAAGCTTTTAAAAGAAAATACAGTGGGGTTTTCTCTCCTCAGCCATATTCAGAAACTGGTAATAATAAAAGCATAGTTGGCTGTGTTTGCACAGTTGAAAGTTTCTCAAATATTAAAGCTTTTGGAAGTGTACCCACCAGATAGGCCAAAGTTCTTTGTGCATTGCTCTGTTTAAATTTTAAACCCTTGAATGTAAGGAAGTGAACTATCTCACTGGAGTGGAGTAGCTTCAAACTCCACTGTGTTGAATAGGTAATATTTCCAAGATGCCATTTGCCTGGAGTTTTCTGCAATATATTCTGAAATCTTTACAACCCATTACCTTATGTCTGGTCTGAGTATCTTTAGAAGAGTGTTTGTTAAAAAAAAAAAAGACAAACAAACAAACAAAAATAACTTTCCCTTCTAGGTAAGAACATAACCTTAGCTCATTGCTCCCTCAGTTCATTGGCACTGCTCGGATGACTTCAGGGCACATTTTACTGGTAGAATCACTGTGTTCAGAGATACAGGAGTCACTGACACACAGGTGTGTCTTATTTCAGTTGCATCCAATACATAATTAAAGCAGGTATCCACAGCCAAGGGAATATAGTAGAGCCTGCCCTGAAAAGGAATGTAAATATACATGACCTGATTCCTGAGAAGGAAAAGATATGGACATAAATAACAAAATTTAGTGTGAGTACCTGAACATTTTTGAGCTCAAACTGAGTTCATCTACTTCATCTGGTTATCAGAAAGACACAGAGACAAGATCTTATAAAGTCTGAACTTGCTGCCATCACTGACACTCATGTTGAGATCAAGGTTATACATCGTTACATGCATACAGTAGACAGAACTGGGCATCGGAACCATGTGTGTATCCTTGACTCTTTTGTGCCTCATAAACTCATTCTGCAAACTGAGGGAATTGGACTATTTTGGTGGCTGAACTTTTTTTCTTAGATTCAGAAGCTTTTGTGTGTGTGTTTTGTTCATTTGTTGGTTTTTAAGGAGGTTTTTATATGGAAACATCAGAAAAATATAATTGGTCACACAGAAATGACACTGACTGAGTCAGAGTGGAACTGAGGGGCTCATGCCATCCAAACACCAAGGAAGCCTCAGAGAAATATGCGGCAAAATGGAAAACCATGAGACTGAATAATCTCAAAGGCTTATGATTCTGAAATTAAAAGATATGTTCCTCGGAAGAAAAACAATGACAAGCCTAGAACAGTGTATTAAAAAGCAGAGCCATCACTTTGCCTAAAAAGATCCATATAATCAAAGCTATGGTTTTTCTAGTAGTCATGTATGGATATAAGAGTAGGACTATAAAGAAGGTTGAGTGCTGAAGAATTGATGCCTTCAAACTGTGGTGCTGGAAAAAACTCTTGAGAGTCCCTTGGAAAGCAAGATCAAACCAGTCAACCCCAGCGGAAATCAACCCTGAATATTCATTGGAAGGGCTGATGCTGAAGCTGAAGCCCCAATACTTTGGCCATCTGATGCGAAGAGGCAACTTATTGGAAAAGACCCTGATGCTAGGAAAGATTGAAAGCAAAAGGAGAAGGGAACAACAGAGGATGAGATGGTTGGATGGCATCACTGACTCAATGGACATGAGTTTGAGCAAACTCCAGGAGATGGTGAAGGATAGGGAAGCCTGGTGTGCTGCAGCCCATGGGGTTGCAAAGAGTTGGACACAACTGAGCGACTGAAAGACAAATGAGCTTTAATTGCTGTCTGTTATATCCATCTGCTCTGACTTCAAAACCAAACCTGTACAAAGAAACAGTAAAGTTTGCCACTTGCAGCCTGGATACTAAATCAGAGATCATTTCAAGGGCCACTTTTGAGGTGCTGTCATTCTGGGATTGAACTATCCATCTAGGCTATAATCTCAATTAAAATATTTATATATTTGGAAAAAATAAAATATTTATATATTTAAAAAAATTAATTTCTTTATTATAATTGGAGGCTAATTACCTTACAGTATTGTGGTGGTTTTTGCCATACATTGACATGAATCAGCCCCTGGTAAACATATGTCCCCCTGTCCTGAAACCCTGCTCACCTCCTTCCCCATTCCATCCCTCTGGGTTGTCCCAGAACACCAGCTTTGAGTGCCCTGTTTCATGAATCAAACATGGACTGGTCATCTATTTCACATATGGTAATATACATGCTTCAATGCTATTTTTTCAAATCATCCTACCCTCACCTTCTCCCTCAGAGTTCAAAAGTCTGTTCTTCATATCTGTGTCTCTTTTGCTGTCTCACATATAGGGTCATTGCTACCATCTTTCTGAATTCTGTATATATGCGATAATATGGATTGATTATATTCTTTGCAGCCAAAGATGGAGAAGCTCTATACCGTCAGCAAAAACAAGACTGAGAGCTGACTGTGGCTCAGATCATGAACTCCTTATTGCCAAGTTCAGACTTAAACTGAAGAAAGTAGGGAAAACCACTAGACCATTCAGGTATGACCTAAATCAAATCCCTTATGATTATACAGTGGAAGTGAAAACTAGATTTAAGGGACTAGATCTGATAGACAGAGTGCCTGATGAATTATGGACGGGGGTTCATGACATTGTATAGGAAACAGGGATCAAGACCATCCCCATGGAAAAGAAATGAAAAAAAGAAAAATAGCTCTCTTGGGAGGCCTTACAAATAGCTGTGAAAAGAAAAGTGGAAAGCAAAGATATAAGCATCTGAATGCAGAGTTCCAAAGAAGAGCAAGGAAAGATAAGAAAGCCTTCCTCAGCGATCAATGCAAAGAAATAGAGGAAAACAACAGAAAGGGAAAGAATAGAGATCTCTTCCAGAGAAGGCAATGGCACCCCACTCCAGTACTCTTGCCTGGAAAATCCCATGGACGGAGGAGCGTGGTAGGCTGCCGTCCATGGGGTTGCACAGAGTCAGACATAACTAAGCGACTTAGCAGCAGCAGCAGCAGGGGAGATCTCTTCAAGAAAATTAGAGATAATAAGGGAACATTTCATGAAAAGATGGGCTTGATAAAGGACAGAAATGGTATGGACCTAACAAAAGCAGAAGATACTAAGAGGTGGCAAGAATACACAGAAGAACTGTATAAAAAAGATCTTCACGACCCAGATAATCACAATGGTGTGATCACTCACCTAGACATTCTGGAATGTGAAGTCAAGTGGGCCTTAGAAAGCATCACTATGAACAAAGCTAGTGGAGGTGATGGAATTCCAGTTGAGCTATTTCAAAATGTGAAAGATGATGCTGTGAAAGTGTTGCACTCAATATGCCAGCAAATTTGGAAAACTCAGCAGTGGCCACAGGACTGGAAAAGATCAGTTTTCATTCCAATTCCAAAGAAAGGCAATGCCAAAGAATGTTCAAACTACTGCACAATTGCACTCATCTCACACCCTAGTAAAGTAATGCTCAAAATTCTCCAAGCCAGTCATCAGCAATATGTGAACCGCGAAGTTCCTGATGTTCAAGCTGGTTTTAGAAAAGGCAGAGGAACCAGAGATCAAATTGCCAACATCTGCTGGATCATGGAAAAAGCAAGAGAGTTCCAGAAAAACATCTATTTCTGCTTTATGGACTATGCCAAAGCCTTTAACTGTGTGGATCACAACAATCTGTGGAAAATTCTGAAAGAGATGGGAAGACCAGACCACCTGACCTGCCTCTTGAGAAACCTATATGCAGGTCAGGAAGCAACAGTTAGCACTGGACATGGAACAACAGACTGGTTCCAAATAGGAAAAGGAGTACATCAAGGCTGTATATTGTCACCCTGCTTGTTTAACTTATATGCAGAGTACATCATGAGAAATGCTGGACTGGAAGAAGCACACGCTGGAATCAAGATTGCTGGGAGAAATATCAATCACTTCAGATATGCAGATGACACCACCCTTATGGCAGAAAGTGAAGAGGAGCTAAAAAGCCTCTTGATGAAAGTGAAAGAGGAGAGTGAAAAAGTTGGCTTAAAGCTCAACATTCAGAAAACAAAGATCATGGCATCTGGTCCCATCACTTTATGGGAAATAGATGGGGAAACAGTGGAAACAGTGTCAGGCTTTATTTTTTGGGGCTCCAAAATCACTGCAGATGGTGACTGCAGCCAAGAATTTAAAAGATGCTTACTCTTTGGAAGGAAAGTTTTGACCAACCTAGATAGTATATTCAAAAGCAGACATTAGTTTGCCGACTAAGGTCCATCTAGTCAAAGCTATGGTTTTTCCTGTGGTCATGTATGGATGTGAGAGTTGGACTATGAAGAAACCTGAGTGCCGAACAATTGATGCTTTTGAACTGTGGTGTTGGAGAAGACTCTTGAGAGTCCCTTGGACTGCAAGGAGATCCAACCAGTCCATTCTAAAGGAGATCAGTCCTGGGTGTTCATTGGAAGGACTGATGCTAAAGCTAAAACTCCAATTCTTTGGCCACCTCATGCAAAGAGTTGACTCATTGGAAAAGACCCTGATGCTGGGAAGGATTGGGGGCAGGAGGAGAAGGGTCGACAGAGGATGAGATGGCTGGATGGCATCACCGACTCGATGGACATGAGTTTGAGGAAACTCTGGGAGTTGGTGATGGACAGGGAAGACTGGTGTGCTGCGATTCATGGGGTCACAAAGAGTTGGATACGACTAAGTGACTGAACTGAACTGATATTTTAATATACTGTATTGGTGTTTTTCTTTCTGACTTACTTCTCTCTGTATAATAGGCTCCATTTTCACCCACCTCATTAGAACTGATTCTAATGTGTTCTTTTTAATACCTGAGGAAAAATCCATTGTGTATCTGTACCACACCTTTCTTATCCATTCATATGCAGATGGACATCTAGGTTGCTTCCATGTCCTAGCTGCTGTAAACAGTGCTGTGATGAACATTGGGGCACATGTGTTTCTTTCAATTCTGGTTTCCCAGGTGTGTATATCCAGCAGTGGGATTGATGGATTGTATGAAAGTTCTATTTCCAGTTTTTTAAGGAATCTCCACACTGTTTTCCATAGTGGCTGTATTAGTTTGCATTCCCACCAACATTGTAAGATGGTTCTCTTTTCTCTACACACTCTCCAGGATTTATTGTTTGTAGACTTTTTGTTAGCAGCCATTCTGACTGGCGTAAGATGGTACCTCATTGTGGTTTTTATTTGCATTTCTCTGATAATGAGTGATGTTGAAAATCTTTTCATGTGTTTGTTAGCCATCTGTATGTCTTCTTTGGAGAAATGTCTGTTTAGTTCTTAGGCCCATGTTTTGATTTGGTTTATTTTTCTGGTTTTGAGCTACATGAGCTGCTTGTATATTTTTGAGATTAATTCTTTGTCAGTTGCTTCATTTGCTATTATTTTCTCCTATTCTGAAGGTGGTCTCTTCACCTTGCTTACAGTTTCCTTCATTATGCAAAAGCTTTTAAATTTAATTAGGTCTCATTTGTTTATTTTTATTTATATCTTTTTAAAGAGACCAATGAATTTTGTTAATTGATATCAGGACATACTAGTAAATTGAGAAACATTATCTGAGTTTTATAAAATAACTCAGGTTTAGATTCTCAGAAACTTGGGATTGAAAAGAAGAGATGCTTTAGTTGATGTGAGAAGAACCTCTAGGGAAGACTTCAGAACTCTAGAATGAACAGGCAAATTTAAGGACAGGTTGGAAAGGAAGAGTCTTGCCATGGGAATAATTCTCACCTAAAACTCCTTAGAATCACATGAGGCTCTTTTATTATTTTTGTTGTTGTTGTTGGAGCAGACTCTTTTTTAAAATATGAATTTTATTTATTTTAATTGGAGATTAATTACTTTACAATATTGTATTGGTTTGCCATACATCAACATGAATCCGCCACAGGTATACACGTGTTCCCCATCCTGAACCCCCCTCCCTCCTGCCTCCCCATTTAAAACAGTATTGTGCTCAAACTCCATCTCAGACAAATTAAATCTGAGTTTCTAGTGGTGTCCCAAGACAGGTGTTTTACTTTGTTGTCTTTCCCATAAAGTTTAATTTGAAAATAGCTGCATATTTACAAAAGGTTTTAAAGTGAGAATGTTATATTCTATTTTGTCAGTTTTATTGAGAAAAGTTTATATTCTAATGTCAATTTTCTGTGTTTATCACCTATTATTAACATGATGCATGTGTTATAATTAGTGTAGAAGAATGATACATGATTATTAACTAAAGCCCATGACTAATTTATATGTTCTTAGTTTCTACGTAACGTCCTGTCTCTGGTCCAGGAATCCATCCAGGACACCACACTACATTCAGCTGTCATGCCTCCTGAGGCTCCTCTTGGTTGTGACAGTCTCTCACACTTTGCTTTTTAGAGATGACTTGGACAGTTTTGACAGTTAGCTTCTTCCCTGGTGTCTCAGACAGTAAAGCATCTGCCTACAATGTGGGAGGCCCAGGTTTGATCCCTGGATTGGGAAGATCCCCTGGAGAAGGAAATGGCAACCCACTCCAGTACTCTTGCCTGGAAAATCCCATGGACTCAGGATCCTGGTAGGCCACTGTCCACGGGGTCGCAAAGAGTCGGACATGACTGAGAGACTACTCTTTCACTTTCACTTTGGACAGTTTTGAAGAGTACTGGTCAGATATTTTGGAGAATGTCCCTAAATTAAGATTTGTATGTTTTTGTTTTTCCCCACATTTGGATGGGAGTTATGGGCTTTGCGAAGGAAGACCACAGAGGTAAAGTGTCATTCTCATCACATCACATCAAGAGGATATGCCCTCAACATAAGTCTACAATTGATATGGACCTTATCATTCAACTGATGTTTATCAGGTTTCTCCACATAAAGTTACAGTTTCTTTGTTGATACTACCCACTTTGAAGGAAGTCGCTATGTGCAGCCACCCTTATGTGGAAGATAGTGAAGTTCCACATCCTTGAGGAGGGAAGAGCTTCATAATTTATTGAGAATTCTTCTACACAGGAGATTTGCCTGTTTTCTCCTATATATTTATTTATGTGTTCAATTATTTATTTCTGTTAGTACAGACTCATGGATATTTAATTTATACTTTGGGTTATGCTCCAGTACTATGTTTTTATTTTGCTGCTCAAATTATTACAAAGTTGGCTACTGAGAGCTCTTTTATTTGTCTCCTGTGTCCCTTGTAGATACTCTATCACTTTGTCTTTTTGAGCTCCAGACTTATCTTGCATATTCCTTGCCCTAGCCTTAGAATCAACCATTTCTCTAAGAAGCCTTGTTACCCTGCACTGGGGAATGGCATCAGAAACCATCAGTGAACTTAGAGTTCTGAGGTTTCCAAGACATTGTTGCTTCCAAGTCATCTCAGAGGACAGAGCTAGAAAATAAAAATGTGTATTATTAGCCTGTAAAAATACATGTATCTATACTGAAATAAACAAAAGTTCATACTGATGTCTCCAACTCTAATTTTATTATTTCATGGACCATTCTAGCCTTCTCACCTCTTTCTTATCTGCAAGCCTGCCACCCCTACTAGCAGTGAGAAACGACTGCAACCACTCATCATTTACTTACTTCATTGTTCACTTCTGGTACGCATGCATAGAGCTTAGCAATTGTTAACCTGTGCCTCTGTAGAAAATCACCTACTAGAGTGCAGTGCTTATTATGTTCAGTTCCCATTGCCTTTAAGTCTTTTATCTCTGTTCAAATCTAAAGTTACTGTTTCCTCCACCTCCTTCTGTGTGGTTACACATTCATAATACAATTAGATTCTTTGTTTACAGTCTACTTTCCATCTTGGGAGTCTCTGATTTAATTGATTTTTTAAGTCTGCATACATTATATTTCAGTGTTTGAGCTGTAAACTTATGTGGGTTTTGACAAATGTATAGTGTCAAGTATCCACATGAAAACATCATACAGAATATTTTCACAAATCTAAGAAAATAACGTGTGTGTGTGTGTGTGTTTAAAAAGCTCATCACTGTGCATACAGAATTAAGAAGCACTAGATTTTTTCTGTCAAGATCAGGTTCTGGTATATCCAAGGTCTTAGTTTCAGTGTTTTTGCATTTAGAATCTGGAAGACTAGTGTGCTTCTTTCTGAGTGACCTTGCCAAGTTAGCTTATCACTCTATTTATGTCAAGGATCCCATGTTGAGCATTATAACACCTTCTTTGGAGCTGTTGAAGGATTTAAATGGATTACTGACAGTAAAGTACATTTACAAAGTTGGAAAGGAATAGATATGTAGTAAATGTTAGCCATTATTATATTGTTCTCATTATTGCTACTTTTATTCAAGAGTTACTCCAATCTAGTTTGTCAGTGATGCCCCACAGATTATTAACATGCCTAACAGAGAAAGAAATAGACAGAGAGAGAGAGAGAGAAACAAACAGAGACAGAGAGATAGAGGGAGTCTTCCCTGGTGGTTCAGAGGTTAAAGCGTCTGCCTCCAATGCGGGAGACCCGGGTTCGATCCCTGGGTCGGGAAGATCCCCTGGAGAAGGAAATGGCAACCCACTCCAGTATTCTTGCTTGGAGAATCTCATGGACTGAGGAGCCTGGTGGGCTGCAGTCCATGGGGTCACAAAGAGTCGGATATGACTGAGTGACTTTACTTACTTACTTACTTCTCTCTTAACTCTTTAATTTTTAGGCATTCTAGGTCATGCATTAACTAGGTTGCTGTCCCAGAGAATCACTTGGAGTGATAGAAAACTTATGAGCTCTAGTTGGCCCCACAGTTATTAAATTAGAATCTCTGATGGTGGTGGTAGGACAGAAAAACTGGTTTCAGGGCTGTTTAATGATCTGATGACTTTAACATGTCGCCAAGTTGGAGAACTACTAGACAGAGTGGGAGAGTTCCTCTTACTCCAGCTCCTTCAGATTTTTCTAACTCAAATTTGAGGGAGAAAACGCAACAACAACAACAACAACAACTTCAGAACATGACCAGAAAAAGCAGCTTTTCTGCAAGTGCACATGAGTCATAAAGAAAAGTGACATTATAGCTGTGATGAGTAACTTTCCCTGATTTCCAGCTTGTTTCCAAATCCAATTCTCAGTACTGTGTTTCATTCAATTTGCTCAACATAGTTGATGTGAGAGCAGCTTAAATACCTGTCATCGTCAGTTTTTCTGGAGCATACGTCCTGTGTTCTACCGTTCCCCTGCTTCTGATTTCAGATGGTAACTATCCACCCTCTTGAAGGCATGTATTGATGCCTCAACAGTTACTGTTAAAGCATTCCATTTGATTTTGATCATTTCCTTTGCCTGGGGACAAACAAATACATATTTTCTCTCTTTCTTCTCTCTCTTCCCCTTCTTTCCCTTCTTCCTTCCTTTCCGTTCTTCATTTAATTCAGCACTTCCCAAACTGCTTTGAAATAACTCATTTTAATGTAAGACATTGAGAGATTTTGAAAATCATCACTGCCTTGGTCAAATAGCTTTCAGAAAATATCATATCTTCTCTCTAACACTTGCAGAACATGTTAGCTTATTAAAAGCAATGTGACGTTCTCCAGTGGTATTAATCTATTTATATTAAAATTTCCACACACATTTTTAAGGAACATTTGGGGCAAGGATGAGAGAGGATGCACACTACTTATTAAAAGGTTCTGGTCCATGGTACACAGTAGCAAATAACATGAAAACAACATAAATTAAATATTGTATACACTTCTCCCCCAGTGATGCAACTGAGTGTCCCTTATAATTTGAAGCCCATTTTTTATACTCAAAACCCTATTCCAACCTACTTCATAGGTTTCAGAATCAATTTGTAATTAGGCAAACAAGTTTAAATCTTCATATTCAAATTTTAGTTTACAACTACCATGTTTAGGCATTTGTATATATGCAATCTCATCAATTTCTTTACATTAACTCTGTAAAAATAATCCTAATATAAAGTGAGGGAGAAATAGGCTCAAAATTAAAATATGAGTCTGAACCAGAGTTCTTAGCCTATAGAATTCACCAGCCAACACAGGAGACATAGAGATGCGGGTTTGCTCCTTGGGTCAGGAAGATCCCCTGGAGAAGGAAATGGCAACCCACTCCAGTATTCTTGTTTGGGAAATCCCATGGACAGAGGAGCCTGGCCAGATACAGTCCATGGAGTCACAAAGAGCTGGACACGACTCAGGGACTAAACAGCAAGTCTATGCTGAGGGCTGACCTTTTTGTTGAAGTATGTTCAGCAGTACCCCAGATTCTACACACTACATGCTGGTAGTACCTCCATTCTCCAAGCTGTGGAAACCAAAATGTCTCCAAATATATCCCCTGGAGGACAAAACTGCCCCAATAATTGAGAACCAGTGGTCTAATGCCACATAGCAAATAAAATGCCAAAGTCAGCATCTCTAGTTTTCTGTCTAGACATTTAGCTGCTTCTCAAAGATAGTGCCTTTTTAGTCCAAGACCTATGATGTGTCACTAATTGCTAAACCCTTTCTTAAAAGCCATCGTCTTTATTACATGATGCATCATCTGTTTTTGGTGAAGTTCTGCACTCAAGTACAACTTGGCTTGGGTCATGGGAACACACAAGAGCCACCGGCTCTTGCCTTGCGAATGTGTGATGCTGACACAAACTGAAATATCCAAACAAATCACTGACACAAGGAAAACAGATGGTAGGTCTGCAATTTCATTTCTGGATATACAGCCCAACATTATTATTAGAGCTCTACAGGGTAACGATCTCCCAGCGTATGCACCATGTTCCAAACTGGCTTCAAGCTTCTTTATCATTATTAAATCCTTCAAAACAATGATGATGATTGGATTGTCTTTATCTTTCTGGCACTGTGTTTTTGTCTTCTAAATGTTAGCCAGATGTCTGTTTAATAGATGCTTCTTTCTCTCAATCATGGGATTTCTCTTTGTTCTGAAATCTCACTACAAGTCAGTTTCCCTAATTTCCTCATTATCGACATCGTCTTCATCTTCTTTTTAAAGTTTCCAGTTTGTCATTGTTGTTGAGAGAAAAAAATCCCCATGTTCATTTTTTCTTTTTACTCACAGGTATTTGTCCCATCAATAAATCATCCCCTCCTTGCTTCTGAGGAAGCTGAATACCCAACTCCCACCTTATCATCAAGTAATAATAAATGATAGATGATAGACAGGTAGATAGATAATTTCTTCTTAATGTAATCATTTAAAAATCCTGGGCTAATACTTTCTACCAGGGATTTTTCTTAGATAAAATTCTTAAACGGGTAGAAATATCCTGTTAAATCTCATTCAATCAAGAGGAAAAAAAAAAAAAAAACAAACCCTCAACATTGGAAAAGGAATCTATATCAATCCCAGTTAGAAAGAAGGCTATCCTTTATGAAATAATATCCAAGGGATTTAGAAAGGGGGCTGTTCCTCTCTTCTTCCTACTCCATAACTTCTTTAAAAACCTCCCTCTGTTGCCACTACTTATCTTCTTAAAGATTGATCCTTGCTTTTAATAAGCATTGAGATCTCAGAAGGCCATGGCAAGAGTGAAAATACATCTTTTGAAGATCGCTTTTCTTTTTCTATTTTAATTTATTTTACTGAAATATAGCTGATTTACAATATTATATTAGTTTCAGGTGTTCAACATAGTGATTCAATATTTTTTGAGATCATGCTCCCTTTAAAATTATTACAAAATAATGGCTATATTCTCTGTGCTGTACAATATATGCTTTTTGCTCATCGATTTTATACACATTAGTTTGTATCTCTGAATCCCATACCCCTGTTTTATCCCTCCTCCATCCCTTTCCTCGCTATTATCCACTAGTTTGTTTTCAATGGGCATCCCTGATAGCTCAGCTGGTAAAGAATCCACCTGTAATGCAGGAGAACCTGGTTCGATTCCTGGGTCAGTAAGATCTGCCAGAGAAGGGATAAATGACCCATTCCAATATTCTTGGGCTTCCCTGGTGGCCAGTTGATAAAGAATCTGTTTGCAATATGAGAGACCTGGGTCAACCCCTGGGGCAGAAAGATCCCCTGGAGAAGGGAATGGCTACCCCGTCCTATATTCTGGGTAATTTCTGGTAATATTCCAGAGAATTCCATGGACAGAGGGGCCTGGCCAGCTACAGTCCATGGGGTTGCAAGGAGTTGGACACGACTGAGTGACTTTCACACTCATTTTCTCTATCTGTGAATCTGCTTCTGTTCTGTTACATACATTCATGTGTTTTATGTTTTAAAATCCACATATAAGCAATAACAGATTTTTTGTTTCTCTGACTTTTTTCACTATGCTTAACACTCTCTAGGACCATCCACACTGCTGCAAATGGTAGAATCACTCTTTTTACGGCTGACTAATATTCCTTTGTGTGTGTAAATATACCATGTCTTCTTTATGAATTCATCTGTTGTGGACACTTGGCTATGGTATCTTGCTACCGTGAGTAATGCTGCTATGAACATCAGGGTGCATAAATCCTTTTAAATTAGTGTTTTCATTTTCTTCATGTACATAACCAGCAATAAAACTGCTCAATCATATGGTAGAACTATTTTTAGTGTTTTGAGAAACTTCATATTTTTATTCATAATAGTTGCATCAATTTAAATTCCTACCAAGAGTGTACAAGGTTAAACGCCCATAACAAGGGAGATTATGTCCTAGAATTATAGAATTACACAATTGAGCCAAACATAAATCTGAAAACTTATCTCAATTAGTTTTAGCTTATTAACCAATTTATCTGTTTAGCTTCTAACCCAAGGCCAAAATCTATTGCATATCACCCTCCTCATCCCCCTTTTCTGCTTCATTTTTCTCAGCAGCTCTCACACCATTTATTATACCATCTATTTCACTTGGACTTCCCAGGTGGCTCTAGTGGTAAAGAATCTGCCTATCAATGCAAGAGACACAGAAGGTTCCATCCATGGATATTGAAGATCCCTGAAGTAGGAAATGGCAACCTGCTCCAGTATTCTCGCCTAGAAAATTCCATGGACAGAGGAGTCTGGTGGGCTACAGTCCTGGGGTCACAAAGAGTTGAACGTGAATGACCACAAACTATTCTACTTATTTGCTTACTTCCCTTCTATGCCATTATACATAGATACTATAAGGGCAAAAATTTCTGTCCAATTTGTTCATACATATCTCTAGTTACCCAGAAGATTCCTTGGTATATAATAGACTCTCAATAAATATTACTGAGCAAATGAGTCCCATACAAAAGATCTGACAGCTTCAGATGCTAGGTGAACATCTGTGAGAGTGAGCTCACTGTCTCAGAAGCATGGCATTCAACTGATGATATGGTTTTTTTGGTTGTTGTTTTAAGGCTCTTTTGTACTACCTCAAGGTGCAGATGAGAAGTAACATGTCCAAGTAACTACAGCTCTAGGTCTGCATATGATTTGTAACTTATCAGTGAATGATTTCTTTCATCATGGCATACATTTCTCACTGTACCCATTTTACTGAGCAGAAGCCTCACTTAGTCACTCAGGAATCTAAATACCTGCAATATTAAGAGTCAAAGTATCGATTCTCTATAAGTAAGGGCCAGAAAATTTGTTCACCACAAGTATGTGGCTCAATGACTGAAACTCAAAATAAACACTGAAAATATATATAACTAGATGGGAAACTCTGCCTTTCCCCACTGTTAGAGAAAAATATTGGCATCTCACTAGCTTAGTGAAATTAACATTTATTGCTAGTCACACAAATTTAGTTGTGAAATAGATGGTCTGAAATAGATGGTCTCCTCCATCTTGTAACTCAAAGATATCCCTATAAAATAATGGGGTTGATATAAAAGATATCTTTTGAGTTCTTAGCCAGCATTCATATTTCCTACTTAATCTAGCTCTATGAATTTCCATTTGTAGAGCAGCCATGTAGTTTGGTTGCTACTGGTGTACTGCCAAATGAAAGAGCAGATTCTGACTAAAGTATATACGTGTGTTCCATTTTCTTGTGATAAAAACCACCAAGAAACTCAGAAGGAAGGAAATTTTGCATATAAAGAGTGGAGTAATAGAAAGTGAGCAATCCTTTAAGAGTTTTTTGAACCACTAGATCAAGCCTTACCTGAAATATGACTTATGTTTGAACTATTAATTCACAGAGACCATTAATTCCCTCTTTTCTTAAGTGAGTTTGAATCATGTTTCCTGTTGCTTGCAGCAGAAAGAATTCTGACAGATGATCTAACTGACGAAACTTCCAAAGTTCCTTTCAACTGTAAAGTTCTGAGCCTCTGTTTATTTCTTCTGATTGAGGATTACTCAGAATTAAAAGCAAAATAAATTCAAAAGTGCTGCCAAAGACAGAGCAAGAGTACTCCAGAGAGATATGGCTGGGGTGAGGAAACCTTGGCATAAAGCCTCTCTGAAGGCACATTCTTCTGAAGGAAACTGATTTATATTAGGCTGATGTCTGCAGTATTTTACAACTGCAATGGCCAATAAATAAAAATAAATTGTATCTGTCAACTTACCACCTCTCTTCTCATGAATGGAAGAAGTGGAAGTGTCTGATCATCTAAAAATTACATACAGGTCAACTGGGGCTTCCCTCCCACCTTCTCCAAGGAGGAAAGTCATTCTGTATTTAAAGTAGGATACATCATGTTAACATCACTGAGATTCAGTGATGACCATGACTTTTTATAAGCTTAAAAATGCATTTCAGTTGTACAATATGATGGTGTTTACATTTTAGGCATACGATTGGGGGACAGGAGGCACTTGTCTTTTGATATGCCTGAGAGCTAATGACACCACAGCACACAACTTCCCACAACACTATTATAGGCAAAACTGTATAATAATTGGATATATCTCTTTTCCTCATTTTATATGCAGACTTTTAAAGTTTTTCTTTTTTAATTGAGCCAATATGTCTTCAAACCTCATTACTAGCTCACTGCTGCATTCAATTTGTAATTTTTAAATTAAATAAAATTGGATCCTTCTCGCTAAATTATTTACTTTAGTTCCGAAAGAACAATCTGAGAACCCTAGAGGAGGAACACACTGGGATGGTGTACTGTTAGACTAGCAAATGCGTGCTTAAAAATGACAAATTTTGGAGCTTGTTTTCAAATACTGATTCTACTGCTTATGAGCTGTATGACCAATGACAAGTTATTTTATCCCCTCAGTGCCATATTTCCTTTACTCATAAAACAGAGATGATAACCATAATGTCCCAAAGAGGATAAAATGTGTTAACACAAATGCTTAGAGCATTGCCTCACATAGCTATTGCTCTTTTGGCTCTTGATACTACATTTCCATTTGTGGTAGATGTTTATAAATTTACTTCACTTAGATAAAATACAATTATTGTTGGAAAAATGTAAAGTGGACAATCATACAGTGGTAGGTAGAAATGAAAAAATGTCAAGTGTTATCTTGTTCAAAAAGAAAATAATAGAAATAATATAGGGAAAGCAGAAACTGAAGAGCAAATATTAAAGAATGATATGAAAATGATGAAAAATATATATCTTTTATGATTTGGGATGTAAAACATTTCAAACATGGAAAATAAGAAGTAATTCAAATCCATGTTCATAACACAGAAATTTCAGAATATTTCATGAATCTTAAAAAAGAATCAGAAAAAGTGGAGTTGAACTTTAAAGGCAAGAAAAACTAAACTCACCTCAGACTGTATCATGCCTCTCTCCCAGGCACTATGTAAATCCACAAAAACCACTTCATGGTACCAGCAGCAATGAAAACAAAGACACCAATTCAGAAAACAGTTAGAGGTAAAATAATCAGGGTTTGGTGGTTCATTATCTGGGGACAATGAAGGAAGAAGGGACCAAAGATGATTGCGAAGTGTTGATCCAGCAAACTCAGGAAGCTGTTCTTCAAGACAAGAGGAGAGACAGGATGTGGTTAAAAGGATCATGATTTCTCATACAAATTTATGAGTTTGAGGAAATCTATGAGAACCCCAAGCTAAAGTGTTTTATGAGAAGAAAATTGAATCTGAAGCAAAGTTGAGAAGCCAAACTTTTTAGAAAAGACTTAGTACTTATCAAAATAGACTTGCTAAGTAAAGTTGTGAGATGAATAAAGTCACCAAGAACACTCACTGGAAATGAAGCACACCAAGAAAAAAAAAAAAAAAACCCTGGGAAAAGCCTATAAACAAATCGTGAAACACAGAGAAAAAGCAGCAACTCAAGAATTAGAAAATGAGGCAAACTCAATGTCATATAGATTTGAAGCATGAAGAGTTTAGAAAAGTGTATGGTTATATGCCAGTTAGACGACAGGAAAAGGCAAATTCAACTTTAATCATAAGAAACTATAGAACTTGCAGATAACTCAGTTCTGCAATTGCTTATTTAAATAGCTTAAGACTTCCCTGGTGGCACAGTGGTTAAGGATCTGCCTGCCAATACAGGGGACACAGGCTTGATCCGTGGTCCAGGAAGATCACACATGCTGTGGAACAACAGCCTGTGCATCAGAGCTACTGAAGACCATGTGCCTAGAGCCTGTGCTCAGCAACAAGGGAAGCCACCGCAGTGAAAAAAATGTGCACCATAACGAGAGAGGAGCCCCTGAAGTGGTATTAAACAATACATGGCAGTTAGTAAGTTAGAAATAACAAGAGGTCATTTGCCTAATCTTTTTTAGACAGATGCTAATTAAATTCCTTGCTATACTCTGGGCACCTGGCAATGTATGCACTACAAAAATGAGCATAGCACAGCCCCCACCATTCAGGTGTCTCTGATTCTGAAGACAGGTATGTAGGAAATTGATGGGATGGAAGGCCAGGTGGTATAAATACAATCTGCTTATTTTATCAAGAGTATTACAGCACAAATATCTATAGAACAAATATCTACAGAAATGATTTTACTCTTAAATAGCATAAAAATCTATTTGTGTATATTACATCACGCAGAAAGCCAGATTTCTACGTAACTATTTTTCTGGGCCTAAAATACTTAGGATTTGGATTAGACACATTTGATTTGGAAGAAAGGAAAATCAGATGGAAATTTCTCCTTGATTAAATGACTTGCTTGGTATAGTACCTGCAGACAGTGGAATTAAATTTGAGAATATACACCTGCAATCCTGCAAAGTTTATTTTAGTTAAAAAATAGCTTGTCTTAATGATAGTTAGCCTAATCTTATAGGAAATCAGGATAAGCAAACATTTTGTGGTAGTGGGTTTATAGGAGGTGAAAAGGAAAGAATGTTAACAGTCATGTGTTATGCAAAGTTTCTCAAGATCTCATACATCTATGTCTGAATTGGTAAGTATAGATCAGAAATAACCTCTTGTTATTTCTAACTGCTGTGTATTATTTAATACCACTTATCATTTTAGGGGACACTCTTGGCTTATCTAAAATAGAAAAAAGAATCAAATTCACAACTTGGGATATTCTGCTGTTGAACCACAACTAACATATCAAAAGGGAAAGAGAGCTAAAAGCCATGAAATTAAAAGATGCTTACTCCTTGGAAGAAAAGTTATCACCAACCTAGATAGTATATTCAAAAGCAGAGACATTACTTTGCTGACTAAGGTCCGTCTAGTCAAGGCTATGGTTTTTCCAGTGGTCATGTATGGATGTGAGAGTTGGACTGTGAAGAAGGCTGAGCACTGAAGAATTGATGCTTTTGAACTGTGATGTTGGAGAAGACTCTTGAGAGTCCCTTGGACTGCAAGGAGATCCAACCAGTCCATTCTGAAGGAGATCAGCCCTGGGATTTCTTTGGAAGAAATGATGCTAAAGCTGAAACTCCAGTACCTTGGCCACCTCATGCGAAGAGCTGATTCATTGGAAAAGACTCTGATGCTGGGAGGGATTGGGGGCAGGAGGAGAAGGGGACGACTGAGGATGAGATGGCTGGATGCCGTCACTGACTCGATGGATAGGAGTCTGAGTGAACTCCGGGAGTCAGTGATGGACAGGGAGGCCTGGCGTGCTGCGATTCATGGGGTCGCAAAGAGTCAGACACGACTGAGTGACTGAACTGAACTAAACTGATGCAAATGGAAAAAGTCACTTTCACCTTTGTAAGTCAGACTGATAAGTGTTAATCAAGTCCTAAGTATAGTCGTGAGCTAGTTACTTTAAATGAGATACTTGGCAGCTGTTCAGCCACTCTCCATCACCAAAATTCATGAATATATAACTGGGCTAAAATATACTTAAAGGTGAATATTATTCAATCTAAATTTTCAAAAAGGAATTCCCAGGCCCTGTGCTGGAAATTCATTAATTCAGACAATAAATATTTATTATGGGCCTTGCTTACACTCATTTTGATACTGCTGAATTCTGCACAGTGATTCCCAGTAGTGAATGGAGTTTTAGGGCAACACTAACTTCCATTATCACCTTTGGTGAACTTCTATTATCACCTTTGTAGAACTGGTCATGTGAGTTTATGAGTAATGAGCAATGTGCAGAGGGAATAAAGTCAGTGGCTTGTATATTCCTTTATTACTGAGAACTTTCTATGTAAAAGCATTATGAAAACAAAATATCAGTGCAAAAGGCAGTAACAGAGCAGAGCAAAGTAGGCATCCAAATAACCTCCATAAGGTAAACAACAACATTGCCTAAGAGAGGTAGGCAGTACATTACATCATTGGCTCCAAACTTCATGTATCTCTGAATTCACAGCCTTTCCAGCCTCATCCTGGGGCCATATGACTCTGGGCTTTTGATTTTGCACTGACGTGTGGCCAACAGGTCAAAGATATATGAGCAGTACTGATCATATGACCATAATGAGCATAGACTTCAGGAAGTCTTTTATGGTTCTGTTTGTCTTCTTGTGCCTCATTTAGAACCACGTTTAGATAGCAGCCCAGTCAGTATCATGAGAAATACATGCAATAGTTAACTGATAGTGTTGGAAGCAGGAAGACCAGAGCCACATGTTGTGAGCTGTAGACTTGCAGTATGAAGGACTACAAGACTGGCTGAAACCCAGCCAACCCACAGATGTATAAGCAATAAGAAATAATTATTATAATTAGCTGAGTGTTGGGGAAATCCATTACATAGTATTATTTTCATAAAAGCTAACCAATACAGCACACCAAAAACAAACAAAAAACTACACAGAAATTTAAAAACCAGTTACTTGACCTAGGGAGGGAATGTAGGTGGTTTTGCTTTCAAGGATGAGCAAATAAGAACATAGCCTTTTGAAATAGGTGAGGATGAGTATTTCATGTTTGAAGAGAAGTGTGTGAGAAAACACATGGGAAACAGACTAGGCCTCTGCAGACTCAGAAAGCAATCTGGGAATAACATGTCTCAGCATAGTTCTCTGTCAAGTTCATGAAATGAAGCTGGAAGAGGAGAGAACTGAGAAGGATTTGGGATATTTCCCCTCTCTTTCCTCCTGCCAGGTGACCTAGAACATAACTTTCTCTTACCAGCATTTCAATGGGATCTGCCTTGTATCCTGGCTGGAAAAGAAGTGAGTAGTTCCAAGATTAAGCTGTAGATTCATAATACTAAGAAAAAGTCTCTCAAACATTTAATGTGGAGATATGGTTCCCTGGTGGCTCAGATGGTGAAGCTTCTGTCTGCAATGCAGGAGACCTGGGTTTGATCCATGGGTTGGGAAGATCCTCTGAAGAAGGAAATGGCAGCCCACTCCAGTACTCTTGCTTGGAAAATCCCATGGACAAAGGAGCCTGGTAGGCTACAGTTCATGGGGTCACAAAGAGCTGGATGCAACTGAGCAACTTCACTATGGTATTAATGATAATTATATCATATTAACATGGTACTAAGGTGGTGACAAAAGTCAATTTATAAAATATTTTGTAAAGACTATGAAGTTAGATATGATACATCACCCCACTGGTCAGAAAGGATGAATAATCTTTTACTGTTTCATAATACCTGCCTCTAAGTGCTCACAAGAATCTCCAAATGATTTATGTATAATTATGTCATCAAGGTGAATAGGATATTGGTAACATTAAATTTGGGAAAACTAACATTAACTGTTTTTTATAAATAATCTTCAATTAACTTATATTGGACTTGTTTTCATCTTTATTAGTCTAATTTTATTGACAAAATGCCTGCAAGAAGTTACCTGGTTTTAAGTTCTATAAATGTCATAATATGATTAACACATCACTTTGTGAGTGTGTGATGTGCACCTTTAATGAGAATGCTGTTCAAACAAGACCTCAGATACTCCTGTGCAGATACTGTGCACTGAAAGTAAATTAGGCAGTTTAGAAAGTGTTTCTACCCTTTTAGGTTGCTCTAGAATTTGGAAGTTTGAGGAAGCAGTCTTGTTTATTTGTGACAAGACATAAAAAATTTGGCAGATAATTTCAAATGTGTTTTTGGCCACTACTGTCAATTTTCTTCTTCTTTCTGTATAGCTCCCACATGTAGGCAATAAATACTTGATTCCATTGTAGTATAAATATTTCAGATTCCCATCAACCCAACCATCAAATACAGTGGAAAAGTGCATTTTAGCTTTTCTTCTAACACATTCATTGTTCAGATTGCCCTCTCTCTCTCTGTAAACTGCTTTGGACAATATTATAGGGCAGAAAAGAGAGTATGCCAGTTTCAAACTTTGGCTACAGTAAGTATTTTACAGAGGTCTTTTATTACTAAATTTACTTAGTAATTGCTTAATTTTCATTTTCATGCTATTTGTATGTAACTTCTTTGCATAGTTATACATACGCTAAGGAACACCGTGTCTCTCCTTAGACACACTTTTCTTTCTTCCACAAAATTTCATGATGGCATTCAGTGACATAAAGTTACACATATGCATTATACCAAGCATGGGAGATATCAGGGGCTGAGCACTTTCCTGGATCATAGAGAAGCACTGAGAAAAGATGAAGTACAAGGACCCAACCCATGGCTGTCTTTGACTGCTTGCATATTTCTTGCCATTGGCACAACTATATGGCAACTCAAATTACAACTAGCATTTGAATGTTCCTTGAAATCAGGCGAGGGTGGGATGATTTGAGAGAATAGCATTGAAACATGTATATTACCGTCTATGAAACCAGTCCAAGTTCAATTCATGAAACAAGGCACTCGAAGCCGCTGCACTGGGACAACCCAGAGGAATGGAATGGGGACAGAAGTAGAGGGGGGAGTCAGGACAGGGGAAACAGGTACACACGTGGCTGATTCACACAATGTTTGACAAAAACCACCACAATATTGCAAAGCAATTAGCCTCCAAATAAAATGAATAAATTGAAAAAAAACTCCATCTCTGTATTTACAGTCAGTGGCTGTGCTGCACTGGAAAAAAGTTATCATTTTCAAGGGAGACTCAGAGCTAAAGCAACAACAGCAGAGAAAAAAGGTTCTTTGATGGAATAATCTTACTTTCTTCTTTGTAAAAACATTTAGGAAGGAATTAGATACCAGTATGAACTCCACTGAATGGAGTGAGCCCCTGTGCAGCTCTCAGACTTAAGTCTTTGGCATCCCCAGGGAGGAAAGGATGGTCCATCAGTACATACAGTCACAGTAATTTAGACATATAAATAATGTCACCTTATTTGTAACCACAGATGATAAAGGAGAACATAACTAGAGCAAATGCCAGCAGGTATTTCAGTGGCAATCCTTGCTGTACAGCAAAGGAGGTGAAATAATGCAGTTTCATCTTACTAACATATAATTTCAGCATTCATTTTATAAACATGGCAGCTATTTTTCCTGCTTCAGGAACATCCCACATCCTATACCTGAAACAGATACCACTACCACACACAAGGAAAAATAATTTATCCTCCTGAAAAATCTGTTGTTTCAGAAGTGAAAAAAAAAAAAAAGGAGAAAGTGTGAACAAAGCTGGCTTCATGGGGCTTGTCCTAGATAGATCTGTGAATACACAGCAACCTTCCTACTTATTCCCTAAATACCTCCCAATCATCAACATTCCATAAAATAATTCATCTTGTTTTGTTACTCTGAATGAAATTCCACCAAAAATAGATCATTCTGGGTTAATAAAGTGTTTCTTTAAAAAACACTTCGGAAAGTTTTGTCAAGTATTATTTACATATTCATGTCATTCAGTGTAAATGCTTATTTAGAATATTGACACTTTCAGCTGCTACAAAGGACAAGAGGTGACTCATTCAGATTGTTTTTCTTCTCTCTACTGCATGAAGAAGATAAACTGGTCTTGACACTGTTTGCTTTTGAATGCCCATGGATAATATAAAGACAGAGATTGCTTTAATTATCTAAGGCTGCATAACAAACTACCCCTACGATGTAGTAACTTAGAATGATAATATGTATTATCTTATAGTTTTGGTTGGTCAGAGGTCTTGGTGTGGGTTAGCTGAGGTGTTTTATTTAGCTCATGATCTCTTGCAAAGGAACTCCCTGAAATCAAGGAGTTGGCTATGGCTACTGTTTCATCATAAGGCTCCTCTGGGAAAGGATCTCCTTTCAAGGTCCCTTACATGACTCTGGGTAGGATTCAGTTGCCTGTGGATTTTTGGACTGACAGCTTTGGGTGCTCTCTAAGCTTCTGGCTGGAGCTGCTCTCAGTTCCAAGACTTGTGGCTTCTTCACAGTACAGCTCATATCACACCATGGCAGATTTATTTATCAGAGCAAGCAGGTGAGATAATTCAGAGAGAGGATACCCAAGATTTAAGCCATTAGGTTTTCGTAACCTAATATTTGAAGGGACATCCCACTGTTTCCCCATATTTTATTTGATAAAAGCAAGTCACTAACTCTGGCATACATTCTAGGCTGGGTGGGAGGGCAGGATCATTGACAATCATTTAAAAGCCCTTCTACTACGGAGAAAGTCTACTGTATCTGGTTTCCCTCAATGATAACTTTCACAAAACTATGGTACATTGTGATAACTAGGTTAGCGACATTGACAATATTCACCAATCTTACTCAGAATTTCCCAATCTTACTCATACTAACATGTGCATATAACTCTATACAATTTTATCACTTACGTAGGTCTGTGTATCCAGCACCATAGTCAAGATGTAGAAGACATGGCATAGTTCCTTCTATGGGGGATCACTAGTGTCGCTCATTTATAACCACAACTCTCTCCTTTCTAACCTGCCCCCATGTCATTTCTAATCCCTGGAAATCACTAATATATTTTACCCATTTAAAACATGCTGTCATTTTAAAAATGTTATATAATCATGAAGTATATGTTTTTGTAACCTTGCAGGACGGCCTTTTTCTATTCATCATAACTCCCTAAAGAACCATCTAAGCTATTTGTATCAATATCTCTTTCCTTTTTATTGCTAGGTAGTTATTTATGGAATGTATGCAGCATAGATTTCTAAAACCACTCACTTGTTGAAGGACAGCTAGACAGCTTTCAATTTAGGGCTATTATAAATTAAGATGCTATGAATATTTGTGTACAGACTTTTTGTGAACATAAATTTTTACTTTTCTGGGATAAATGCCAGGCATAACTGCCATTAACTATAAAATCCAATGAATGGATTTTATAGTAAAATGTTTAGTTTTATAAGAAACTGACAAACTATTTCTCTAAATCGCTATATCATTTCTCATTTCCACCAGCAATATATGAAAGATCCAGGTTCTCTGCATTCTTGTCTATATTTATTGTTATTTATTCTTATATCAGCCATTTTGTTAGGTGTATAGTGATATTTCACTGCAGTTTTAATTGCATTTCACTGCAGTTTTAATTTGAATTTAATTTGATGGTTACTGATGTTAAACACCTTTTCATGTTTTTACTTGCCATCTGTATGCCCTCTTCAGTGAGTGGAATGTCTCTTGATGTCTTTTTTTTCTTTTTTTAATTTGAACTGTTTCGTTGTTGTTTTGTTGTGTTTTCATGTTGAGCTTTTGAGAGTTTTTTTTATATATTCCAGATATTAGTCTAGTGTTAGATACATGTTTTGCAAATATTTTTTCCTGGTCTTTTCACGTAAGATGTCTTTTCATCCTCTTCATATAAACATTCATAGAGTAAATGTTTTTAATTTTAATAAAACCCAATTTGTAAAATTTTTCTTTGATTGGCTGTGATTTTGTTGTCAAGTCTATGAACTCCTTGAAGTGAAGTGAAAGGTGCTCTGTCATGTTCGACTCTTTGTGAACTTCACAAAGTTCTCCCATGAACTACTCAGTCCATGGAATTCTCTAGGCCAGAATACTGGAGTGGGTGGCCTCTCCCTTCTCCAGGGGATCTTCCCAACCCAGGGGTTGATCTAGATCTCCTGCATTGTAGGCTGATTCTTCACCAGCTGAGCCACAAGGGAAGCCCCTAGAACTCTATGCTTAGATCTGAATCCTAAGCATTTTCTCCAATATTATTTTTCTAAATGATTTTATACTGTTAGTTTTACCTCTAGGTGCACCACCCATTTTTTGCTAACTTTTGTTTAAAGGGTAACATTCAGGTTGAGTTTTATTACTTTGTCTATGAATGTCCAATTATGCAGATGCTATTTGTTTTAAAGGCTACTCATCCTCCATTGATCTGTCAAAAGTCACTTGGGCATATTTATGTGACACTGTTTTTGGATTCTCTATTCTGTTCTGTTGATCTATCCATCATTCCCTCTGCCAATACCACAGTGCTTTGAATACTGTAGTAATATAGTAGCAATAAATATAGAGTGAGTCTTTGCACTCTCTTCTTCTTTGTTAAGATTTTCTTAGCTATTCTAGGACTTGTACCTTTCGATTTACATTGCAAAACAACCTTGTCTATTCCCATTTTAAAAAATGTTGAAATTGCATTAAGCCCACAGATAAACTTTGGGATAATTGACATTTTTACTATATTGAATTCTGATTCTTGAACAGAGAATGTCTCTCCATTTATTTAGGTCTTCTTTGATTTATTTTACTAATGTTTTTTAGTAATCAGCATACAGAACCTGTACATGTTTTGAGGTAAACCTAACATTTCCTTATGCTTGGGATGAACGTAGATACTATTGCATTTTTTAAATTTGGTTTCTTCATGTTTATTGATAGAAATATGATTGACTTTTATGTATTGATCTAGTGTCCTAAAACCTTACTGAGCTTACTTATTAATTCTGAGATTTTTTTCTTTTTGGTAGGTTATATTTCTACATGGGACTTCCCCGGCGGTGTTAGTGGTAAAGAACCCGAGTGCCAGTGCAGGATAAATAAGAGACCTGGTTGGATCCCTGGGTCAGGAAGATCCCCTGGAGGAGGGCATGGCAACCCACTCCAGTGTTCTTGTCTGGAGAATTCATGGACAGGAGCCTGGTGAGTTACAGTCCATATGGTTGCAGAGTCTGGACATAAATATGTTTATATTTCCTTTTTTGATCTGTATGCTTCTCTGCAGTGTCTAGAACCTCCAGCACTATATTGAATATGAGGAGTAAGAAAGGACATCATTGCCTTGTTCCCTGTCTTAGGGAAAGCACAGTCTTTTACCATTAAGTAAAACATTAGTGTTTTACAGCTGCTCTGAATCAAATTGAAATGATTCTTTCTATTCCTAACTTTCTCGGAGTCTTTAACACGTATGGGTGTTGAATTTTATCAAATAATTTTTCTGTGTCAACTAATAAGATTGTATGATTTTTCTTCTTCAATGTACTGATATGGTGAATTATATTGATTGTTCCCCTTTTCCATATTTTCTTCTTCCTCTTCCTCTGTTTCTGCTTATTTATATCTATTTAATGTTTTTCTTTTAAAAATATTGAAGTATAGTTGATGTATAGCATGTTACACGTGTATAATATAGTGATTCATAATTTTTCAAGGTTATATCATCTTAGCTATTATAAAATACTAGCTATACTCCCCATGTTTACAATATATCCTTGTAGCTTATTTTATATAATAATTTGTACTTCTTAATTCCTTACTATTATATTGTCCTGGAGGATGCAATGGCACCCCAATCCAGTACTGTTGCCTGGAAAATTCCATGGATGGAGGAGCCTGGTAGGTTGCAGTCCATGGGGTCGCTAAGAGTTGGACACGACTGAGCAACTTCAGTTTCACTTTTCACTTTCATGCATTGGAGAAGGAAATGGCAACCCACTCCAGTGTTCTTGCCTGGAGAATGCCAGGGACAGGGGAGCCTGGTGAGCTGCCATCTATGGGGTCGCACAGAGTCGAACACGACTGAAGTGACTTAGCAGCAGCAGCAGTCTTCCACTGTATTTATATATTGTCCCTGTATATATTGTGTATATATGCACATACCACATCTTTTTATCCATTCATCTGTGATGGACATTTATGATGATTCCATTCTTGGCAATTGCAAATAATGATGCTATAAACATTGAAGTTCATGTATCTTTTCAAATTACATTTTTTTTTTTTTTGTATTTATCAGATACATGCCCAGTAGTAGAATTGCTGGGTCATATGGCAGTTCTACTTGTAGTTTTTTTGAGAAACCTTCATACTGTTTTCCACAGTGGCTACATCAGTTCACATTCCCACCAACCAGTGTTTGAGGGTATGCTTTCTTCACACCCTGGCAACACTTGTTATTTGTGGTCTTTTCGATGATAGCCAATTTGACATTTAGTGGGGTAATAGCTCATTGTGGTTTTAATTTGCATTTCCCTGATGATTCACCCTGCTTATTTAACTTATACGCACAGTACATCATAAGAAACACTGGGCTGGAAGAGGCACAAGCTGAAATCAAGATTGCCAGGAGAAATATCCATAACCTCAGATATGCAGATGACACCACCCTTATGGCAGAAAGTGAAGAGGAACTCAAAAGCCTCTTGATGAAAGTGAAAGAGGAGAGTGAAAAAGTTGGCTTAAAGCTCAACATTCAGAAAATGAAGATCATGACATCTGATCCCATCACTTGAAGGGAAATAGATGGGGAAACAATGGACACAGTGTCAGATTTTATTTTTGGGGGGCTCCAAAATCACTGCAGATGGTGACTGCAGCCATGAATATAAAAGATGCTTACTCCTTGGAAGGAAAGTTATGTCCAACCTAGATAGCATATTCAAAAGCACAGACATTACTTTGCCGACTAAGGTCCATCTAGTCAAGGCTATGGTTTTTCCAGTGGTCATGTAATGGATGTGAGAGCTGGACTGTGAAGAAAGCTGAGCAACAAAGAATTGATGCTTTTGAACTGTGGTGTTGGAGAAGACTCTTGAGAGTCCCTTGGACTGCAAGGAGATCCAACCAGTCCATTCTAAAGTAGGTCAGTCCTGGGTGTTCATTGGAAGGACTGATGCTGAAGCTGAAACTCCAGTTCTTTGGCCACCTCACGTGAAGAGTTGACTCATTGGAAAGACCCTGATGCCGGGAGGGATTGGGGGCAGGAGAAGAAGGGGACACAGAGGATGAGATGGCTGGATGGCATCACCGACTCAATGGACAAGAGTTTGAGTAAACTCCGGAAGTTGGTGATGGACTGGGAGGCCTGGCGTGCTGTGGTTCATGAAGTCGCAGAGTAGGACACGATTGAGTGACTGAACTGACTGACTGACTGACTGATGACTAAAGAGATTGAACATCTTTTCCTGTCCCTGTTAGCCATTTATATTTCCTCTTTGTAAAAATGTGTATCAGTTCTGCCCATTTTTAAAGCGGGTTGTTTGTTTGCTTTTTAATTGGGTGAATAATACTGATTTGTTTTCAGGTTACCTGCTTCCTCTGTTTTATTCAGTCCACTACTGCATCTATTCAGTGAGTTTATTTCCTTTCTATAATCTACTTTTGTTTCTTTTATTTTTTTAATTAATTTTTATTTTTCAGTTTGTTTTGCTTTACAATACTGTATTCGTTTTGCTATACATTGACATGAATCAGCCACGAGTGTACATGAACTCCCAATCCCGACCCCCATCTTCCCCATCCCACCCCACACCCTCTCTCTGGATTATCCCCGTGCATCAGTCCCAAGCATCCTGCATCCTGCATCGAACCTAGACTGGCGATTCATTTCACTTATGATATCATACATGTTACACTGCCACTCTGCCAAATCATCCCACCCTCTCCCTCTCCCACAGAGTCCAAAAGGCCATTCTATACATCTGTGTCTCTTTTGCTGTCTTGCGTACAAGTCTATCATTACCATCTTTCTAAATTCCATAAATATGTGTAAGTATACTGTATTGGTGTTTTTCCTTTTGGGTTACTTCACTCTGTATAATCGGCTCCAGCTTCATCCACCTCATTAGAACTGATTCAAATGTATTCTTTTTAATGGCTGAGTAATACTCCATTGTGTATATGTACCACAGCTTTCTTATCCATTCATCTGCTGATGGACATCTAGGTTGCTTCCATGTCCTGGCTATTATCTACAGTGCTACGATGAACACTGGGGTACACGTGTCTCTTTCAATTCTGGTTTCCTTGGTGTGTATGCCCAGCAGTGGGNATTCTTTTTAATAGCTGAGTAATACTCCATTGTGTATATGTACCACAGCTTTCTTATCCATTCATCTGCTGATGGACATCTAGGTTGCTTCCATGTCCTGGCTATTATAAACAGTGCTGCGATGAACACTGGGGTACACGTGTCTCTTTCAATTCTGGTTTCCTTGGTGTGTATGCCCAGCAGTGGGATCGCTGGATCATAAGGCAGTTCTATTTGCAATTTTTTAAGGAATCTCCACACTGTTCTCCATAGTGGCTGTACTAATTTGCATTCCCACCAACAGTGTAAGAGGACATTGTACATAAGACAGGATTCAGGACCATCCCCAAGAAAAAGAAATGCAGAAAAGCAAAATGGCTGTCTGAAGAGGCCTTCAAAATAGCTGTGAAAAGAAGAGAAGTTAAAGGCAAAGGAGAAAAGGAAAGATATACCCATTTGAATGCAGAGTACCAAAAAAATAGCAAAGAGAGATAAGAAGCCTTCCTCAGTGACCAGTGCAAAGAAATAGAAGAAAACAATAGAATGGGAAAGTCTAGAGATCTCTTCCAGAAAATTAGAGATACCAAGGGAACATCTTATGCAAAGATGGGCACAATAAAGGACAGAAATAGTATGTACCTAACAGAAGCAGAAGATATTAAAAAGAGTTGGCAAGAATACAAAGAAGAACTGTACAAAAAGATTCTTCATGACCTAGATAATCACGATGGTGTGACACTAACCTAGAGTCAGACATCCTGGAATGTGAAGTCAAGTGGGCCTTAGGAAGCATCACTATGAACACAGCTAGTGGACGTGATGGCATTCCAGTAGAGCTATTTCAAATCCTAAAAGATGATGCTGTGAAAATGCTGCACTCAATATGCCAGCAAATTTCGAAAATTCAGTAGTGGCCACAGGACTGGAAATGCTCAGTTTTCATTCCAATCACAAAGTAAGGCAATGCCAGAGAATGCTGAAACTACTGCACAATTGCACTCATCTCACATGCTAGTAAAGTAATGCTCAAAATTCTGCAAGCCAGGCTTCAACAGTACATGAACTGAAAACTTTCAGATATTCAAGCTGGTTTTAGAAAATGCAGAGGGACCAGAGATCACATTGCCAAAATCCATTGGGTCATCGAAAAAGCAAGAGAGTTCCAGAAAAACAAACATCTATTTCTGCTTTATTGACTATGTGAAAGTCTTAGACTGTGTGGATCACAATAAAGCTGTGAAAAATTCTGAAAGAGATGGGAATACCAGACCACCTGACTGGCCACTTGAGAAATCTGTATCCATGTCAGGAAGCAACACTTAGAGTTCGACATAGAACAACAGACTGCTTCCAAGTAGGAAATGGGGTATGTCAAGGCTGTTTATTGTCACTGTTTATGCAACTTATATGTAGAGACAAACTGGAGAAATCCTGGCTGGATGAAGCACAAGCTGGAATCAAGATTTCTGCGAGAATTATCAGTAACTTCAGATATACCTATGACACCACCATTGTGGCAGAAAATGGAGAAGAACTAAACAGCCTCTGGATGAAAGTGAAAGAGGAGAGTGAAAAAGTTGGCTTAAAGCTCAACATTTAGAAAACTAAGATCATGGTATCTGGTTCCATCACTTCATGGCAAATAGATACAGAAACAGTGGAAACAGTGGCTCACCTTATTTTTTGGGGCTCCAAAATCACTGCAGATGGTGATTGAAGCTATGAAAAAAAGATGCTTACTCCTTGGAAGGAGAGTTAGACCAACCTAGATAACATATTAAAAAGCAGAGACATTACTTTGCCAACAACGTTCTGTCTAGTCAAGGCTATGGTTTTCCCAGTGGTCATGTATGGATGTGAGAGTTGGACTGTGAAGAAAGCTGAGCACTGAAGAATTGATGCTTTTGAACTGTGGTGTTGGATAAGACTCTTGAGAGTCCCTTGGACTGCAAAGAAATTTAACCAGTCCATCCTAAAGGAGATCAGTCCTGGGTGTTCATTGGAAGGACTGATGGTGAAGCTGAAACTCCAATACTTTGGCCACCTCATGTGAAGAGTTGACTCGTTGGAAATACTTGGATGCAGGGAGGGACTGGGAGCAGGAGAAGAAGGGGACGACAGAGGATGAGATGGCTGGATGGCATCACCGACTCGATGGACATGAGTTTGGGTAAACTCCGGGAGTTGGTGATGGACAGGGAGGCCTGGCGTGCTGCGATTCATGGGGTTGCAAAGAGTCAGACATGACTGAACGACTGATCTGAACTGAAGTTCTTTATGTAGATTCTTTCTGTCAGTTCAGTTCAGCCGCACAGTGCTGTCTGATTATTTGTGACCCCAAGGAGTGCCGAACGCCAGGTTTCCCTGTCCATGACCAACTCCCAGAACTTGGTCAAACTCATGTCCATTGAGCTGACGATGACATCCAATTATCTCATCCTCTGTTGGCCCCTTCTCCTCCTGCCTTCAATCATTCCCAGCATCAGAGTTTTTCAAATGAGTCAGTTCTTCCCATCAGGTTGCCAAATATTGGAGTTTCAGCCTCAGCGTCCCTCCTCCCAATGGATTTTCAGGGTGGATTTTCCTTTACGGTGAACTGGTTGGATCTCCTTGCTGTCCTAGGATTTTTTAGGATTTTATATATAAGATCAGATCATCTGTGAATAGAGTTACTCATGATTCTTACATTCCAATTTAGGTGCTCTTTCTTCCTCTTTCTTACTTAATTACAAATTCCAGTCCAATGTTGAGCAAAAGTGATGAAAGTCAGCATCCTTACTTCTTCCTGATCTTTTTTAAGGCAGGTGTTTTCAGCCATAATTTTCCCTCTTAGCACTTCTTTCAATGCATACCATAAGTTTTCGTGCATTGTTTTTTCCTTTTCATTAATCTCCATGTATTTCCTAATTTAAATCTAATTTGATTCTTTGTTTCAAGACTATGTCATTTAATTTCCACATATTTGTGAATTTTCAATTTTTCTCTCTGTCCCTTGTGGGTACAGCCCATAATATGGGTGATTTCAATCTTTTGAAATTTCCCAAGACATTTTTGGGCCAACACATTGTCTATTCTGGAGAATATTGCATTTATTTTGCTGTTGTTCTGTGGCAGATTCTGTATACATATGCTAGATCTAGTTTGTTTTTTATGTTGTTCAAGTCCTCTTTTTCTTTACGGGTCTTCTGTTTGATTGTTCTACCCATTATTAAAGGTAGAGTATTGCAGTGTCCAACTACCATTGTAGAATGGGTGTGTCTCTTTCCATTCTGTCAATGTTTGCTTCAGACAATTTGGGATTTTGCTGTTAGGTGTAAACTATGTTTACAATAATTATTTCTGGTTTATGAATTTATCTTTTTAATCATTTTATGATCTTTGTCTTTTATGATAAATTTTGACTTAAAATCTATTTTTATCTGATATTAGTACAGCTACCCTAGATCTCTTTTGAGTATTATTTATACGGAAAGCTTTTTCATCTCTTACCTTTCAACCTACTTGTGCTTTTTGTTCTAAAGAGAGTTTCTTGTACATGGTATGTAGTTGGGTCATATTTTTTAGATCCATTTTTTCTCGTCTCTAATTTTATTTGGAGCAGATAATCCACTTACATTTAAAGTAGTTATTGATAAGAGCTTCCTTTCACCCATTTTCTTTTTCCTTGCATATGTATTATATCTTTTTTCTCTCAGTTCCTCCATTACTGACAAACATAGGTTAGATTGGTATTTTCTAGATACCTACCATCTTGAGTCCCTTCTCATTTATTTCAGTGTACATGTTCTCAGTGCTTTCCCTGAGAGTACAGTGAATATCTTTTATCAATATTTAGAAGAATCTTGTTTGCAATAACTCAACTATTGAAGCAAAGTTGACATTAATTCAAACTAAGTAAAGTAAAGTCACTCAGTCGTGTGCAACTCTTTGTGACCCCATGGATTGCAGCCCACCAGGCTCCTCAGTTCATGAGATTCTCCAAGTAAGAATACTGGAGTGGGTTGCCATTTCAAACTAGGTTGTTCTAAACCCCTTATACTGTTAGTGCCATGGTTTACATCTTTCTACATTGTGTGCCCACTGGGACTGGTTTATAATCATTGTTTTATGTTTTTGTATTTAATAATATATGAAAAGAGAGAAATTATAGACAGAAAATACATTAATACAAACTTTCATGTTTAATTATGTATTTACTTTTGCTGATATGCTTTATTTCTCAGCACAACTTCAAATAACTTTTTATGTCCTTTCATCTCAGCCTAAAAAACTCCTTTGAGCACTGCTTGTAGTTTTCTTCTACTAGCAATGAATTATCTCAGACTGAATTTATCAGGGAATGTCTTAATTTGTTGTTTTATTTTGGAGGAAAGTTTTGCCAGGTATGGAGTTCTCAGGTGACATGTTTTTCTTTGCTTTCAGAACTTTAAATATGTCACCCCATTGCCTTTTAGACTTCATGGATTTTGAGGAGAAATTGTCAGTCTTATGAGGATCAATTTACACAAGAAAGTTGCTCCTGCTTTGCTGCTTTCAAGATTCTCTCTTAGGCTTTTGATAGTTTGATCAAAATCTGTCTTGGTGTGGATCTTTTGTTTTTATCCTTTTTGAGAGTCATTGAATTTTTTGGATGGACAGCTTCATCATCTGCCTATTCTAGAGTCAACATTCTAAAATGAGATTTCAATCAGTTTTCAAGTTCCTTTAGATTTTAGATTTGTAGGTGTACATCAGTATGCCTAGTGGAATCACACCACATGAGCATTTAGCCTTTGTGGATTCTGTGATATGGACTTGAGAAGGAGGGACAAACACACTGGGACAAACTTCTTATACATGCCCTTAAGTATGACAAGGGCTAATGAGTATTGAGCTCCTCACTGGGATTGTGCCTCCAAACTAGACCATCAAACACACCTCCTGAAAGACTTCTTAACATGCAAGCAGTATAGTTTGGGAGATTTATACTTGTTTAGCATTGAAAGAAAGACACAAGTAAAGCTCCCATACTCCAGAGATAACCACTGTTGGTTAGCATTATGGAGAACATCGTTTTGTGAATCTTTCTGTGAATATAAACACATAACATATATGTCTATGTATCTATCTATGAAGGAGCTATGTCTAAGGACATACACACACGCAAACACACACAAACATGCACAACACACACACAAAGAATTTGTCCTAGGGGTCCTCACCCAGACTCTTCCCTGACTAAAAAAAAAAAAAAAAAAAAGCAAACCGGTAGGGATCCAACCAGTGCATTCCCAGTGACAACTCAACTACCCTTGCTGTCTCCAGCCACTCTCCCCAAAGCAGGCCTTCCATTTATCACTGTCTGGTTTTTTGTTCCTCCCGGGGAAGCAGGAGTGCCTGGTGGAGAAGTTAAGTCACAAGGAGAGCCACAGCTCGCCCCTTCTCCATTCTGTGGTGACCAGACAGCCCCACAAATAAGTCATGTCCTTACTACCCCAGGGTGGAGCTCATCGGTAAAAGGTAACCAGTATGGTTTTAACCTTGGTTTTAACCACCATGGGAGACTGCAGTGCATGATTCCCCAGATTGCCTCTGGTCTTGTTGACAGATGTATTTCCAATGCTATTTACAGAAACAAGAAGCCATAGGGAGAGGCATCTGAACTTTCATCTCAGAATTCCTCCTCCTGGGACTGTCAGAGGTGCCCAAACATCAGCCCCTCCTCTTCTGTCTGTTCCTGTCCATGGACCTGGTTGCTGTGGTGGGGAACATACTCATCATGGTGGCCAAAGGCTGAACCTCCAACCTCCACACCCCCATGTACTTCTTCATAGACACCCTGTCCAATGTGGACATCTGCTTCACCTCATCACTGTACCAAAGATGCTGCTAAGCATCCAAACCCAGAGCCAAGCCATCCCCTATGTGGCATGCCTCACTCAGATGTATTTCCTAATTTTGTTTCTAGAGCTGGACAATGTCCTCTTGGCAGTGATGGCCTATGACAGATTTGTAGCCATATGTCACCCTCTCTGCTATGCCACAACCATGAGCCCCCAATACTGTATCATATTGGTGCCTGTGGCTCTGATAGTCACAAACATCCACACTTTTATCCACACTGTCCTAATGAGCACACTGTCATTCTGCGCAAGTGTCAGAATTCACCACATCTTCTGTGAACTCTATGCATTGCTAAAGCTCTCCTGCTCAGATATCCGCTTCAGTGAGTTGGTGGTTTATACTGTGGGGAGCTTTCTTTTTGTCACTCCCTTTGTCTGTATCTCTGCCTCCTGCATGCAGAATTTCTCAGCCATCCTGAGACTTTGGTCTTCCCAGTACAACCCGAAAGCCTTTTCCACTTGCAGTCCCCACCTTGCTGTGGTGTCATTATTCTATGGGACCCTGCTTGGGGTGTACCTTCTCCCCTCTTCCTCCTACACTGCCAAGGACTCAGTGGCCATGGTGTTGTATGTGGTGGTACCTCTGATGTTCAACCCCTTTATTTACAGTCAGAAGAACAAAGACATGAAAGGGGCCCTGAGGAGCCTCCTGGGCTGGAGAAGGCACTTGTCTCAGTAACAGCAGTTTCTGCTTGGTCACAACAAGATAAAAGTGGCTTGACTTCTCTGTGGTTTCAGGTGGGAAGGGACTGTCCACGAGATGGATGTTATTAGATGCCCAGCTCAGCTTCAAATTTCTGCTGTCCTCACACCCATCTGTTCACTCAGCTGCTCATCCCTGAATGACTCTCGTGTGCCAGGCCATGGGTGGAAATGTGGGACAGCCTGTTTTCAGTTCAGTTCAGTGCAGTCCCTCAGTCATGCCCGACTCTTTGTGACCCCATGAATCGCAGCACGCCCAGCCTCCCTGTCCATCACCAACTCCTGAGTCCACCCAAACCCATGTCCACTGAGTTGGTAATGCCATCCAGCCACCTCATCCTCTTTCATCCCCTTCTCCACCTGCCCTCAATCGTTCCCAGCATTGGGTCTTTTCAAATGAGTCAGCTCTTCACATCAGGTCACCAGAATACTGGAGTTTCAACTTCAACATCAGTCCTTCCAATGAACACCCAAGAGTGATCTCCTTTAGGATGGACTGGCTGGATCTCCATGAAGTCCAAGGGACTCTCAAGGGTCTTCTTCAACACCACAGTTTAAAATCATCAATTCTCCATGTTCAGCTTTCTTTATAGTCCAACTCTCACATCCATGCATGACAACTGGAAAAACCATAGCCTTGAATAGACAGGCCTTTGTTGACAAAGTAATGTCTCTGCTATTTAATACACCATCTAGGTTGGTCATAACTTTCTTTCCAAGGAGTAAGTTTCTTTTAATTTCATGGCTGCAGTTACTATCTGTAGTAACCTTAGAGCACAAAAAAATAAAGTCAGTCATTATTTCCAATGTTTCCACATCTATTTGCCATGAAATGATGGGACCAGATGCCATGATATTACTTTACTCTTTTTCAATGCTCCAGCAGATGTTGGCAATTTGATCTCTGGTTCCAATGCCTTTTCAAAAACCAGATGGAACATCTGGGAAGTTCACAGATCATGTATTGCTGAAGCCTGGCTTAGAGAATTTTAAGCATTGTCTGCATGAACACTGAATTTTCCATGCACTCTATATTTCTTTCTAGATCTATCTCAAACTCTGAGTGCCCAGTGAATTTTTACCTCATCACGAGTAATGGAGTGGTTTGTTTTGTGCTGGGCAGGCACTGTTTTGAGTGAGTTTATATAATGATTCAATGTTCAGAATATCCTGTGATACAGACACCAGCATAGTTCCCATTTTCTAGATGAGGAATATCATGAGGCAAGAGGTTATGTTCCCACCTTCTTTTTCTGAGAAAGTGATGTTTTGTTTTCAAGACACAGAAAATCAGCCATGAGGTGCTCTTTCACCCAGTGGCAGCAGATGCAGGCATTGAGGAAGACAGGAGAAGGGGCAGTGGGGGAGGGGTTGGTCCCTCAAACTCCTGGGCTGATCAGGGCTAGTCAACACTTTTCTCAAACCACAGAGCTACCCACTACCTTCATAAAGGACATTCCCTGTGTAAGTGAAGAGAATGGATTCACCTCCCTTTCTCTGCACATAAACCTGAAAACCATCATTACCCTGTAGCTGGGAGCCTTTCCGGCTAATGGACATGATGGCCGGCGAGCCCAGGTGCTCTGCTGAGGTGGGCTTTTCAGCCTTCTCTACAGACAGAGGTTGGGTCCATGTCCCCAACCGTTGAGTCTAAGCTGGATGGGGACTGCTTGCTCTGATGGAGTGTGGCAAAAAGTGATGCTGTATGATGTCCAAGGCCGAGCCTTCCGTGCATCCCAGAAGGCAGACATGTAAGTGAGTGTGCCCTCAGAGGATTCCATGACCACCTGCCTCAGCCTTCCCAGCCAAGGCCTCAGACAGCATGGAGCAGAGAAAACAGTCCCCTGTGTGGCCTTCCAACTTCCCGACCCACAGACTCTAAGCACAAAACCTGTACAGGTTTTAAGCCACCACCATTTCAGGGTAATTTTTTATGCAGCCACAGTAACTGGTACACATAGCGATGACTACAACAGCAGCAACACGGTAAAGAATGGTAGCCAACTATTGAGGCTTTCAATGGCTAAGTCAAAGATCTCTCTTGGTAAACATCACATTGTATTTGAAAATATGTGGGTTATTTTCAAATCTCTTTTGATATTCAGTTCAGTTCAGTTCAGTTCAGTGCTCAGTCGTATCTGACTCTGCGACCTCATGAATCACAGCACGCCAGGCCTCCCTGTCCATTGCCAACTCCTGGAGTTCACTCAGACTCACGTTCATTGAGTCAGTGATGCCATCCAGCCACTTCATCCTCTGTCGTCCCCTTCTCCTCCTGCCCCCATCCCTCCCAGCATCAGAGTCTTTTCCAATGAGTCAACTCTTCGCATGAGGTGGCCAAAGTATTGGAGTTTCAGCTTCAGCATCATTCCCTCCAAAGAAATCCCAGGGTTGATCTCCTTCAGAATGGAC